>VXAV01008438.1:45512-67663 GCA_013399715.1 Alectura lathami | reverse complement strand
AAAAAAAAAAAAAAATCTAAAGAGCAAGGGCACATATACAAAAACCTGTGTTTCCAGTGAACTAGATACCTAGTCTTAAATTAGTCAATGGAGAGACTCAGCAAGATTTGATTTGACAGAAACCAAAATGTTTGCAGCAAATGATCATTTCTCATGGAGGCACACAAGACATGGATGGAGTGTAGCATGCTTATGGTCTGCCACACGTTCAGAGCAGGTCATCGAGCAGGGAGAAAGTTACAGAGTATTACGGAAGTGGGATAGAGCAGAGTTCCCACTTCAGGTGCTTGATCCTCGAGCTGATACCACCTGGAAAACACCTAGGGCAGTGCACCAAGGACAGGCAATGGGTAGCATCTTGAAGTAAAGATATTTCTAGCAAGAACCAGGAAGCAGCCTCCTGTGAAGGTATGGAATAGAAACTATACGAGAAGATAAGGAACAGAGGAGTATTTTGGAATATATTCAAATACCTCAGAGATAGGAGTAAAACCCAGTTTTTAACAGATATGCTAAGATGATGTGAACATGGAACAAAGTTTACAAACTGTAACATTTTATTTTACTGCCATGTCTTTATAAGCTACCTCATGCTCTAAAATAAACTTTAAAAATGGAACTAGGACATAGATGGCATGCATCCATGAGACTGCTGAAAGTGCATAGGCCTCCTACCGGCTCTTTGAGAAGTCCCTGAGGCACAAGAGCAACAGCCCTTCGAATTCCATAACCAGGACTTCGGTAGCTGTGTTTCCAAGGCAGGAGAGAAAATAGGACAATTTTACCCAAAGGAAAACAAAACTGCTTCCATAGATGTAGAACACAAAAATCTACCCTACCATAGACCTATTCCCTGTTTAAGACCTGTTAATTTAGCTATACACATACCTCTCCTTACAAACTAAGCACCTACCACATCATTTCTTGTAACGTAAGGATTAGGACATGAAAAGGGCAAGCTGCTTCCTTCAGTTGCATTTGAGCTGGCCTGCAGACTGGATAAATGAGGCAAATGAGTCATTTTCCTCTCAGAAACATTCACTGCATCAAATATACGAAGCATATGAAGCGTCCACTGTCCATGGAAGGGAAAGTCACAGGTCAGCTGTCTATGCTGTTTCTACCTGTACTACTGCTATGCCAGGGGACGCAGGCTCTCCGCAGTGTCACACCTAGCCAGCAGATAAAGTCACCCCTATGTACAGCCTGTCCTCAGACCTTATTCGGACTCCCATTTCACTGAGCCTAGGCCAATATACTGTGTGTCAAACAGGTCAAGGCAGAGCCTTTTCAGTAGTGACAGGAAAATGGTGTGTTTAAAAGGTTTCAATATTTCAATTCCCTGACCAGTAGGATCCACTCTAGTATTTTAAGCACCCTGGTGGCACTTCAGTGAATTGTAAATACCCAAGCCCAAAGCTGAAATCCACAATGTTCTCTGGATGTCCACAGGTGTCCTGAAGGTTAAAGTTGTTTTGATGGACATAGCCAGAGCTCCTACCATCCTGACAGGTGTCAGCAAAATATCTCTAGCCAAGCTCATCTAGGCATTGTAAAATAAGCAGACTATTTGGAAAGGCTGTCCAGACAAATACAATAGGATCAGGAGTCCAAGAGTCAAAGGGTTTTAACCAAGTGTCCACAGGCATGCAAGCCAGGAGTAACAAGGCCCTTCAGCTGCATTCCCATCAGCTGAGAGCTTGTGAACCCCCTGCTGCAGGATGCAACTGCACCAGATTTCCTGTGGGCTGAAGCTGCATGGGGCTGCTGAGGCTACAATTCCTGGCAGGGGCATTAAGGCCACATCTCACACAGACTAAGAGCACTATTTTCAACCTAAAACACCACAGCCACAGCAACCTCCAGTCAAAACCACCAGGGAGGCAGCGATTACTTCATGTAGTATCCAAAGGGTTAGCAAACTGCCTTATAAATTAGGATCCCTGGTCCTGTTTGACCCTTAGTCTCAAAGCCACGTCTCACAGCAATCAAAGTCACAGCCTCGACAGCACACCGTGTAGAAGGCTCAGTTCCTGTTTCCTAGGTCCATTTCTATGTTAAGTGTTTTAAAAAGGCATTAGATACAACCAAGGGTTATCAGAACAAGTGTTGGAACCCATGACTCCATTCTCCAAAGTGCAAAGTTGCACAAAGCTGCAAAGAGGCACTTTAGTGAGACTCTTAGTTACATAAAAATTGGCTACAGCTATTTTGAGGCTCCAGCTGTGTCCCCAAACACAGATCCCACACGGGCTGAGCCTAACACAATTACTGAATCAAATATAGTTTCACTGCTGATTGCTTCTTTCACACGTACATGACCATCTGCTTATCACACCCATTTTTTGCCTTGTCACACATTTAGACCACACATCCCTTGAGAAATGGTGCATCTCTATGTTTGTGTCTACACAATCTGGCCTTAAGTGCAATTTGGTGTTTCAGGCATCTCTGCAGAACAAGTTATGATAATATATAGGATTAACAACATTAAAATACACAAAATATAAATGTCAGTAACTTAAACACCAGATAGTGATGTAAGTTCCAGAAAAACAGATGTAGGGAATAAGGTTGCCTGAGGAGGAAATTAGTATTCTTATGCTGCAAGCTATATTTGTTTTTCCTTTGCGTAAACTGGCTAATGGTTGTGAGAGTTTTACCCTTTGCCCAACTCTTCCTTCTAATCATCGAAAACACACATTTGGGATGGTAAATAACAGGGGTAGGGAAATGCTCTGTGACCGAGTGCTGCGAGAGATGAAGAACTAGCAAGAGACAATGCATTTCCTCTTAAAGGCCTTACAAATATTTAAAATCAATTGAGAAGAGTGGAACAGGAAAAAAAGACTTGTTCAGGTCTCCTCTAAGCTGCACCTCATGTGCAGCCTGAGGTTCTATGCAACAGTATCAGGGGCCTCACAGAGAGCTCCATCTTCTCAGAGGTGTTTAAAGAAAAGCCCTCAGCTACCACAGAGATTAGTCAGTGAACAAACAGTGCAAGAATGGCTTAAGGTAGGAAACGTTGGCAGGGTGGAAATAGGAACGATCCCATTGCCTTTTAAAATCCATTCGAAGGACAGGCAGCTGAGGAGTCGCGAGGAAGTGGCAGGGCAGGGGCTGCCTGCATGCTGCTCCCAGACGAGGAGCAGGGTGCCAAGGGCACTTCCCAGGGCTGAGCACCACTGCTGCCCGCAGCTCGAGTCCTTACAGCATTGTGGCCCATGTATTGAATGTGAACTGGGGCAGCCTGCTGAAAAGCAACGAAGTATTAAAGGCTGGGGCTGAGTGCTCAGCACCGTCAGGTAAGCAGGCTTCACCTGCTCACAAAAGCAGCAAGAGGCAGAAGATGCAAGGCTGGGCACATCCCTTCCATGAAAAGGATGTGGGAGAGAGGGGAAAGCTGTCACTATGGAGAGAAGGGCAACATCTAGGATGGGAATAAAACAAGGGACCTGATGTACTGACCAACACCATCAGGAAGCCACGAGGCATAAGCGGAAGGCCTGGCTGACCTTCCTGGTTCAGGAAGGACATTTTGAGGAGGAGCTAGCAGGACTTAACACAGCTACGTGTATTATCACACTGTGGAAGATCTGCTTAGGCAACAGCCAACAGCTACAACTCAAAACAAAACACCATTTGTAAAACCAGTAGCATCTACTTCTCAGCACTTTCCCCTTCGGCCAGCACACCTGCAAACAAGTGCAGGTGTGCTCACGCTGCACTGGCAGTGCTCAGAATTCCCTGCCTTGAGGCCTGCTTGCCACTACATCTCAGTTTGGTGCAAAACAGCTGCCTGAAAAAAAGAAATAAGAAGGTGAGGGCAAGGTGAGGGCAGAACCTCACCTGACATCATCAGGGCCTGACAAAAACACAGCTAGATGACTGGACTCTTGTGGAGTGAGCAGCGGTAAAGAAGGGAAGTGGCTTCTCATGTTGCATTTGCATCAGATCAGAACTATGCATATAGAGCTAACCGGCACATGATTTTTCTGATATCAGCAGCATCAAGCTAAGTCTGACATCTCTCCACTCTTTAACAGGAATAGGGATGTAAGCAGATATCTGCACTTCTCTGAGCATCCTGCCTGGCAAGTTTTGTTTCCCCTCAGATTGTAGCTGGACATCACACTGGCAAGATGCTTTTCCCCAGTGTTGGGAAGCACCACAATTAGAGGACATAATTACTCCTGCACTGTGGATGCACCTCTCAGCTAGGAGACTGCACTCTCCCTTAGATGCTGGTATGAGTGATCCAACAGGCAGCTTGCGCTATTTCATGTCCATAGTAATTAATATCTACTGCTAATGTGATCCCAGGGTGAAAAGCAGAGCAAGTCCAAACTTTTGTCAATTATTATTATTATTGCAAATTTCCTGGATAAACACTTAAAACATGCATACACTTCCAGATGCCACCACGCAGATAGATGTTAAAATCATGACAGCATTACTCCCACTGGTTACTTGGTGAGTAGACCGTAGTTTGATGATTAGCTGATGCTGCAGTGATTGTTTGTCAGGCAAGCAGTGTTTGTTAAGTGTTTCTGTATATTAAGTTGCTTTGCTCTAATTTCCTGAAAAGCGTGGGCCTAAGCCAATCAGAAACAACTCTCTTTAAGCGTGACTTGGCTTGTTTTCACCCTTAAGGAAGCTGTTATCTTGCCATATTTTGCCTTGCTGAAAAACAGCATTGTTGCAGAGCTACTTCCTCAGCAGAAGACCTGCTCTGTGTCAGATCACAAATTATCAACATTTTACAAAGCCGTAATTTAGCCCTATAAATTCCCAGACAATAAGCAATGCATCATTCTGAGCCACAAGAATCTTCAGTTTTTGAGACCTACCCTGGCTGAAGCCACTTTTCTCCCTTGAAAAAAAAAAAAAAAAACACAAGTCTGAATCACTTTCATGACTTCATTGGGAATAAGTGTAAATAATACCCTTAAGTCCCTACACACACAAACCCTAAACTGCGCACCCTAAATAGCATACAGAACACATCAAGTTCTCCATTTACTGAAGCAAACTGCTGTTGTCTGTACACAGCGCTAGCATGCAACATCACCCAAAAGTTTGTGACTTCAGCCACAGAACACAAAGAACCAGGCCACTGCCCTGAACAACATACAATCCCCAGACCCCATTTAGTTCTGCCAGGGAGAAAAAAGGGGAGAGGCAGGGAAAGGTGCAAGTTTGGACTGTGGAGGTTAGATTTTGTGAGTCTGATGCAATTCCTACTTCTTTTGAGAAAAGTCAAACAGTGGTAGTATGGATGCAATTGAATGAATCAATAGGGGACCTGTCAGACGTTTGTAAAGGTCCTCTAAGAATGGATGAATGAAATCAATTTGGATGACAGCAGGTGACAGATACAGTGGGTATATACCATGTCGTTCAACAGGACTGAGATTTTAATATTTCTGAATTGATTTTCTCCTGAATAGAAAACTTTTAAGAAATGCAGCCAAATAATTTTGATGTTTCCTTGCCAAAAGCTGGAATTTTGACAAAAATAAGCCAAAGAGTATTTTGTATTATAAGAAAAAAAATAATATTCACAATTCTATTGCACTGTTAATATTTTCTTGGGGGAAAAAAATGTATTTTTGATATTTCCAAAAATTCCCATCAAAAAGTAAACCTGCAGTCATCTGTGTTACACATTTCCCTGCCTTTCAATTCTAACAGAATCATCTTAAAAAATATGTGAAGATTCCTCTCAACAACCGCAGGTAATGGAAGAAGGGTAATTTGCGTTCGTGCAATGACGACATTTATTGGTGGAAAGCAAGGGAACCAGTTTGAAAAGGGACAAGCACAGAGAGCCAATGGGCACAGATAACTGAGGCTGACTGCCTTAAGTTACCACTGTGGCTGAAGAAGTTCCATGAGAGTCTCCAGTGGGTCCCCCCTCTGACAGTCTTCAGAGCTGGTTGTGCTGGTGATGCATGTGAGCGGTTCTGTGGATAAACGAGGCCTCAGCAGAGGATAACAGTGGTTGGTAGCCCCTAGCAGCTCCCTGTCTTTGTTTGTCAAGTAAATGGAAAGAGCACATTTGAGGGGGAGGAGTAATAAGGGCAGGACAGGCAGCTATAACCTTGGCAACAACCTTGTGCTGGCAGCAGGACAGCACAAGGCTCTTCCTGGGAGACACTCAAACGTAGTGCCTGCCACCCTCTACACAGGAGGGTGGAGTGGGCTGCACCTGGACAAGCACTTGCACCTTTTCCTTTCCTTGCAGAGCAGTGCAGAAAGGCTGTGTAACCAGGATGGCACAGGCATGTGGTACCACCATGGAGGGCTGTAGGATGGCTGGACTGTGGAAAAGACATTTGTGGAAAAGACAAATTAAGGAAAATATGAACAAGGAGTCTGAAATCAATTCAGACAAGCTAACAGACAAAGCCAACCTGTGAGGTAGGACCCATTTTCTGTAAGGGAGCACATTATGATACCACCTCAGGTTGGTTCATTTATGCTAGATGCTATGTGACTGTTGAGTTGCTCCCTGAAGCACTTTTAAAGCAAATTACCAGACAAAGAATCAGTCAGAAGAAAGGAAACAGATTTCAGACCAGCTTTTAATGCAGAGATTTGTTATCAAATTGTTGCCTTCATAAAAACTGCACTAAGACAAGAGATGCCAAAGAATTGAGAGACTCACTGAAAGACATCAAACATGCTACGCGGTTGTATTTTTCACAATTATTTTTGTTGTGACTGTTCAGCTAGAGCGGGCTGTAAGTTTCAGGTATAGGACCAGAGCTTATCTGGAGTTTTGTGGAAAGCAATTTGTTTTCACAAGACACTTACCTGTCAGCTCCAAAGCTTTTCATCGGGGGCATTAGTCCCCAGTAAGTATTAGCAGGAGGGGATTCTGGGCCCAGGACTATTCTCTCTCTCTCTCTCTGGAGACAGTCTGCCCTCAGAATAGTGAGCAAGGTCAGGAGAAAAAAAAAAAAAAAAAAAGAAAGAAAAGAAGAAAGAAAGAAAGAAAGAAAAAACAAGCAACAACAAAAAACGGATTTGAAGAGATCTCTGTACTTCATGGAAAGTGAAATACTTCTCTCAGATGCTATTCACCCAAAAGCAGTGATTAACCTGAACAGAGTGGCTAATGAAGTTATGTCCCTTCCTTGACAGCCTTCTCTCTGTTATCCTTCCCTTCCTCTACCACAGGCAGGTGTTTTTTTCTAGTGTATGTTTACTAGTTCCCTAAATTTCTAATTTTAGTTCTCTGCTCTACCATCTGTCCCACAATCTTCCCATGCTTCTTTTATATTATCTGTCATGCAAACCAGTTGTTCCACTGCCTCCACCCCCCAGTAGCATGTTGCACACCCCTCCTCCACACCTCAACACACCTGATCCTTCCCCAGCCCGTGGCACATGCTGAGGACAGCCTCTGGGATCTGCTGAGAGGTGGGAATGCCTGCTCAGCACAGAAGGCAAACTGTGCCTCTCAAGCAGTGAGAAGCTTGCCAAGTTCCACAGATGTCTCAGGTTACTCCCACACTAAATTATTTATATTTCTTCTTCGGATATTTCTCTGCAGATGATTTCTCTTCCTACATTTGCTTCCATGAAGAGGTTTCCTAACTGGTTAGTGCTCAGCATCTATTCAAGACCTTGACAGCAAATAAATAAAGAAATAATAACCCACACTCTCAAAAAAAAAAAAAAACCACTAAACATTAATTATGTTGTGTTAATAGCTCAGGAGTCAGACTTAGTTTGGATGAGAGAAGGTTTGCATGCATTATATAAAGGACTGGAAGCTCCGAGCAGCGCCCTGAGGTTGGGCAGGTTTCTCTGAGGAGCACAAAACACAGCAGACTGACAGGAAAGACACCGGCAGGGCTTAGTCTGAGAAGTGCTTCTACATGGAAAGAGGGCAGCAAGAGGCACCCCAGACCATTGGGAGAGGCAGCATTCAGCTTCAGCAGCCCAGGTAATAGGCATGGGGAAATGCACATTACTTTGTAACTTAGAGTGGGAAGGGATGGAACAGAGCAAGCAGCCAAAGAAACAGCAGAAGCTCACAAAGAACCAGCGTGCAGGGGGGCGAAGTACAAACAAAAATTGGCTGAAGAAGAATGACTCAGATCAAATGTCACCAAGCCAGAATATATAAATTTGGGACTTACTGGGAAAATAAAACAATAATATTCTGTTCTCTCCTCATCTGTCTGCCTCCAGTCATGTAGGGATTTAAAAAAAAAAAAAATCAAGTAAAATACAACACACCATAAACAAAAGTGAGTTTGGCCTTCTTCTGTTTCCATGTAAACTTCCAAGAATATCGAGAAAGGTTGTTGACCCATTTTTGTCTCTCTGAAATGTTTGCCCTTCCCTTTTCATGACATTATCGTTTGCTTTTTGTTTATACATCGCACAGCTACAGTTTAAACAGACAATAGAAGCTGTGTTATTGCATAATTTAAAATCAGATACGTTGTGTTTCTCATATCTGATAAAGCAAAGCAGACTTCTCTTAGAGCATATTGTGGCTCAAAATGCAAGCTTACATTTGTAGAGTCAGACATCATACATTCTTGTCATCCACAGCAAGGTCTCACACTTTAAGAAAAGCTCCTTTCCATTCTCTTTACAGGTATCACCTGCAAAACATCCAACAGCCCCCTCTTTTCAGCATGTATTTGACTGGTAGGATTGGTGTTCTGCTTCAGTTACAGCCTACTTAACAGCCATAGTAGTATTTTTCCCAACTGGTTTTAGAATAGTTGCTTTCCTGTATCATTTTCTTTCAAAGCAAGAAAAAGTCACTCATAACATCAAGTCTTCCTGGTCACTGTGAACACTGATTTAATGCATTGCCAAGAAAATACATCTAGATACCTTTTCCATGGTCAGCTCAAGGTCTGCAGGGGTAGCAGGGGGAAATCTGAGCCTCTCCCATCTCTTTCATTGAAAAAGGGTATTTCAACATCAACACTGTCGCTACACATTTCACATTAACATTTGCACTGGCACTACATACGCAAACCAGAAGGCTATAGTACTCTTCCATGTTGCAGGAACCTGGTATTTTGGAGAAACTGGTACAAGCTCAGCCTCAGAGACCTTGAGAAGATTCAGCAGCTTCTCAAAGCTGAAAAGCAAAAGTTTGAAATTTAGCAGTATAATAATTTAAACCTAGGCCTCCCTCATTCCTCTCTTCTGAACAGCATCATCTGTTTCCTCTAAACACTTATTTTTTAAAACATGCACTTGGAGTAGGTAAAATCAATAAATCTCTGCTTAGCATTTTAGGAGAGCTTTAATGCTAGGTGATGTGTTAATGTTCAGAATTAAGGGACTGCGTAATAACCACTGACAGAAATGCACAAGTCTTCAGGAATTTCATGGTTGAGGAAGAATGATGTCCAGGATTAACAGCAGGCTGACCTGAATTCTGAGGAGCTAAATGTTATGGCCACACTTGAGCATTTTATTGCCACTTTAGATGGGCAGCCTTTTTTTGGGGTGGGGAGGGGGAATCTAAACCCCCAAAGCGTTTTGCAAGGCATCATTCTGCACCATGCCACACTCACCTACATTCATCTGAAAGTATCTTAGCAATTTAGCTGCACAGAATACTTAAGAGAATAAACACCTTATAGAAAGACAAAGTTCGAACAACATAAAAGGATGCTATGTCTTATTCTAGATTTCTTTATAAACTCAGTCACAGATAACCTATAATTATCCATTGCTTGGGGTCTCTTAACCCTTCTTTGTTGCAAATCTGCACAGCACATGCTTGATTCAAATCACTCCAGACAGGAGCTTCTTAATACTCTTTACTTGTTAGTGGAACAATGAACATCACACAATACCAAAGTCTTTAGAACAAGCTACCTAAAACAAGATAAGTAGGATTAAAGCCTGCCTTTTCATGCTACAAAAGCTATTTGTTCCCCAGAATTATTTTCCAAACTTGACTTGAAACATTATCAGAAATATGGAATTGAAGGGCAAGAAGGGGGGAAAAAACAACATTGTTCAGATGGTGACATTGTAAAAATGTATTCCTACTTCAGGGATGTGAAGTAATTTTTAAGATAATATTTCCATATGCTATAGCTCGTTCATGCCAGAGGACAAATTCAGTTGTAACTAATCAGCTGAAAAGCTTAAATGCAGAAGCTGCAGACATAATTCAAACAGTAGCTGTAATTAAAAAACACAAACAGGAAAGTACTTCTATAAAAACAACAACAGTACTTTCCATTTATAATTGCTTTCTGTGAAGATCACAAATGTCTTTACAACAGAATAAAGCACAGCAATTAGCACTTCCCAATGGTTAAAACCTACAAGCAGATATTTTTAAAAATCACAAAGTGTTAACAATATCAGCCCTCAGTAGGAAATTTGTCAGGGGACAGATGAAGAAGCAGCAGCCTGACATGAAGTGCCCCCACCCAGATGGAAACAGGATCTGCCCTCAGATTCTGCAGGCAGACCAGGCCGGTTTCACCAAACCCAGCAGCTTTAAAGCCGGGCACCCAGGCCCGCACAGGATTTACCACAGCTGGAGTCACACCTGCATGCTCATAGCCTGCAGCAAGCAAGAGGGATGGCAGCAGCTTAGAGGCTTCCCATGGGTCACTACAACTTACCTAATGGGTGGCAACCGCCAAAACTCCAAGGCTGAGACTAGCAAGGGCTAGTCAATTTTAAGCAGTTTTTGTCCTTTTCGGTTTAGAAGCAGGTTTAAGATAAAACAAAAGATGGAAACAAGTGTCAGCATACAGTTTAGCTCAACTGAATTAGCTTCGAAGGGGCTGTAACGAATTCAGCTTTCAAAACCATCAAGGCAAATGGAGAGTTGTCTATAAAAGATGGCTACACAAGCCGGCTCAGGCAAGCCTCATGCCTTGCTAAACGTGCCCAGATCCCTTCATAACACAGAGCAGCTGCACATGGGGAAGGTCAGTACACAGGGCCACCTCCTCCAGTTATTGCATGCTCCTTGGATAGCAAACACTGCGTCAGGATCCCCGCTGTGGCATTTTTGTGGAGGGTGGAGGATGACAACACACAGCAAGAGATCAACAGAGGTGCAAGAAGAAAGAATGCATTTAAGGAAGAGGGAGTAGCAGCACCAGACAGAGGCAGCAGAGCAGCTGGTGTGCAGGCTGTCCTGAGCTGCAACAACCTGTCTTTCACTTACAGGAGCTTCTGCTAAAAGACGGTTCAGTCACCAAGACTAAAGGCATAGGTGGGAGCAACTATGTCCTAGCTAAAGGCAGCTGCCGCATGACTGCATGCCCTTAGAGGCTCTGGGAACAAGGGAGTTGACATGAGGCACTGTGTTCAGTGCCAGCAGCAGACAAGTCAGATTTAGAGGAAAAAAAGTGGGACGATAAGCTGACACAACACAGAGTGCATTATAATTTCTGCCAGCGTAGTCACTAGCAGGCAGTTTAGGCCATGCCTGGTATGAATAAATCAATAGTATTTTCGTCTGGTGTTTTGTGAATAAATCACTCTAGAAAATACCCTGACCTTGTGTCATCGATTTGTCCTATGGGAAGTGATCTGCTGTCCTCCGGCAACGGCAAAAGTATGCAAGGTTGTAGGGCATGAAGAGATAAAGAGTCTGAATAACAATAGACAAAACTTTAACAAGCTGTCCTGATCTGATTAACTTCAACTAAGATAGCCCCGACCCATACGATCAAGAATAATTCTTTCAAGGATTTTGGGATGTTCAGGTCTGTGCCTTTAAGTTCAGAACATAGAAGTGCTCAAGGGTCCAAATCAATGCAATACTTATTCCCATAACAAAAGACTGACATACAAACCACGTGACAGGTCACGCTCAGCATCTCACCAGATCAGGCAATGACACATCTACAGAAAGCTTGCACGATACAGAGATGTAGCAGGACACAAGCAGTTTGACAGCTCTAGTCAAACCCTGAAGAATTAATTGTAGTAAAATACAGGCATGGAAGACTGTGTGTAACAAAGTGCCAATCCCAGCAACAAGTCTGTATGTAACACGAGGATTTATAGAATTCAACAAGATCACCTCGGTAGCTGTCACAGAGCCAAATGAGAGGGGACAGCAGATATTAGGACAGAGTGAATCTATGGCTCCCCACACCATGAGAGCTCTGCATTGTGGTTCCCACTCCTCATTCAAGAAGGATGTCAAAACACAAAAGATCCAGAGAATGACGGCAGGAACAATCTAAAGGCGTGAAGCAATGTCAGTACAAGTAGCATTTGATCAGCTGAGGATTCTTCAGACTCAGTATGAGAACTGAAGGTGGCAGTACAGGACCTGTTCTACAGCCACACGAGGGCACGATGCTCTCTGCCTGTTTCAATGCACGAACCAGAGGGCATCGAATACTGCTAGTAAGAACCATGGCTGACTGAAACAAGAGCAGGTGATCCATCACAACGGCAGGACTGAGCTGTGGAACTCTTCACTAAAGGATGCTGTAGATGCCAGCAGTTTTCCTGAGTTCAGAAAGCAACTGAGACTGGAAACAACAGAAATTTATACAAGTCCATCCATAACTGCCAATACAAAACTATTACTAGTCTGCCCTAGGAATTTCCAAATCATAAAACTGCTGCAGGCTATGAAAACATTTTGGGAGAACACCATTATCTGCTTAAGAACTCTTAAATTCTTTCCCAGATTCTTCCCCAACTATCAATGCAAGATACAAAGACCTTGAACAATACTACATCCGTTCTTGTGCAGGCATATCTCTTTTTAGTTAAAAAAAAAAACTCTTCTATGAGCGTCATTTTCAATGCATTAATTTCATAATGCTTCACTCATTTCCCCTATCCCTTGCCTTCCCTCTCTCTCTTTTCAGATTAAAGAAAATCCAGATGGGGTGCAGGTGCTGCAAAATGATACAAAGGTACAATAGAGTAAGAGTTGCTTAGACTGAATAAAAGAAAAGCATTAAAACATGTCTGTGCTCCTCTACACCTACTGCTCAAATAAAGCACATTTACAAGGCTGGAGTTTTCCCAGAGTTTACAGTATGTTTAAAGTCATGTCAGAGCATAGGCACTCTGCGTTCCCACGAACGTCCTTTTGATTTATTGTAATTGAGGTCCATTTCTATAATTCCTGAGCCACACAATAACTGTGGGGCTCTAAAAACTCGTGTTTACCAAAAAATTTCCCATACATAGGTAGCATGAGCTTCCCTCAATTCAGAGGAATGAGTAGCACAGACTTCATCAGATCCCCCTTCTCTCCTGAATGATGAGAATGAGCTGTATTTCCTTACTTCCATCATAGCTTTTTTATGGAGTTAGTTGTGGGACCAATTCCCACACTAAAGTCTTCTTGAAGAGGGTGACTAGTTTTAGAAAGAGCCTCGCTTCAGCACCGCTTGACAGTTACTCTTTTCCTTGGCCACATCTCAGGAACAGGTAAGAAAGTGGGAAAGAAAACTGGTCCTACAAGAAAAAGGGGGGATAGAGAAAAAGAGAGAAACTCTGGAGAAAGTCAAGGAACAGGAGCAGAAAAGAC
The DNA here is from genome assembly GCA_013399715.1 of Alectura lathami. NCBI lineage: Eukaryota > Metazoa > Chordata > Aves > Galliformes > Megapodiidae > Alectura > Alectura lathami. The sequence continues at coordinate 54,138 of VXAV01008438.1, read as the reverse complement.
AAAGAGAGGACAAATACAGAAAGGGAAAAAGACAAAGAAGCAAGATTTGAGAGGGAGAACATCAGAAGAAAGGAGATATTTTGGCAACTATATAAGGGCACATGAATTAATAGTCTACCTGATGACTACTCATTGACTAATTCACCCTCCAAGGGGGAAAAAAAAAAAAAAAAAAAAAAAAGCAAAGCAGGAAACGTGCAACAACCAGCAGAAGGTTCTCTGACACCTTACTGTGCTTCTGGTGAACCTCACTATAGTTAGTTCTTGCCACAGCCAGGACACTAGAGCATAGTCTGACATTTCCATTCAGTGCAGGTCATTCTCAGGACCTCAGGTAAAGCTCAGTGACACCAGTTCCAAAAGATCTCCAGCTTGTAATAATGAAGCACAATCATTTTTCCACTTCTACCATTAATAGTGTAATTAACATTTCTTTTTCAAACTTTTCTTACTCCAGCTATATTTTTGATCCAGAAGAAGTACAATCACCTGGATGCACTCATGAAGGAAACAGCTACAAACAAGATGAGCAAAGAAGCAATAAATTCAAATACAAACAGAACAGCGAAATTCAGGAACGCAAAAGAGAACTCCAGAAGGATGAGCTAAATAGAACAGACAATAAAAATCAGGTAAACAGCACACAGGAGACCCTCTGGAACAACGGAGGAAATGCTTTTCAGGATCATGGCGTTGTGAACTGTGTTGCAAAACTTGACGTTGCAGTCAATGGCGGCAACTCCCACGTTGGCGTGCACCCCACTGTCAGCCCCGGCACAAACCCAGTGAAGGAAGCCAGTGAACAGGGCCAGTCCAGCCAGTCAGCAGAGCCTTCTTCAGCCAGCACTAGAGACTTCCATACTGAATCAAACCAGCGTGGCCAAGAGCTTGACCTAGGGGCATGCAGCCACAGGAAGGCAGCCTGCAGTCAGACAAACAGTATTCAAGGTGGGAGGCCCCTGTCTGTAAAAGAAAGCCTCTTTCTCAGAGGAAGTGCAGTACCGGAGACACAAAATGATGCTGTACACCTGCCAGATGTTGATTATTGCCAAAATAGCAACCAAATCAGGAACTGCGCTGAAAAAGATAGCTTTTCAGTCAACTATGCACATTCCGACCCAACTTGTAGGCCTTCAGCAATACAGGGCCAGGACCTGCGTGTAACCCCACCTTCGCATAAAAAGGAAAGCAGTATTGAACCTTTTAACACTGACTCTGCAGCTCTGAGTGAGGATGATCCTGATGGCATCACTGCCGTGGCTGTGATGGTACACCCCACACACACCAGCCACAAAGACATCAACGGAGAAGTCGAGGAGGAAGACGCAGAAGTAGCAGCAGCTCTGGCTGCACTGGAAGCTGCAACTGCAGGTGAAGACCTGGAAGATGATGATGAATACTAAATGAAGGTTTCTTTCTGATACACTGTCTGAGATCCAGATTTTTTTCTGGATCTACATGAATGCATGTGGGGTCCATGCGGACAGCTGTTACAAACAGCGTATATAAAAAGCATTGGGACTAAGTCTCTGTCCCTTCAGCTGTTTTATACAGCCTTCTAATTCCTACTGCCTGAGGTACACTCTTCTCTACCAGACCAACCAGGAGGAAGCATCATTTCTTCCAGACAACATTCTGCTGTATACCCACCTCACCTAGTCTCAGGTAAACATTTCCTTCAGTTCTGACCCTTAGGAGGGTCTGCGCACACTGCATGTTCCAGGTTCAGAAAACCTCCATTGTCTAAAACTGAACCACAGAAGCCATTAAGTTAGAACCCACAGATTTTCACCATGTTAACACAAAGCAATTAAAACTGACCCAAAGCTCTATGGTGCAGTGTGAAATGAGGAAGGCAGCTTGGCTCACACTTCAGCATGGTTACAGTTCCGCTCCAGGTTAAGCCCAAATCCCTGCACATGCAGCTGGGGTTAGGACGATAACTCCACCTCTTCTGTTGCACCTCCCCTGGACTTGATCTGATACCCCAGTGATCTTCTTTAGTTCATTAAAACAACAGAAGCCTAGCCAAAGTCAAGAATGGGTAACTCAGGTGGTTTAATGAACAAAAGTAGCTCAAAAGAACGACATACAGAGCATCAGAAGTGTTGTAGAGGGATCAAAATTCAGTCCTACTAGTTTGGATAGATTAAAACTACTGGGAAACCATAGCCTGAGATCTCTCAACTCTGCTAAATTTTCCAGGCATGCACCACTTGCCTTAACAAGACAGTTCACCAACAGGTTGTGTCTCCAAGATGTGTTTTGCTTATACACAAGTAAGAGCCAGTGTGGTCCCAACTCTGACTTGACTGCAGTCCCTAAGCTTACAGCAGGAAAGAGATAGAGCTTACAAGCTGAATTAAGCACAAAACCTCAAAATATCAGAGCTGTATTCCTGGTATGTCTAGCATTTCTCTGATCTCCAGACTAGTAGGTTACTTTTTTTGGATTCCTTGTGGAAAGCAAAGGAGTTAGAGACCGACTTGGTGCTGTCATTTCATCAAAAGTTGGATATTAACGGTTGAAATAGGAAGCGCTTGAAATTTTGTACTGAAATTTTGTGATTTCGCATAATAATAATTTCTGTTCAATAAATTTTTAAAGCTCATGAAAAATTCTGGTGGCTTCTGTACTTTACGCAATTCTGATTATACAACAGTTACATAAAAGAAATATAAGATATATCCTTCATTAGATATATAAAAAGAATCAACTGCATATTTGCCAACAGTGTACTAGACTAACCATTAACACGTAAGGATCAGAATATTAAGAGGTGGGCATTAAGCAATGAGTAAATATTTCAAGTATTTCTGTTTAAATGCAGATTCCCTCTTTTCATCCAAATACTGTAAGATTAAATCAAGATTTCCATTTCTTCAAGCATTAATAATATTCCTAGGAGCAAATGAAAGGGTCAAGTCTCACCTTCAGCAGAACTAAATTCAGCTACAGAGTAATAGAATCATTTGGGTTGGAAAAGATCTTCAAGATCATCACATCCAACCACCAACCTGATCGACCAAGTCCCATTGCTAAACCACGTCCCCCCAGTGCCACTTCCACATGCCTCTTTAATACCTCATGGGATGGTGACAAAAATCACCACACTGTACCTGTAAAATAAAATAAAAAAAACTTCCTGTGTTAGGAAACACAGTACTGTTTATCATTTGATTTCTCTACCACATTCCTTCCTTTTCAGTGAAGTTACCTATACAATCGCTTGGTGATTTTTAAAAATACGTGATTAGTGATCACTATGCAAATTCCAGAGAGGCTGAGAAGAAACATTAAGTGCCAGCACTGAGTAGGCAGTCCCAAGCATTTTTACATACATGCTTTATTAACACTGAACAACAGTGAAAGACTATCTGCCTGTTGTATTTACAGAATGGCAAAGCCACAGATACCAGGCTGAGGGGGACACAGCAAACATCTTTACCCCCTCTTGCATAGCTTGGATCTAACTCATCCCCAGCGTTCTTAAAGCACGCCCCCTTTTTTTTTTTTTTTTTTTTTTTTGAAGTGTAGTTCCTCTGAGGCTGATGCTGGTAGACAAAAACCTTAGCCACCCCAACCCCTCACACGTGTGGTTGCGCTGAGGAGGTGGCAGGACCACTAGGACAGAAGACGACCACCCAACGGCACCACAGACCTCCATTTGCTTCAGCAGCTTGCCCAGGTCCTGAGGGCACTGCCAGGCCTGGCTCTCTCTGCTCAGCTGGGAATTACAATGCAAATTAAAGCCATTTCTTGTCTTGATCCTGGAGAAGTAAAATAAAGCAGATGGGAGCACCCTTCTGTACACACTGGACCAGGAACCTCTGCTGGGCCAATGCCTGTGACCACAGGGCACTGGACTTGCAACCTCTGGAAGAGACCAGCTGGGCCACACACACTTCTTGTGGGCCAGGTTCCCATTGCCTTACTCACAAAAAGGACAAAACACAGTGTGAAATAAGTACATTCACTGGTCAGTGCTCATCCATAGTGAAAAAAGAACTCAGGCACTTGCATACCTCAAACCCGCAGGATAAGGAAAGCTTTCCTGAAACAACTATGAGTTATCACCAACCTTCAGACTTCCCTTACCTCCTATATAAAACAACACAGGTTATTATACATGCATATATATGTACGCACGCCCTGGAGGTGTCCAAGACCAGGTTACATGGGGCCTTGGGCAGCCTGATCTCGTGGGAGTTGTCCCTGCCCATGGCAGGGGGGTTGGAACTGGATGGGCTTTAAAGTCCCTTCCAACCCAAACCATTCTGTGGTTCCATATATTCTATATAGAGTATATACGTATTCGACATACTGCTGAGCAGCAGTTACACCAGATACTGGTGGAACACCACACCAATCTGTTACATTTCCTATACTCTCTCATGAAGCAGAGTTTCTGTTTTCACTCGATACAAAAAGAACACGACAACTGGTTGGCCAACAACACCTCTTTTTAATGTTTCTGTATATTTGATGTATTTCTACACACGTATGTGTGAAGACATTTGTGTGGTAATAAAGAACAGACAACAATGGGGAAAACTATTACAAAAGCTAGAAATTCTATGAAAAAAACTTTGCATCCTGGAAGCTCACATTTCACTGGTTACTCTCCAAAGACTACAGTTTCCCTTTAAGCCAGCTATCTGTATGTAAGCAAAGAGACTTTGAATACAAGCAAGCTCAGCATGTTCTCATTCAATGGTGGGCCAGCACTGGCTAGTTACCAAAAAAAAAAAAATCAGATCACTACATAGATCCTAAATACGACAACAGGGATGGAAGATGTCCCAGTCCACTCAACTCAAGGAAATTAATTGATTTAATCCTTCAGAAAATATGAAAGAGCAAGTTCATTTACAGAGCAGCAATAGAAACCAAAATATGATACTGCAGAATTCTTCAGAAAACAAAATCATAACAAGAAAGCAGGAAACTGGAAATAGATAAATTCCACACCGATTTCTTTTTTCTTTTAAAGAACCAAGACAACCAACCAGGCAAGGTTGCTATGGAGACTTCCCATTAAAAATTAAAATCCAGAAATAGAAAGTCTATTATCTGCTAATAATACATCAGATATGAATGCTTTAAGGTAATTTAAAAATATTACCTTTTTTTTTTTTTTATCATCATGTAAATCACGAAAGAAGAAACACTGACTTAGAAATACAAAAGATTAATCTTGCCCTTGTGTTGTATCTGTAGTTTTAATTTCCTAAATGCGATTTAGTTTTCTGTAAGATTAATTCTTGCCGATATATCACATTTTGCTGAATAAGAATAGAATGTATCAACATTTATTAAGGCCCATGTAAGAAGGTATTTCATACATTTATTCATATGCGTAAACTGAACATTTTAATTACATTGAAATGATTTCTCAACAGATTATTAATCTTGAATTGTGACATCCCTCCAATTCAAAATTAAATGCATTAGAACTAATTTAACCTGTCGAGTACACAAGAAAGTAAATTCATCAAAGTCAGCCTATGTGGAAAAGTAATTTATTTTTAAAGGAAGTATTATCAACAGAATTGCTTCAGACACTGTGTCCTAGGTTTCAGTACACCTGTATCTCATCCAGTGTTCAAGACTGTTAGCAGCAGATAAAGAATTTTCATTGGGCTTTCCAACAAGAACTGCCCTTATGAAATGAGCTGGGTTTTTTTTTGTTGTTGTTTTTTTTGTTGTTGTTGTTGTTGTTGTTGTTTTGTTTTGTTTTTCCCCCTCTTACCATCATGAAATCAAAACAGACAGTCCCCAGCTCCACCTCCCCCCCCGCCCCGGGCCAGGCTTTCCAAAGTGCACACACCCACACCCAGACAACTCAGCCTCAGGACTCTTTCCCCATTAACAATTTCACTTAGGATCTCAGAGAAATTTGTTTTTAAACTTTCACTTTGAACCTTCAGTCACTTTCTAAAACTTCTGATCAGGCAATCCTTGAACAAGCAGGATAAACAGGCACTGATGCCACTGTGTCAGCTACTACTGACTGAGCAGCATTCCAGCTGCTTTGGGATTTTTTCCATTTCAAGCAATGAGTTGCTGAAATTTTGAAAGAAGTTAAATATGCATCCTGAATTCTGTAAGAAATTGGAATAGATTATAGCAATTTTATGCCTCAACAAGCAGTCACAATTTATTTTTATTAAACACCTTTTTAAACATGGTTTAATCCAGATTCACAACAGCCGTTTTTAAACAGCCTGCCCACCACCTGGGCAGCGACCAACACATTGCCTGAACTGCTTCCCCCATTCCCCTTTCTGTCCCTTCTTTAGTCAGAGAGGAGCAGTATTCCCTTGCACGACTGAACTCAGTGAACAGGATTCTCTCAATGAATCCAGAGAGACGATGGTCATCTTGTTCTTGTTTTAACCCAGTTGCTGAAGTTCATAAGCAGTCATCTCACAACCATCATGAACAAAAAGGCATGAAGGTTGTACCATCCCCTGCTCTGAATCTTGATCGAAATCATCACAGATCAAACACGACTTAACAGGTTTTTACTGTATTTCACAACTCGATTCTTCACATTACCAACTGAAGAAAAAAATAAAAAAAAAAACTTTTATTCTGCAGTAAAACAAACAAAACAGGTCTTTCAGGAAACACAGCATCCTGCTATTACATCAGGTGGCAGATGACTTAAGAAAAAGCACTGAACCCACCCCACAGTAACACCATGTCACGCAAAGACTGCGGTTTAATTTGTTTGCTCACGGAGCTCACTGCTATTTGCTCTGAGCCAGAGATTTGCTTGATTTTTATGAGGGTGCAGAAGCGGAGCAGGAGCAAGACAACACCCTCAGCCTCTCACCTTAACCTCAAGGATGGCCACATTTTCAATGAACTGTGATCACACATGTTTTGTCCTGCTCTTGACACTTTGAGCTATTCCATGTCAGTTCAGTTAGCAAGTTAGAGACTTATCCTGACAAAGAGGAAGGTAAGAAACAGAGGCAGTGACTGAGCACTAGGACCAACACAAATGCATCAATGTGATGAAAATACCATGTAGGTATTTGATAAAAACGTAGAGATTTGGCTGAGAATCACCCAGAATTAATACCATAGGCTGTTTCCATAGCAGATGTCTAAATAAAGCTTTACTTTCCTCCAGTTCTCATTTGAGAATCAATTCCAGTAACAAGGTGATATCAAATGACCATATTCCTCAGATGAGTTTCTCTATATAATCTTCAGAAAAAGAAAGATCCACGCAAATTTCAGAATTTCTGATACAAGGTTATGTTACATGAAAAGACTTTGCTGTGTCCAAAACAAGTCTCTCCAGAATGCCCACCCCTCCCCCAAATATCCATCTCCAGAACAGTGGAAATGTTATAGATTTTAGCCCAGTAAATATCAGTTTGGTAGACAGAAGTAGCACAGAGGTTCATCTAACAAGTATTCTGCATATTTTGCCAGAACAATGACATTGGCTGATTCTGGCTATTGTTAATATTTAATGATTAACCTCCTGTTTATGCAGACTGGCTGGTGTATGAAACTCATCCAGTAAGCATCTTCAACAAGAGAAAAGACCCAACACTAATCAAAATCAAAATAAACACACATATTCCACCTTAACTGCGAATGACTTTTCCAGAGTCATGCATTCGTGTTAATTAGCGACTGATGCACGCCGCTATTGTTTTGACGTGAGCCACCAACGTCCTGTTCTTTCTCATCGCTTTGATTAACAATTTGGCTTGGGGAGAGGTTTGCGTTGTTCCTCTCAGTAATTGCAGCAGCCACTTCCCGGCCGGCTCCGGGGCTCCGGGAGGGGCAGCGGCACCGCTGCGGGGTTCGGCTCTGCCCCGGCCCTGGGGACGGGGACAGGGCTGCCGCCGCCCGACCGCCTGCCTCAGCCCTGCGGTCTGCAGGAGACCCCGCCAGCCTGCCCCGGGGCAGCGAAATGCAAGTGCTGAAAAACCGCGAGGTACCGCTGATTAAACCGCGGCTTTCTGTTGGTTTTAGAGCGTTTACATGTGCACCCTAGAAAAGTTGTCCTGAATAATCGATACAAGCGTCAATAGCTCCCTCTGCTGCCAGCAACATATATTCCAACTGCTCTACGCAAAACCCCCTCACAGTGGGCACAAACCAGTCCTGCTTGTTGTGCCCCTCCGTATGTCTACACCCGCAGTAGAAACTGGACTCTCCTAGTAGTAGTGTAGTAGAAGAGTAGTAGAAACTACACTGTCCTAAAAAATTTCAGGGATAATTATTTTGACTGTAAACCAAGATACTGAAGTCCAGTAGTTAAACATTCACCATTTTTATATGATAATTTCAAAATAGTATCTTACTCAATGCAAACACCATACCGTATTACCTGGGCACGTAGCTGGGTGGACAGTGATGCACACTGAGCACAGAGTGCCAGACATTTAAAGCAACAACAAAACAAACACAGAACAACTGATTGCACATGGACTGCTTATACTAGTGGTTCCCTATGCGTCTTTTTGTCAACCAAAAGCCCTGACACTGCTTGAAAGCTATCTAAATGCTCAGAAGGACCAGTTCTTTTTAGGACAGTAAAACAACAGCTGCCCTTGCCTATTTTCAGGTAAGGAAACAGATCTAATAATGGAAA
>VXAV01008438.1:25054-35894 GCA_013399715.1 Alectura lathami | reverse complement strand
AATTTTCTGAGGGACAGTTTATCTGTAAGGGTACATGGTTTAAGGTTCCCTCTAATACCATATTCTCACAGTTAAAAATCACTTCCATTAATAAATGCATCTGCAGTCACATGGTTAATGTAACTAACAGAAAGTACAAGGAAATTGAAAAAAAAAATCAGGCTAAAATTGAGAAAAACAGGTTAAATGGACTTATAAAGATGAAAGCATCTAATTACCAGATTAAATTTACACTAGGAGAATTAATGAAAGTTTTTCACAATTGTCACAGTATCTTTAAGAACTCATAGAAGGACATAGTCACACAACACTGCACAGAGGCGGAGCTAAATGCCTATCCTGAAAGGGAATAAACATACCATTCTGCCTAAGCTTCAGGACAATGCTTTCTAAAGGACACATAAAAAAAAAAGAAAGAGGATTAAAATGAACAGAACGCATCTGTTGAGAATAACCAATGAAACTGATCTTAATTTCTCCTGAAACAAAAAAGCAGACAGCACAGTCAGAAAGCAAAGACTTTTTTGGACTTCAGCATCAGTTTTGACACTGTCTTGCAACATGTTCTCATAAAGCAAGGCAGAGTTCACTGCATTACAGGTGAAATAACTACAGCTTAAGGCAGCACACCCTCTTTAAAAAGACATACCAGCAAGTCAGATATCAGGAGATTACTGTGAAACTGAAAGGACATACTAAATGCAGTTATTCTGGTCCTGATGCTATTCAGTGCTTTAAATAGTTCTTTGGGTAACACAAGAGAAGAACAGCTAATGCATCTGTAAATTGTGGGCTACCCATACTATCTGTAGAGCACAAAACAAGCAATGAGGATGATGAGAAGAATGTGTGAGAAAGACACTGAAAATTAATGATAAATACTAGATTTACTGTATTAAGGACAACACAAAAATTCAGTGTTTTCATAGAAATAACCTTTAAAATCCTAGATTAAAAGTCAGCTTGCCAAATAATCATTCTTCAGAAAAAAAAGAAGGTAAAAATCACAAGCTGAACAGGAATCATTAAGCTTTAATCATGCCTCAGCTGGAATGTTCATCCAGTTTTAGGAATGTTATTTCAAGAAGAGACTCCAAAGGAGAACAAAGAAATAAAACCTGCCGTGAAAGACTGGAATTATTTGGATGTTTATTTTTAAAACCGATATATTGTCAGGAGGCATTTAGTGGTCTTCAAACAACTAAAAGAAACATAGCAAAAATAAAATCTGTTCTGCACATGTCTGAAGTCAAGACAAGAAGTAATACCTTTACGTGGCAGAAATGCAGATTTAGCTCAGCCATGATGATTCCTATCACTAGGAAGTGCTTCACAGTGGACTGTACATACAAACACATGTAACGGATTTGCACTCAAGTTACTAAAGCTTTAGGAGTATCTGTCAGAAATGATGCAAGAACAAACCATTGTATCTTTTGGAAGCCTCATAAAACCATATTCCCTTCCCAATTTTGTATTTTAATTCACCACTGAAACAACAGTCAAACTCTCAAAGTACCCCTACCTACACAAGATGTCAGAGTTAAAATTGTACCAAACACTTCTGCTGTACCATGAAAAAATAGTTCCAAAAGAATCCCTATATTCAAGAATTCAAGCCCCTGTAAATCCTTAGCCCAAGGAACAATAAATCCTTTTTACAGACCTACAACATTTAACCAGCAGAGTCAGTTTCTGTCATAGGGCTTACATTAAATCATAGCAAAACAAAGACACCTCAAGGAAATGAAGCTATTATCCTCTTAGTTGACAGCTCAGGGAAGTGATATAGTCTTAACAGTGCACAGGAAATAAAACCCTCTGAAAGGGTACATTTTTAGTTGCCTCAGGAAACACACATTTAAAAGTTGAGCAATTACCTTTCAGGTTCGAAGACACTGCTATCTGCTACCATGGCCTTTAACACATCAGCATTTGCTGTAATGAGAATAAATAGAATTCTTCAGAAATGCACAGCTCTAACTTTAGAAAAACAAACTGCAAAATTAACAACTTCCGTCTAGAAGAATGATGGCTGCATTATGTATATCTCCAAAAAGGCATGAGAGAATCATGCAAAAAAGTTAACAGAAGTCTATGGGATTTTCTGAACATAAACTACTAAAATTAGAGCTCATATTGCACTCAAAGTTCTGCCCCAATACAAGTCAGACAGCAGCCATCTACACAACACTCCCAAACAAGATCACTGAAAATTTTTAAAACATCCATTTGAGTATCATCACCTCATACCTACAAAGCAATTTAAGATAAAAAAAGCACACAAAAAGGACATAATCCCAATCTTGACAATAAACACACAAGCACTAAGCCCTAACAGTTATTAGAGGGAAATGAATAAATAAATAATCACCTTTTCCAGAGGACCAGGCTTCATTCAGAAGTAACTCAAAGCAAGCCCAATGCTTAAGAGAACGCGGATTTATGTAAAATTCACAGGCTAAAGGTTCTTATAGTATAAAAAAATGTAGCCTCCTAAAGGTTGCTTTGACTCGGAAAAATGTGCTGAACTAACCAAGCATTCCTTAGGCTGCAGAAGTGTGGTTTTACTTTTTCTAACAGTATTATTTTGACCATTTACTTTGTCCATACAGCACGCGGAGATGTCATGTCTGAAATCCAAAGTCAGAGCTAGTTTGCTCTATTCTTTCAGTTATACACAAATCTTCTGACAACAGCCATAGGAATCATTTCAAGATAAAATGGTTAATCTGATCAAAACATTAGAATTCCACGTGCTTTAAATGTTGTCATTAAGAAAATAAGCTTTTACTTCAAAAACAAGCAAAAAGATGAAACAAACAAACAAGAAAATCTAACACCCCAACAGTTAACAGAAGATCAAGAAATGCATGATATACAAAACTATTTTCAGGTCAGCAAAAAACTTGGGACTAGATGATCTTAGAGGTCTTTTTCAGCCTTAACGATTCTATGATTCCCCAGTTTGTTTGAAATTATTGCCATCTGAAGGCAATCTCAAAGAGTTAAACATGTACAAAAAGGCTGGTAAATGGAAAGATATCAACATCCCATACTTATGAATGTTTTCAAAAAAGTGTTTATCGGACACCACTGCAAAGGCTCAGAACTTCAACACCACCATACTATACCTTCATTTTTCATGATGTAGTTAACAATTTGTCCCACAGTGTCACTGTTCTCGTGTGCCGTTTCATTCAATTCTGTGCAAGGAAATAAATATGTTGTCAACATCTTGACTTCCAAAACAAACAAAAAAAAGATATTTTAAAAAATGAAACAATGCTAAACCACTCACCTTCCAAAAAGAAAAGAAAAAGCTACCAAAAAAAAATCCAGAAGATGTTGTCATTTTCTTTATGTAACATCTATTGCCACTTTGGAGAGAAAACTTTGAGACTTTTCAGTCTTTATTCAAGAAAGCACAGAAACTTAAGTTTATGGAATCTATACATAAGCTCCAGCATTCATTTCAGACTTGAAAAAGCTCAATATTTTCATAAACGTGCATAGAAATTCTACTTATAGTAGTTAACAGACACAAACAAGAGAGCAGTATTTCTAATCTTAAACATAGGGAGGAAACAAACAACAAAAAAATTATTTAACTGTCTCAAGCTACTACTTTAAAATAGGTATTATTGGCTTTTGTATAAGAGGGATTCATTTTAAGCTTTTCACCACAACATACAATCTGATTTTTTTTTTAAAGCATATAAGATTCTCATGTAACTACAGGAGCAAGGGATTTAATGGCGAATCATCATGACCATACTTAATACTTCTGGAGCTGACTGCAGTCATTACCAATGCTGGAAGCGCCCCCAGAATAACCTCAGAACGCAGACAAAGACTGGGGAGAAAAAAATGTCAAAGGCACAGCTCTGTCCTTCTCCCCTAGTAGTCAGCAGGACTACCTTGAAAAATGAAAAAATAATAATCATCACAGGATAGAGGCAAGTTCGATAGGTAAGGCCTTAAATTTGGCTCTAAGCAGTAAACTAGAGGCTTCTCCAACTCTTTCCTCACCCTTCAACTTCTTCACGCTGACACCTACAACTTCCTAACGCCACTTACACAGCTCCTTCCTCAGACACAGACCTGGAAAGCTGTCCCCCTCTCACTGCCACTTACCTTGCTGTTACTCCTCCCTCAAACCCGCAGATCGAACAGACTCCCGGGCTGAGTACATGCCCCAGGCAGTAATTGCTTAATACACATGGACACTTCATTACTACAGCACATAACTCTAGGGCACCACAGAGGCACCGCAGTTTGCTCTTAGTATGAACCTGCTGCCAGGCTATCAATTAACTGGGAGAAAGGAAGAGGCCCAAAGTACTTACAAGGGACTCGGCCCTTAGAATCACAGAATCATCCGAGTTGGAAGGGACCTTTAAAGGTCATCTGGTCCAACTCCCCTGCAGTGAACAGGGACACCTGCAGCTGGATCAGGTTGCTCAGAGCCCTGTCCAGCCTGACCTTGAAGGTCTCCAGGGACAAGGCATCCACCACCTCTCTGGGCAACCTGTGCCAGGTCTTCACCACCCTCATCGTAAAAAACTTTTCCCTTATATCCAGGCTAAATCTCCCCTCTCTCAGCTTGAAACCATTTCCCCTTGTCCTATCACAACAGACCCTTCTAAAGAGTCTGTCCTCGTCTTTCTTGTAGCCCCCCCCTTTAGATACTGAAAAGCCGCTATCAGGTCTCCCCGGAGCCTTCTCTTCCCCAGACTGAACAGCCCCAGCTCTCTCAGCCTGTCCTCACAGGGGAGCTGTTCCATCCCTTGGACCATTTTTGTGGCCCTCCTCTGGACGTCCTCCAACAGCTCCATGACCCTTCTGTACTGAGGACTCCACATCTGGATGCTGCACTCCAGGTGGGGTCTCACCAGCGCAGAGTAGAGGGGCAGGATCCCCTCCCTTCTATTTACCTAGCCAGATGCTAGCTACATGGACCACTCTTGGGGGAAAAAAAAGAGCATGGAAAGACAGGAACAAAGAACCATAAAACAAGACCACAAACAAACGAACAAAAGAAAACATTAGAACAAAATAAAGGTATCTTCAAGAAAAAAGAAAAATGGCAGCAGCACATGCTATGTAAAACAGGATGTTGACAGTCAGCCCAAAGGCTCAGACTTCTCATGAGTAGGGAGATGAAAATGACAGCCTAACAGGAATAAACTACGGTTGCTAAACATAAACCTAAGATTTTAGGCTTTAAGCAGCAACTTTTCATCACTCCTCAGCGTTCCATACTTTGTTCCCAGCAGTACATGGAATGCACAAGAGTGATCTGGTGACTCCAGAATACAGTTACAAACAAATATGCTGGATACTTTGATCCCCCCATAAGGTCTTAATCTATTTCAAAGGACTTGTGTGGGAAGTTGGAAGACTCCTAGTTTTGACTGGCAAAGATCAAAAACCAACAGACATAACAGTAAAATAAAACAAAAAAAAAAAGTACTTCTCTTAATATTGCTTGATGTCTAATCTAGACAAAGGAATGACAAAAGTCACATAAAAAGTTAACTCCATATTAGCTGCAGTGTATAAAAATAAGTAAAAAAAATGTATATTAGGCGTGTTCATTACCTATTTTTTCGTCAGGCTTTTCTTCTTCTTCTTCTACTTCTTCAACCTCAGTTGTACAACGATACCCTTTTTTCTTAAGGACATGACAGATGAGGATCCCCAAGAGACCCATGATGAAGAAAACGGGCACCAACACAAAGGCAATGTACTCTAGGTGGTCAGACTTGCTGTCATTGCCAGCTGTCACAGTAGTTGTCTGTGAACCATAGCTTGCCAAGACCTGGAGAAACTCTCCGTCACCTATACAACGGAATAAACAGAGTTATTACAACACTGCAAATCCCTCTGAAACATTGAGAAAACTGCGAGCACGACTAAATCCCAGCAGTGTCAATGCGATGTACTGTCTGTGCTGGCTTGAATGAGCAACGCGTACTCTGCTGGCTTAGATCTCACCCCCGTAACAGCTGGCATCTCCTCTTCATAAAAAGATTACAAAATATCAATCACGTAAAAAACACCCACATTATATTTCTGCAATATGACTGGGAAGAACAAATGGTATTCTAGCCTTACAGGCCTCAAATCTCAACAAGAGGCTGGCACATTTCCTAGAAGGCTACACACCAGCAGTGCTCCTCTTCGTTAGGGAGGGAAACACTGTACCATTCCTGCAGTCCAGCCTGCATGCAAAATAGATAAACATGGACTATTACCTAACAGGAAAGTACAGGATTTAGCACTGACAAAGGATCAGGCTTGAAAAATATCCTTGAATTTTTCACAGCAGCAGCATTTCAGAGCACTAATGAATGTACATTTACCCTCCACTCATCAGCACAAAGTGGGCTCACTCTTCACTCCTTTAAGATTCATAAGCCATTCTGTATTCATACCTGAAAACGCAGGGGAAAGAGGCTTTTTGGTTTGTTTGTTTTTCCACAGAGCATTTAAGTTGCAGCATAGCCAAACACTAATTCCATACCAAACATTAAGCAATTCCCATCAACCTCTGAAGACTGGGCTTTTGAATTAGAAAAGCACAGGCAGTTTAGATTGGAAGAAACCTCTGAAGCTCATTAGTCCAAACTCTGCTAAAAGCAGCTCTGTGTAGATCAGGATGTTCAGGTCCCCATTTAGTCAAGCTCCACCTGAAGGATGGTGATCCCGCATTTCTGTGCAAACTCTTCTAATATTTGACCACCCTTGTGGTAAATACACATTGATGAATCAAAATCCCTGCATCTTCTCATACGCTAGATATTGAAGCACACAACTAAGTCTCACTGTTCAGCTAAATCCAAGAATGTTTGCATACTCAGAATTCCTTCTGAGCCTCCAGAGTTATTTACACACACTGTGTACAACTAAGGTTTACATTATGCTCTCCGAACGTTCAGGAATATTCCTGCTCTTCTACCCTTTGTTCTTCTCAACTTTAGCTGAAATAATTTTTTTTAGAGTAGGAAAGAATGACAATAAAAAGAGATGAGTAAAAAGTCTAACATTGTATGTTAGCCCATCATCTACCTCCTGGTATTAAAACAGACAAGGTAATTCACAGCGTTGCTATTAAACTGGCTGACCGAACACAGACTTACCAGAAAACCATTTACACGATAGTGAAACTTTCACAACAGAAATATCTAAAGCCATCTAATTCCTCCCTTTAAAACAAACAAAAAAATTAATGTAAGAGTCTCCAGAAACGGCCTTTATTCCAAAATCACCTCTACAGTGCCAGCTGTACATATTTTATTTGAAAAATACCAGCAAGGTGACAGGCAGCTCACAAAAGGTAAGTAAAACTGCACTTGGACATTTACCTGCATTTTCTTTGTATGGAAGCACTGACTTCCTATTTTAAAAAGGATTCCTGGATTTTTCAGTGAAGTATTTAAATGTCAGTTCAACAGTAAGTAATACACAAGACTTCCTCAAAGTGAAAAACATTGGCACTTTGAAATAATTGATCAAAATTTTGCATTTTTATGCAAAAAAAAAAAAAAAAAGCACCAATTATTTCTCTGAGCTAATTCACTACACAATAGTGGGAATGCAGAAAACTGAAGGAAATGCAAACAAACATCTGAATAAATCTGGAGGCTGGATGAACTCTGATGTTAAAACACAACCTCAGGATGTTTGCCTGGGACAGAGCCAGATGGCCTAGCCTGCTCACGAAACCAAAAAAGAAAGCTACTCATTTTTTCAAGAGGCCACCAGTCCCACAGATAGCTGTATGCAGAACTTCCTGGGTAAGTAACCTTCAGGAGCTTTAACTTACACTGGGCAGGACAGCTGAAAGATGGAAGAATTGAACAGCTAACCCTTAAAAACTGCAGTTGTTTTACAGCACAGGGAAGTAAAAGGCAGGAAATATTAAACAGAACAACTGCTCCCAGCCTGCTTTGTAAGAATTGCTAAAGCACATTTTAATATACAAAACTGAAATGCTTTTGGTTTTGTTTGGGGTTTTGAGGGAGCTAAAACATCAGACTGCAACAGCTACAAAGTTCCCCACTTCATCACACAACTGACTTCCCAGCCAGGAGAAAAGCCATCACACCAGAGAAATACTGTTTCTATAGCTACACTGTTCCAGAATCTAAGCAATCCAACAGAAACAGCATATATCACAACCTCAGAAAGGTATTAACAGATTTGAACGAGGAGAGTGCTAATTTAAGGCCAACAGCAGGTGCTTTGGACTTGGATGCACATTGCCCATTGTAAGAACGAATGGGAAAGACGTAGTGCGCTATTTCAGAGACACCAGCAGCCACTTGCTAGTCAAGCTAGCAGGTGGGAGGACAAGTTAAGGGTCATAAAATGGATCTGACTCAACTTTTTGTTTTCCACCTCTCTTTGTAGCAACAGCAGCATTACCCTAACAATGTCATCTCCTGACACTCCCCCATGACCACAGTAGGCAACCCCTCCTGCAAACCTGGAGAGCAAGGGCTTGCAGCCCTCCACACTGTGGTTCCATACAGCTGCTCCAGATACAGGCTGCTTTGTGAGGTCCCCTCCCCCTCCAGTCCTCTGCTACCCCACTGGTTTTGCTCCTGACACACCAGAAGCCTGAAAACAGTTTTCAGCTGGGTCCATCACTGAGATGATTTGTGTTTAAGAGAAAACACCTGGGAAAGCCTTCCCTTCTTGAAGGGGTCACTGCCTTAAAGCAGTCGCTCCAGTGAATCAGCACTGGCTGTGGTTTGGCAGCCTGCTCCATTGAGGCCACCAAGAAATTAATTTTTATTAGTTTCTTCTTCTCTTATCTTGTCCCTAACAGAACTGGTTTCATTTGGTAATGCTTGGGTACAGCTCTGAAATAAACGTGATTTCCTGTTGTAAAGAACCATTTGCCCGGTCACATATCATACTCTCAGAACTGAATCCTGCAAACAATATTTCATACTCATAAGCATTTATGCATGTAGCTAATAATAACACTTAAGCACTTTTCAACACCTTACACATATAACACAAGTAATGTTTGCATGGTAAGGAGCACAATTCCAGGGTTGTTTTCTGTGTTTTTGTTTGTTTGTTTTCAAACCCACATAATCTGTTTTGATTTAGTTGAGTTCAGGCTGCACCTGAAACACCAATGTGAAAACACCACCAGCTACCATCTTATCTGCCATAAAGGTTATGCCAGGTTAGAAAACTTCTCAGAAGACAGATGCAGCCTACACAAGCTAAAAAAAAAAAAAAAAAATACAACAAAACCTTAAAAATGCCACAACTGTAACTGTATTGAAACATTTTTCCTGACTCAAGAATGTTGAAAAACCTCATAATTCGTCAACTCGATACTCAGTAGTACAGATTAGTCCACTGATTAGAATGAGATTGAGAAAGCTTTAGAACTAGGCAGGAAAATAAATTTTTAAATTGAAAAACATATTTTACATATTAGTAGATGCTCTGGCATACTAGTCCATATACATTACACAATTTTTATTCAGTTGTCCTTGGATACCTGAAACCTAATTCTCTGATTGAAATTGAGCAAGGTGTAAGAAAGTGTGAAAAGCATCTTTCTAAGCAGTAAAAATTAAATCCATATACCTATATAAACAGGTAATTTACACAGACAATAAATTGTACTTGGTAACATTCATTTAATGATCAGAGACGTAAAAATTCACAAAAAGCAAACCAAAAATTTCCCAGAAGAGATTAATTACCTGGATCAAATACTCGCTGCTGTATAGCCTTAGGAGGAAAACAAAGCACTCGCTGCCCAACACCCTCCACACATCAAGAACCCTGCCCTCAGAAGCTCCAGCAACTAGGCTGTATTACAAGAACAAGGCTTGCCTGGGTATGAGCAATGTGTTTTATGTCCCAAGTCACAGCTACATCACTCATTCGACAATCCCTTTTCCTCTCCCCCTGAGGCATGTTGCACTCGTTAACTGACTGGTGATCATTACCTCATTCTCGTGATGTTGCTTGCTTCACAAAGGTTTTCACCGAAAATTCAGGTCTTCCTTGACTCAGGTCAACTCACATACCGATTACTCTGCTCTGGTGTTTTTCCAGTTCTGAGGTTCCCATATACCTGTGCAGACCACCAGTCTACACATTAAAATTACCTGCAAATGTGCTCTAAACACATTTAGGAGCAATACTTGGCAACTTAAAATGCTAATTAAACTACAAATCACATGTCCACACTACTAATTTAGAACCCATGTGTCCTCGTTTGCTTAAGAATAAATACATATTAGTTACTGATCTTGACTATTCTCTACCCATACTTGAAAAGTAAAATCTAAAGACAGTCACCTCAGCCAAGAACTTTCCTTTTACACTGGTTCTAATCATTACTACCCAGACACAAAACAGCATTCTTCTATCTTTCCATCTCAGCAAAGGCTCAAGAATATTTTAAAAAACCCTTAAGAAATAGAATACGAGGAAAAAAAGTTGGCCCGTTAAGGAAAAAAATGTTTCATCCTTCCTTATATTACAATTCTTATACAGCTGGGTCAGATCTGTTCACATTCTAGTTAAACACTGTATTCCCTCCACATTAGCAAACTAGTGTCTGGCCACAAACAAAAAAATTGTAATACATAGTATCTTGAAGGCTGTAATAATAATGAGGTGTGGCCATGTATGGAAAGAGACTGCTTCGTAACAAACCTTCTTTCTCCTTGAAGTTTCACAGAAATAGGGATTGGAGCACCGCAGCAAGGCCACCCCTCTTCACACTGCTGTCCCAGAGCAGGATTAACTGTTCCTAGACAGCTGTTTGCCAAGCACAGCTAAAGATCCTGCA
>VXAV01008438.1:0-19140 GCA_013399715.1 Alectura lathami | reverse complement strand
GGGGGCCGGTCCTGCGTGCGGCGGGGAGCGGGGCCCCGCAGGGCGTCCTCGGCCGGGCCGCAGAGACGGGGGGCGGTGTTTCTCGTGTCAAAGTTGGCCATCGCTGGCGCTGAATGCAGAAGCGTTGGTACGGGTGGCAGAGCACTGGCACAGGCTGCCCAAAGAGGCTGTGGCGTCTCCGGTTTGGAGATCAGAAGCCACCGGTCCGTGCGCCTGGGCACCCTGCTCTGGGTGTCCCTGGTGGAGCAGGGGTTCGGCCACATGGGCCCAGAGGTGCCTTCCAAGCTCAGCCATGCTGTGATAATATTGCAAGCCCTAGACAAGGGCTTTTGTTGCCAGAGCTGTGTTGAAGCCACTTGGGATAATGGCAGGGCAGAATGTGACCCACGAGGGGCTGCGTGGTGTTGTGGAAAATGCCACCGCCACTGCAGCATTCACGCTCACAAATGTTCACACCCTTCATTAATTAGGAGTCGGCTCACAGAGGCACCGCTCTCACACTCACACTTTTACCTCTTCCCATCCGTGAGGCCTCGAAGTTGTACTAGTACTGCTTGATTCTTTGCAGCTGAACTCCAGCGTAGGTTTACATCCTGGTAAACCAGCTCAGGTACTCAGACCTTGGCATCTGTAACTGGGCTTCTCTGTTGTCATGGCAAAAGTCTTCATCACATTCAAGGCAGGGGCAATTACCGCTTCCTTTTAGTTTCAGATACATTACTGTAAATGATTTATTTACTTGCTCTTACTCATTTTAAAGAAACGCTGTTGCAATAATTATAAAACCACACACATCCTTCAATGATTTGTTCATCTAGTACCAACAATATGTGCAGAAATACCTTTATTAGCCACCACCGAGAGCTACTCTTAGCTCAACCCAGTACATCAGATTGCCACATTCTTACCTGGGGAAACCAGCCCATCTGATACGTCCTCCGCGTCTTCTTCTATGTTAAATAATGTATGCAGAAAATGATGTTCTTAAAACGAGTAGATCAGCACCATTTGTGCTCTTGATAGAGTGCGCTGGAAACTGCAGCTCTGGAAATAACCAGTCTTGGCCTTTTTGCTGTGTGCTTGACTGTCAACTCTATTTGTGGTACAAATTGTGGCCATTATTTGTATATAAAAGTCTTTCAGAGATGCATGTCAGAAAAGATCAGGATGATTTAATACCCAAGATAAACATGTTGACGAGCAAAAACTAAAATAGCTGTCTCTTTTCCTTCTTTGGGAACAAGGGAATAGTGCCTTTCCAGAGATAAGCACTTTCTGAGTCTAGTGACAGAGCACTATTGATTGTTCAGATACTTGTTTAGATACCCATTTTTAGCATCTATTAAAGTGATTTTACAATTGAGTTCACAAACCAAGGCTGAATGCTGTATTTCAGAATTTGCTTCTACCTGTAGCTGAGCTTGACAGCTATTTGTTCGCCATCAGCATTAGAAAGGGCAGTACAGCAGTCCTGAGAATAGACCCATCAGAGACAGTTATGACATAGCTAATAAAAATAAAACATTAAAGCTTAAAAAAAAAAAAAAAGAAAGAAACCTACAAGTGTGGAATATAGTACCTAAGCAGAATAAGTAGACATTGCTGATTTTTTTGACTTGTGTATCAAATCAAATCTTCCGCTTGAAGGAGCTCAAGAGTTTAATGGACATATTTATAAATGGGAACGCCCATTTCTGAGTCAAGTATATAACAAAGAACACAAAATCTCAGATTTCTTATCTGCACAGTTGGTTGGAGATGTATTTATTAAGAAATAAAACTAACAAGGAATGAACAAAAGTGTCCATTTCAGCAGAAAGGGAAATCAAACTTACAGAAACACATCTTTGGTACTGCAACTCACCTGGGCAGCTTCTCTGTCTCTTAAATTATGATTGTTTCTTTTTTTGAGGCTGGGTTCTCTGTTGACTGTCTCCCAAAGGAGACAGAGCTGGAATGTTTCACAGCTCACAGGTAATCTGCAAAGTTCTGCAGGATTTCTGAACCATATCTGCCTCTGTGAAATGAGCTATTCTGAAGAAGGCTTTCTCTGTCTCCTTCTGAATTCTCTGACTTCAGAAGCGTTGGTTGTATTTTTTGTTTGTTTGTTTGTTTTTAACTTATTAGAGAAATTATCTGGGTTTACTACACAGCCCTCAAACAGTGAATTGGCACAACTTCTGAGGCAGCAGCTTCCTACCCTTCCTCACCCACTGGAGCATACACCCTTGAGCATAGCGTAACTCTCTGACGCTACTGCTAGAAGGCCTGTGAAACCACGTGCAGACTCTCGCAGAGAATAATAAACCTCAATAAAAACACTACAAACCACGAGTTTCCTGAACAGACTCAAAACTAAGTTGCAGTAAGTTTTAATTAACCTAATCTACGTCAGCTGTTTCCATTGTAGGATTATTGCAACAACGTACATCACAGAGGCACCCTTTGGTAGCAGGAACTCACTGTCAGTGCTTTACTTTAGAGACCAGAGTGAGCAAAATACTATTGCAGAACTGTAAGACAAATATTAACATAAGGCACAGAGATGATAGGGAGAAAACAAAGTAATTTCGTGAGCCAGGTGTTAGACATTTATATAACTCAAGTTTAATTATTGGTTTTCTGACAGAGTGTTTATGGCTCAATTCCTCATTCATAAATAAATAAATAAATAGCCCTAAAACAAAAGAGCTGGACCCAGACTGTATAGCATACCTTGGAAATGACACCTCCGACTCCAGGCAGCACTATATAGTTCATCAAACCCTTAGTCAGGAAAATGTAAGGAACATTCCCAGCAAGCTAGCTGGAAGCTAACCTACTATTTCCACTTTGCCCAGTGTGCAGCTGTTTCTACTGATGAAAGTAAACATTAAACTTTATACCTAACACATTGTCCATTTCCACATTTAATCCTGTCAGGCTGAGAATGTATCAGTAAGCAAGCTAAGCAAGCTAAGTGATTAGGGCAGTGTTTTTCTAGATGCAATCTCCCTCTCCCTCTCTCTCTCTCTCCTTGTCTCTTCCAGGGTACTGTCCCACTAATACAATTTGGTTGCAGGGCTTTCTTTGTAGGTAGGAATCCAGTTTCAATTTTATTTGTACCTATGTGAGATCATGGCTGTGGGTCTCACCATTCAGGAAAATAGCTTGAACACTAGATTCTTGGTTTAGTCAGGACTGTCTCCCCTTTGTTTTCTCCAGGTCCCATTGATGAGAATAAATTCTGCTTCTTGAGACCAGAGAGAATAGAAAAAGATGCAGTTCTGGAACCAAATTGTCAAGCTCCTTGCATGAGAAGAAGACATCAAGGCGAAAGATTCTGTCCCAAGGACAGAGCCAATACTTTACAGTCATCTGGATTGAAAGAAAACTATTGAGAATAAGAACTGGAGCCTAGCACATCCCTCCAGGATGCCAGCCCATAACATTAGTTCAGTCACGGTAGGGAATGAAGAGGGTGGTGGTACAATTACCTTAAATTCTTTAAAATGCTGTGGTTGTCCTTATGTTTCCTGTTGATCCTGTTGATACTTGGTAGGTGTTCCCTGGGAGATCCTGACAGATGAAGCTTTCCTCAGGGGACTGAAGGGCAGGAATGTTGATGTTCTGGATGCTGATCGGGTTTAGGCATGAGCCGGTAGCAGCTAGGCCCTAAGCATCAAAACAGATGTGTCTTCAAATGCTTGGGGAACTTTAAAGGCTCTGCTGTGGTTCTGAGGAAGCTCAGGGGCCTCCTGACTCAATCAACCAATCAACAGCTTTGGGCTTGGGTGGAATGTAAGGATTTCCATGTTATTTTTAGAGCAGCCTCTTGAAACACAGGGGAAAAAAGAGGAGCTTAGGGAAGCACCAAAGCAACGTCTGAGCGAAAACGACTCCAGGAAAACAACTGTGTCCATCCTGGGGTGAAAGGAGTTGTGAGAGAAGGCTGGTGGTTTTGAATGCTGTCAAGAACCGTCTTATGAGTATACAATGTATGGTGTGGCTTGCTTGGTGTGTGGTAGAGGCAGGAACTGGAAGTAGCACAAAACAGACCAAGTCCCCACAGATGGCAGCTTTTTCCTTGGTTTTACACTGGCACAGTTGCTATGGAACTTTTTACACGTTAGCTAGTAAGTAAAAGTCATCATGAAAATGCTACATTAAGGTTTTGTATTGTAATGCTTATTTTAAGCAAATGAGAAGTGAATCAAAGCCTATAGTAACGAAATCAAAATGCACTGGTTCACTTTCTGTGCTGTTCAGTTATTATGAGTTAATCTTAATTTGTCACAGCTGAGCAATATTCACTGGGGACTTTAATGATAGTGCTGGTGGGTGGAAAAGTGAGAAAGCCCAGTGGCATGACATGAAGTCACTAGGCATGAAAAAGTTGGCTTCATTAATGGCCTTGTTACAAATAGCACATTCACACCTCTACATGCCTAAAGCAATATATATATAAGGAAATTTAGAAATGTGCATGTCCTATTAATAGAATTCTATTAATTAATCTGATCATTTTGGCAGCATCTGTAAGTAAAACCATCAAAGTAGCTGAGGAAGTATATCAGCACATGGAAAATTGGGAAGTGTGTATGGAGGGACATTCATGGAAACCTGGAGCTGCTTCTTAGTTCTGCAGGGACTTCAGCTGGCTGTGTAAAGGGACCAGAGGAACTCGTGAGCAGAGTCCCTCCCCAGCTGCTGTGTAGGCAGGCTTGTAGGGTGTGTCACATTGCAGATGTTTTCAGCACATGTTAGATGTTTTCCAGTTCCCAGAGCTAAGTCAGAAGATAAGGACAAAATGAAGTCCTGGATATTCTGATTAGCCAAATTCAATTTAGTCATTTCATCCAGTTTAAGGATAGTTGTTGCCCTCATCTTCTCTATCTGTATCATGAAAACAGAAAAACTGACAGCAGGGTTTCTTTCAAATTAAATGATTTTTTATGTTCAAATCTTTAGGTGAGATTTGAAGTCACCTTAGCTTCTGAGACTTGATTGTCAATAACCTTCTGAAGATTAAATTAATAACAAAAGCCAGGCGATGAGCATAAATAAGGCCAGTAAACTAGCATGGAGATATAGCATAAATATATCTGTCAGGCATTCATGTCTCAAGATTTATGATTCTGGCCTGTAAACGACATTTAAGCTCAGCTGTATGCTATCCAGCCTCTTTTGAAGATTTCTTAATCCTAAAACCAGAAACTGCTTTTTCACTACTCAGTCACTTGGAAGTAAAATTTTTCAGAAAATTGAGAAATATCATTCTAGGAATTACAAACTTCATTTCCTGGAAGAAAATAGAATGTGGGCCTCCAAGAGGGAGGTCCAGCAAAGGAATTTAAGTGCTTCGATTATTAGCTTAGAGGCTCACTTCCTCGTATGAAGTCCTACTTTAATCTGAGCACACTGGCTGTTGGAATAGTGCATTCCTTCAAAGTAATACTGAGGCTGTAACTGTTACAGAAAAATATGTCATGCTACAGTGATAATCATTGTTCAGATATTTTCATGGCTTGGAAATCTGGAAGGAGATCTGTTAGCCCGATGTGGTTACACTTCTCATGTTGGCTGACCACATTTAAACTCTCTAGCGTGCTTAAATAATGTGGGTCAAATTCCACAGCCAAGTAAGCGGTCACTAAATTACAGTACCTCAGTGTGCAGTGGGTAGCCTTTCTTTCTCCCAACAACCAGAAGTGTGCTCTGTGTTATGCAAATGGGACTCTGCATGCAAGGAGTTCTGCTGAGAATCATTCAAGAACTGATCTGTTGAGATAAGCTTCAAATCTTGTCAGGCCTGTTTATTTCCACTGCACTTTATGTAAGGTAAGAAGCCACGCACACATCAAAAGCTGTAGGGAGAGGGAAGAGATGTGATCTGAATTCCAGTACATTTTGTTTACAACAGTTTTGCTATAGATACATATAGTGCCTGGTTGGTCATCAATCGTTTACAGCCAGAGAACACACAAGATCAGAAACATGGAGGCTGGAATACAGTATGATATATGATGAACATGGATGTATGAATGCTTATTGAATGCAATCCAATTATTTCCATCCTTTTCTGGCAGAAAATGAGATGAGTATTGGGAACCTCCTCAGTTTCTTTCCTCCTCTAAGCCCAGCTGTGCAGTAATCTTTAGACCAGGGCAGCATCTTGGAGTAACTCTCATGCCGCTCTGCTGACAGTTCCCTGGGAGTGTCAAAAGCAAGATTAAGGCTCTAACTGGGTAATTGAGCAGCTGGTGATTGGAGCTGAAACGGGAAGTCTCAGAGAAGCAAATAGGGAAGGAAGGTGCAGAAATGTAGTATGGAAATACACAGTTCTTAAGAAAGAAAATGAGATGTTGTTTTACAAGCTGTGTGAGTAACGGTCAGCCTGTTGCACAGAATCATAGGAAAGTCTGGTTTGGAAGGGACCTCTGGAGACCGTGTGGGCCAGCCTTCTGCTGAGAGCGGGGCCTGAGATGAGGCTCGCCAGGGCCTTGGCTTGGTAGTTTGCACTGAGGCCAATTCTCCCCATTCCAATGTTCGTTTATAGAATGAAGAATCTTTTCCCTATATCCAGACGGTTTTCTTCCTGAATCAGCTTGTGCCCCCATTGCCTCCTGACATGTCACCACACATCCTTCGGAAGAAAGAACCCTCATCTCCTCTATAGCTGCTTTTTGGATATTGGAGGACTGTGATTTGATCTCCTCTGTCAGGCTGAACAAAACCAGTTCCTTCAGCCTCTTTTCACATGTCAAAATCAAGCTGTTAGGTCACTCCTCTGTGACTCTTGAACAAATTATGCAGCTAATAAGTATTTTTTTCTCTGGAAGAGGCAGAAGAGTTATTGCCAAGGACTGATATGAGAACAGGTAGCACAATCCTATCTGGTTGCTGGTGCACAAAGTTATCATTGCATTGACAGGACCTTCTCGGAGCAACTACCTGGGAACCTGGATCTGAAGAACAGCTGATTCAGGAGCTGATTCAGTTTTGAAGATTCAGAGGGAATCAAGGGTTGGAGAGCGGTAGCAAAGGCAGGTGGCTCAGAGTCTAGGGAAAACTTCTCTATGGAAGGAATGGCATCCCAGAGCTGGTCAGGAAATAACATCCCCTGACTTTAAGGACTTTCGTGTTTTTGAAAGTGTTTTCTCTTTCCTATCAGGAAAAAAAAAGCAATAAGTAAGAATATTTTTTTGATTTAAAAGCTCACCCGAAAAAAAAAAAAATCAATGTTTCTGAAAGCTTAAAAAATGTAAAATATGTAATTCTGAAAGTCCACATTCTGTTTCCACAATGTTTTAACTGTAGTCTATCTTCTGGTTAGTTTGCTTTAAATAAATCAGAATTTTCACTAGGGACTGAAAAAAAAAAAAAAAAAATCAGAAAACAACTGGTGATGAAGGCCAGCAAGTGTGCTCAGTCACTCTGGGGAGAAGGGGAAGGCTCAGCAAGCAAAATGGTCTGTGGTGCTGTGTTTGTTTGCGGAGGTTGTTTTGATGGATCCTGATGCCTTTCACCAGAAGTCACAGACCTATGCCTGCCCTAGTTAAAAGCAAGACCATTGCAGAGTTCATCTGTCTTTATTGTCATGCTTTTAAAAATCATAGTGGCTAACTTCAAAACAAATTCTGCTTAGACAAAGACTTTGTCACAAGCAGGCTGCATGCTTCTTTTAAAAGAAACAGGTAGGATGTGTTCTCAGACAAGAGCAGATAAAGGAATTGCTCTTCTGTGTTCTGTGTGGAGCATATGCTCTTGATAGTTGTCCTGGTTGCTCTGCCATAGCACTTACGCCTACCGCAACATTTGAGATTAATACCTTTTACAGGAACTGACAAGGTGTATGACAAATTAATATGAGAAATATCTTGGCATGGAGCTAGTTATATTTCAGTCATGACATGTCCCATACACACTGAGACTTAGAAAGTGAGCGTCTTTTGGCTACGGTGAATTTTTGGAGTGAACAGTAAATTCACTAGAATATGTGATTTCGGAAGTTTTCATTAGAAGTGGTCAAACTTGTTTAAGTACGTTGACAGAGAAAACATACTGCTAAAGGTGGGGTCAGGCTCACACATTTGCAGAGGGAGGAGGTGTTGTTTGCCCTAAAGCCTGCTATGCCAACCTGCCTTTGGGATGCGGAGAAGTTGATTTCATTCTGGATCTGAAATTATTTAAATCCATAGGTCCTGCTTTGTCAAACACAGACTTAAATCAAGGGGTTCTGGAAGCTGGGGTTGGCTGCGAGGCTGCGAGATTGTGGGTTCTGCTCTGCTTCACACAACCAGCCCAGCCTTCATAGCAGCAGAAACTAGAAACCAGTATCTAGCTCCTAACCACAGAGTATTTGTCTTCCTTTCCTGCCACGCCAATGATTATTTAAAGAGTTATGCTTAAACCAGCATACTCATCTTGAAACATTGTATATTCAGGTGATTTAACAGACTGTCAGAACACATCCTTTTGTATTCTGAGTTAACGGATCAAATGCTGTGCCGCTGGAAAAGGAAGGAGATAAAAGAAACTCCTCCCTAGATTATCATTAATTTTTCCTTCTAATGTCTTCAGTGAGCTACTTAAATTCATGGGAAGTCAAGGGTTATTGTAAAGTCTTTCTGCTTTTTATTTTCAAGAAATTGTCAGTTTTGGTATAAAGCACACCAATTTCTTCCTGCCTGAGTATTTTATAAAGAAAAGGTTGGAGGGTAGGGAGATGGAATAAACCATAAAAAGAAAATTAACCAGCCCAGGCTTGCAAAGCATTATCTCAAAAAAGTACAAATAATACTAATACTTTAAGACAAGGACAGACTTTAAAAGGATATTTTCTTCTGAATAAATATGTACAACAAACCCTAATCTGAAATAATGATATCCTAAACTGTCATTAATACACGAATGATATTTAACCCAGAATTCCTCAGGAAAGTCATTGCCTAGAATTAAATCGGTGCCTAGATTGCTATAACATATTACATAATCACACCAAATATAATGCATTGTATGTGATACACACATACATTATACAAGTAATACATTTTTAAGTATAATACAGTATGATACATGAACTAACATACAATATATATATTATAGAGAGATATTATCACCTAGAAATACATTAGGTAAAAATCACGGATTCTCATATTGCTTCACAGGGAACATGTAAGTAGCAGACAGTACTAGATTTTTTTTTTTTTTTTTTCTGCTCTAAGGATTCATTTGACCTTTATTCAGCCTCCTAAAGTAAACACTTAAATTATTCCACAACATTTCTCAGGAGCATTAAGCCAACAGAAGCTCTCATATCTCCAAATATTTGCTTCTGATGATAGCACACCACAACCAGAAGCCATAATCAGGATTTCCACCTGATGTTTATGAAGTGTAATCTTGTCTCAGCTACTGAGGTACTGTGGTAACAGTAAGAAACTCCTGTTGAATTTATCTACATTCCTTCAACTCAAAATATTTTGACTGAAAAAAAAAAAGCAAAGGCATTTTTTTCCAATGGTGCTTGTCCAGACACCACACTAACAACAGAGTGTAAGCCAAATTAGAACACTATTGCTGTATAAGATCAGATCCTTCACTTATTTCTCCACTGCAAGGAATTCTGATGATGCTTTACCTTTAGAATAAAAGAATACCCTTCTTCAAAATAAAAATCAAACTCAAATGCTGGGGTAAGTTCTTACCCCAGAACCATCAGATTCCATCAGGTGGTAACAGTCTGCAGACTCAGCATTGGTTCTTCTTGCTGTATCCCTCCCTGCTCTTCCTCCCACCCTTCTGCCACTGACTGTCATGTGGTGTGGGACGGCTAAAAGCAGGAGGGAGGCTCAAGATAACCAGAATCCTGCTAGGGTCTGAGAGATGCCAGTGATTTTCACATTGCTTTATGTTCTGATTTGTGGTTAAAAGAAACACAACTCCTTACTCTGCCTTTCATGCAATTTATGGCTGAAGAGCACCTGAGATCTACCAGGTGAGCAAACAATAATTTGACTGGTGTTTTCCTATTAGGAAAGCAATCATACAGATGAATTTCAGTGATTCTCGGGTGGCCACTGGTAGTATCAGCTGAAGAAAAGTTTAGAGACATGATTAGCATAACAGGAAGGGGACCAAGAGCTGATTAACTGGCACGCTGTCAGTGGTCATCATCACTCCAGCTGATGTGAAAACACATTGCAGTTGCAGCCTTACAGTGTTACGGGAACCCAAGAGAGTGGGTGGGAACAAGTCTGGCCAATGAAACCAGAAATTTTCTGAAACAGAATGCTTTATTTCAGAAAAGGAGGGGAAGTGCTGTCTGCGTGTTTGTACTTCAAAACAAACAAAGAAAAAACAATGATTGATTTGGAATGGGCTTCTGAAAGAACCTGGCAAAGCTCTGGCTCTCACAGAGATCTGACTGATGCACTTTCTAGTCACGAAGTCCAGAGCTGCTTCCTAAGGTAGGCCATGCACGGCTAAGGCTAGGCATCAAGATCGGTTCAGCTGAGCATTGCAGAGGAAGGAGCTCTGCACTCAAAATAGGAACTGGAATTTATTTTAGGAGCTGAAAGGTTAGAGCTCCAATACAGTCATGCAAAGAGCTGTGGTTTAACCAGCTGCGGAAATGCTGACATGTGATCCTTGCTTGTCACGCTGCGATCTGCTTACAACCTTTGCGAGCAGCGTTACGCAGTACTGTTTTCAGGCTAACTTAGGGGGTTGAATGTAGTAGGAGATGAGATTACTTTTGCTCTCTTGTGCATTCGTGTGTGTGCTTTTTTTTTCCTCTACTGTACAAAATGGTACAGTTCAACTTGCTGTTTCAGTATTCAAAGTAATACTTCAGTGGATGATTAAGGGAAAATCCATCTATAGTAAATGACTGTGGAAAAGTGCCCTATTGACACCTGGGATTTGGTTTCACTCAATCCTTCTCTCTTTGTTGCAACTCCTTCTTCTATTTTTTGACTTCTGTATGTTTATATTCATCTATTTGGACAAATGACTATACCTACAAATATGCCAAATCATGATAGAGAGGATTTCTTCATTTGCTTGTTTCTGCTGTGGTCAATGCACCTTTCTTTCTTTGGCAAATAAAATTTCTCCATGTGTGAAGATTGATGCCTCAGTGCTGGCTGACCTGCCAGGAGCTTGCAAGCCATCACAGCAATACAAAATGTTTCTAAACAGCTCGTAAGCATTCCAGTAAATGTGAAATGGAAATTATGGCTCATTGTTTCTCCAGGAAGCTTCTGTCCACAAAAAAATAAGTCACCACACAATTCTGGCTGATAAACTTTAGGTTCTTTAAGTATGTGTAGCACAAGGCAAAATTTAATCTCTCACGAGTCACTTCTGAGTCAGAGTGGAGAAAAGGCACCACGTGTTTGAAAGCCTTAACCACTGCTGTCCTGTAAACTTAGTTAATGTTCATTGTAACTTGCACATCACTTCCAATGCATGTGATTTGTTATTTTCAGTATTGGCACCATGTTCGCATCAGAATAAGCTTCTAAGCCAGAAGAATCATAGGTGCCACCTGAGAATAGTTTGTCTCGAGCTCTGATTAAAATTTTATTGTATTGAATAGACAACAAAATGAAGGTATTTCAGATACTTTCAGGAGTGTGATAGCTGCCAGTTAACACAAGGTTGAATTTTTGTCTGCAGCAGGAAGAGGAGAGGCAGGATAGAGTTTTTTGTTTGTTTGTTTAAAAAAAAAAAAAAGGCAAAAAAAGTGGAGAATAACAACACTAGTAATTACAAGATGCTTTTGTAAGAACTTTTAAAAATGATTATATTAACTTCTGTCAGTTTTTGGATTTCACAGCATCTCATGAGTAGATATTTCTTGTCTTTTTTTTTGTTTGTTTTCAGATAAGAGATTCCATAGTTCTTATCTTCAAAATCACTTTTTCTGCAAAAATGTATGATTTCCTGAGATGATTTTAAAAATTGCAATCTCTAAATGCAATGTCAATGTTTCATGTACTGCTAGGATTCCTTTGTTTGCTGACCTAAAATAC
The DNA here is from genome assembly GCA_013399715.1 of Alectura lathami. Taxonomy (NCBI): domain Eukaryota; kingdom Metazoa; phylum Chordata; class Aves; order Galliformes; family Megapodiidae; genus Alectura; species Alectura lathami. The sequence goes on along the minus strand of VXAV01008438.1, from coordinate 7,120 downwards.
ATGAAATGAAAAAACTGAAATAACACTTCACTCAGCAAATAGTTCTGAAACTAAGCCCAGCTCTAGTCTAGTATGCATTTTGGCTTTAAGCTGTTTTGTTCTATTTTTTTTTCTGATTTACCCCAAACTTCTTGTGACCAAACTTGTGACATGCTAAAACCATGCCCTGAAGAGTACACAGGTGTAAATGTATGCATTTCTCTGAGCAAACAGAGAAAGTCCCTGGTAAATAGCATCCTGAGACAAAATAAATGGACCTGCATCAAACCTGTGCATCAGACCTGCTAAAATTTAGTCTTGGATGAAAATGAGCAATTTCAGGAAAAGATTTACCTCAGAATCAAGATCTGCTTTGAAGTGGTGTATTTCATGCAATAGCTATTTTAAACATACTGACCTGAAGGGATAGCTGGCAGCAAACCCAGCTACAGGAAGCATGCATTTCTGAGTGCCTCATGGTGATGCACAAAATGCTGGTGCTGTCAGCCCTCAGTGTTGGTGGAACTGCCCGCCAAAATGTTCACACGTTGTGCCTCAGCTGTTCCCCCAAAATGACCGCGCTACCCCCTCTTAAGTACTCCAGGTATTTCACCCCAGATACTGGGGCTGCCTGGCCTGAGGCACCTCAGCCATTCCCCCGTGTGCTGGCACAGTGTCCTTTGTGGTACCTCACCAGCTGTCACCTGCTGCTGGCCTTGCCCTTCCCGCATGGCCTCAGGGCCACCCAACGAAGTGCTGGCACTGCCCACTGGAGCAGACATCTCTGCGGTTCCTCCCGGACACAGGAGCTGTACCTCCGAGGTATCCCAGCTCTTCCAGGGACAGACCTCACCGTTCTACTCAGAATTTACCTCAGCGTTTCCCGCTGGCACCTGCTAGTGCCTCCTCTGATGTACCTCATCGTGGACTATGCAAGCATTTGGCTCTGAAGTGCCTCAGCACTCCCCAGCAGAGCTGCCTCCTGTGGGCTGCCTCAGCACTTCCTGCCAAAACCAGCCCCTTTCCCCACCTTCAGTCACCCCAGCATTTCCTACTGACACCCCGACATGGGGCACCTCATTGCTTCCCGCCCAAACCCCTCTGCAGGCACCTCTTTGTTGCTCCAGCCCTCACTGTCCCAGCCCGCCTCTGAGGGCACCCCGGTGCCTCCTGGCAAATCCTGCCCTCAGGCACCCCATTTCTTCACACACAAGCTCCCTTGCTGACCCCTTTGAGGTGTCTCAGTGCTTCCCCCGCAAACCTCCCCACTGGTTCCTCAAATATCTCCATGTTTCCCACCAGAGCTCTGCTGCTGCCTCTTTTGAGGTACCTCACCACTCAGTCCCCAGTCTGCCCAAGTGAAAATGATTGGAAATGAAGAAGTGAATAGTTGTATCAGTGTTTTATAAATGATCATCATGATAACAAAAACCTAGAACATTTTTTACAGAGAGAGGTCACTGTAAATCCTGTGGACAGTCTTATTGCTGGCTATAGAACTATGTATTGACAAAGATCTGTTTCAATACCAATTCTGTGAAAAAGTATTTTTCCACTAGATGGTGAAGTCCATCTAAAAGTTTTTTTTTTTTTTTTTTTTTTTTACTATACAAGCCATCCTTTGCTGTGGCTTCTAGCCTCCCCCTGGCACTCCTTGATCCCATTGGGGTCCTAATGCAGCTCCCTGGACCAATGGAAGCCCTCAGCCCCACAGCTGGTGGCCGTATTTCTGCTGGCTTCCTGGCAGCTGGCGGGGCTTGGGCAGCAGGCAGAGCTGGGGCAGTGCGGCCTGCCAGCACCCCTTGGACAGAGAGCACCCATCTTCCACAGGCACAAAAGGAAAGCATTTGATTTCATTGTGGTTTTTTTTCTCACTTATGCCACAAATATTAGTCAAATTTCCTGTTAAGATACACAAACTGACTCACTTTTTCTTTTTTGAATACTTAAAGAAATTAAAAAAAAAAAAAGTTTTTCATAAAATTGCAATATTTAACAAGAAATCTGAGAAAATACTTCTCAATATGAGACATATATGAAACAATCATATCATTTAACAAATATGCTATGCTAGTTTTAAAAGACATTGAAATACACAAAATTTTTACTCTTACATTGCTGTACGTAAAACATCTAATACTGTTTAAATTTGCTGTGATGCACGCTGAGTGTAGTAGAAGTTCCTCACTCAGTACAGGGAGGGGAGAAAATAAGAGGATATCTGTTTAAAATGAAAACATCCAAAATGTATATGCCCTGCATTTTGAGATGCACTAAGAAAACTGCAGCTACAGCATGATTCAAAATGTGTAGCATGAGGAGTGGCTTGTGTCTGTGCATGTATTTATCTGCTTTGTTTTTAAAGCATGAGCTGGATGCCGTGTGTAACCGTTTCAGCTGAGAATTTAGAACAGTGTTCTCAGCAATCTTCTTGCTGGCAGTGTATCGGGTATGTGGCCAAGCTCACGTGCTGCTGAAGAGAAAGGTGTGAATGATTGTGCTTGCACCTTTTGCTTGCCAGCAGCAATGATATGAAGAGATGTATTTGCTATATATGGGACTTAGTCTTCCAATTTACTTTAGACTTTCTAATCTATAAGAAAGATGGTTGCTTCAAAGCAAGCTTTTAAATAGAGGAATGTTATCTCATCTTTAAAGCAAGTCTTTAAATAGAAAAACATAATCTCATTTATTGATGCTGAATTGCCTGAGAATTCTTGTTCCAGTAAATACTTACAACTATAAAGGAAATTGTGCAGTTTCCTGTATAATAACAATGTCTTACAATAGCAGTATGTACAATAAAATAACAATAGAGTGCTATAAGAAATAAGAGGTTTCAGAAAGTAGTTCTAAAACTTCGTCACTCAACATAGTCAGTTCATCAGCTGGCACGTGCAGAAGCTTTGCTCTCTCCTTCACCAATGATTTCAATGACTGCTGTTTCCTGTCTACACGGTCATCAGATTTTTTTGGTCTTTCACATCAACAGAATGAACATGCTGCAGAGCCACCAAGCTGTCCTGACTTCTTTGCTGCCAGGGTAGAGCTGTCTTGGCTTATCTGAGACTCCTTTGTGGACAAATGGAAGCTTTACATTTGTGCCTAATAGTGTAAACCGTATATGTCTTAACTTGTTTTTATATGTTACTCAAAATTGTGATTCTGTTTCTTCCCTGCTAAGGGCCTTCTCCCTTTGAAAAAACTTTAACATTTTCCAGAGTGATACATCTGCTAAATGGAAGCTGGTGTTGCCTCAGACCCAGGCAGATACTCTGTGGATCTGTCTAACTTTAACAGCACCAGGAAAAGAAAGATAGTTCTTCAAAACTGGTAATGCCACATTTGCACAGTGTGTACTGAAGGGTTTCTGCAATGCTAGTTTTGCACTACATCACATTTTCCTAAGAAGTTTCAGACAGGCTCCAAGCTTCTCAGGAACTGTGGCTCGGAAGTCTTCACTTTTGTGTAAGGAGCGCTTTCCTTCCCCAAGAGTATTTGGGCATGGAACAGGCTTCCCAGGGCAGTGGGCACGGCCTCAAGCTGCCGGAGTTCAAGGAGCATTTGGACGCTGCTCTCGGACACAGGGACTGGATTTGAGTGACGCTGTGCGGAGCCAGGAGTTGGACTCAATAATCCCTGTGCGGAGCCGGGAGTTGGACTCAATGATCCCTGTGCGTCCCTTCCAACTTGGGATATTCCATGTTTCTATGATTCTAAGAGCAACGTTTTTGTAAAACTTTTTTTTTCCAATTTTTTGCTAGCCTGCCTGTTTGTTTGTTTGTTTGAAGGTTTGGTTACTGCCATCTGAAGCACTTCACTCTGAAATACCAATTGCTAATATATATCTAGTTATATTTCAGTCTCTGAATGGTGGTCACACATGCCTGTACAAGTGTACAAGGCAGAAAAAATTGTGCTGGAGGGGGAAAATGCTATGACTCACTTGCAGCACATTTGCAATTAATCTTTCTGATGTTATGAAGCTGTTCGTATTATATAAGAAAGAAACCATCATTTAAATCAGACATGTTCAAACCTTTACAGTGCATTCCTGCTCTAGGACATGGGGTAGAATTCCAAGACAGTATGATACTTTCTTTACCCCAGTTTTCCATCATGTATTGTAGCAATCTCTCCATGAAAATCAAGCAACCTGTGACTGGCCTATTGCCTACCAAATGTAAGGAAACAGAAAGTAGCTTTGAGTCTACTTGGAAGTAAAACAAGAATAAAAATGAGCATAATTATGCTAATCAGAAAGCCAGTCTCCAGACAATTTCTAAAGTGGTGAAGGCTTGAAGCCAAATACCTAGTGAGATATTTGCATTTACTGAGTAAGCACATGACACCAGAAAAATCTATTATTACAGGAACAGTTACAGAGGCAAGTTGTTCTTAGAAGTGGTGATGTTAATTCCTTTCAACAACTTGGGCACATAAGGTAGAAAAGACAACAAAAACCCTTGACCCACAGTGAAGTTTCGGAGTCTTTACCAAAGCGTATTACTATGATAAGTCCCTGAAGTTTTCCATACGTTAATAACAGGACTTCAGAAAGTAAAATTCTGTTGAATACAACTTTAACTCAAAGTTGTACACAGAATAAGGTTTCCCAAATGCATGAAGTTGCTGTCACGCTCCCGGTAGTTCTTTTCATTTCTTGATAATGGAACACCATGGAAACAGAATGAGGAACAGCGCTGCTACATTTTATGCATTGATGTTTGCTTTCTATCACACAGCCCTAGAGACAAGCAGAGTAAAGTCCTCCCCCAGAATTATAGGAAGAGGAGCAATAAATTATCAAACAATTGCTGTCTGACAGAAATGGCTTTCTTTGACAAGGCAGGACACCAAATGCAATTACAGGAATCTGCATGATCTCCGTAATTATTTCTGCTGTGACCGAGAGAGGGCATCCTTTCCCTATGGAACCCTGACATGAACACTGACATAGTAAAAGCTTTTGAAGAACCTAGGTAGAATTTCACCAATTCTTTCTGAAGTTTAAAAATGGAACTGTTTAAAAAGCAGGCTGTAGTTCACTCTCCCAGTTCTTTGAGGCCATTTAAGGCTTGCTATACAAATTCCTCAGTATAGCCTTTAATTTAGTGTTTTTATGGATTCAGTAAGGCATGCATTATCTCCTCTACCAAGAGTAAATAATCTGCATTAATAAGTGTCTACCTCTTTGAAATAATTTCCTTAACTTCAGATTTATTTATTTAGGAAAAGCAAGGTAGGGTGCTTAGTGATACCTTCTTTTTAGAGCAGCTTTCCATATTTTAGATACTATTTCCTCATCAGTGGGACATCAGAGAAATTATTTGCATGTGAGCTCAGTTTTACTGGCTATAAAGCAAATATTTCAACTGTAGTGGTATAAACTGAAGTGTAGCAGTGTATTATAAAAGCAGACTGCACCAGTTTTGTTAAAGCAACTGCCTTTCCCCTTTGATATCGCTGCCATGCCTCTTAGTCATGTTTTTACAAGCCTGAGCATTCAATGGGAACGGCTGCAGGTTCAGCACTTTTGAGAAACAGCTTATTTAGAAGGCTAAAGTCAGATTTAGAAGCTTAACATTTTGGGAGACTTGCCTATAACCCTCACAACATACTGTTGTTAAGGCAGGTATCTTTCCAGTGTATTTAGGCTGTGACCACTTTAGGATTTTTGTTTCTAATTTGGATAACTAAGGCTGGGTAAGGGAACCTTGCCCTAACTTAGGGCAAGAGCACTGTTAGAATCACTCCCAGCTCCATTTCTATAACAGATAGGTACAAGTTATAGGCTTAGTAGGTGTGCTTAGGTGTGCAGAAAACTACCTAACTGGGGAAGAAAGTTCAGTTACAGTCATGGCAGAATTGCAGAGCATACGCAAAAGTATGGCACTTCATTCAGTTATTTCACAAAGGAGTTGGGCCAAAATAATCTGTGCAAATTGCTCTTTAATCCCGTGGTATCAAAATTTTAGATATTTCAGTTCTGTCGGAACATAACTTGAATCGTTAGCATACAAGTTGAGTTTAGGATCGTGTCTTGTTTAGGGTAACTGAGTAATTAGCTTATGTGTGAGGGCTCAACAAGTGAAGCAACACCTAGGAAAATCCAAAACATACTTTGAAAGATCTGGCAATAGCTCTAACTGTCCTGTCTGTTGGACTAACATCACTGAGTCCATCCTTGAACCTGTAAACTGGGTGCTGCCTAGAACAAGAGAGAAAAGGCACATTTTTAGTCATCCAGCTGCTACAGGGCCCATGATTTCCTGCCTGCCAGAGGTCAGGAGTTTATGCCAGACTGGAAATGAGAAAAGATCTCTTAGTTGTGTACAGTCAGCAATGGAGAAAAAAATTCCAAGAGGAAATGTAAAAGAAACTGACACATCCTGAGTTAGCTGGTATACCACAGAAATCAAGAACAAATACAAAAACCCAAGCCAAGAATGCAATCTCCACTACACCCTTCCTTCTCTTCCCCTGCTTCCCCCTCCCCTCTCACTGAGTTACAAGAATGGTTCTGTGTTTCAGACAACACCCTATTGTGAGGGCTATATGTGTTCCTTGAAATGTGCAACGTGTGCCACAGTCTGCCAGTCAATCTGTGCGATAGAAACAAAACTTTCCCCTCTCCCACCTCCCACTGGTATTCCCAGCTACTGAATAACGTCAAGACTAACAAAATAGCTTGAAATTTTTAGACTGCACAAAATAGAAAAACTTTTATACACTTTAAGCCCTAAGAAGCTACAACTAGGTTGAACTTGTTAACAGTAATAATCCTCAGTCATCTTCTTCACTCACAAATGCCAATCACCATGTCCCAGGTAGTAGTAAACGGGGAATGGTTATGCTCCAGAAGCATATTGGCACCGGGAGAACCAGGGAGAGGAGTTTAAATGTAATAAGAACGCGTGTAACTAGAATTAATCTCTGACTGTGTTCCTCACTTTCTGTTATGATTTTACAAATTGTCTGTACAGCTATATCACAGTGATGCAGTCAGCAATGAAAAATCTTGGTTCCTTGGCAGAACATACAACAACTCACGTATCACAGAACCACAGCACAGCTGAGGCCAGCAGGGACCCCTGGGCCCACCTGGCCCAGCCCCTGCTCCAGCAGGGACACCCAGAGC
>VXAV01008435.1:97480-109591 GCA_013399715.1 Alectura lathami | reverse complement strand
ACATGTTTGAGATTACTTTTCATGTGAATTTTTGTTTAGTTAGACATTCACTAGTAATAAAAAATGAGAGCAAATCATGCTACATTTCTGTAGGACAGACAGCAATAAATGTAAGAATTGTCAGTAGCTACAGAATGTTATTTTTAAATTCAGTTTTCCATTTACGAAGGCAAACAGTGCTTACTTTATGACTTTCTGAATTACGTTCTTTTGGTAATTTTTTTCATTCCACCTATTTACATAATTACCCCAAACATGGAGTGTTTTCTCTACATGCTATGTCATATTTGTCTTGATATACATTTCTCTAAAATGCTATTTCTGGAAGAGCTCTCGGTGTAGTAAAGAAGCCAGACTGTTACAACTTCATCCACTAATGAAAAAGAGCTGATCAACATTCTGTTCATATTTAATGCAATTTAAGCAGGTTTTACAATCAATAAGGAAAAGGGAATTTGTTAAGTCTCAAAGATGTGTTATCCTCAGCTTTACAACAGAAAATGTAGGGAAGTGAACTAACAAGCAGTATGGAATTAATTAGTGAAAATATCAATTCTTCATGCAAAAATAATAGAAAACTCAGAATGAGAATCAGAAAAAGTCTCACCTCATGGCAAAAATGAGCTGCCCCTAAAGCATTCAGGAGATTTTGGTTTAACCATGTTTAAAAAATTTCCCAAGGGTTGAGATTCTACTAGCTAAGAAAGTGATTTCAGTCTTTTAACTATCTTTAAAATTAGAAAGGTTTTTCTTCAATCTATTCCAGATCTGCTGGGTGACAGACTAATCCTTTTCCTATTAAAAGAGCATAGAAAAGTAAGAAGTTTATCACCTCCCTATTTGCAGGAACCTTTTACATATTTGCAGACTTACAGACCCAGCCTTCCCCTGTTAAGCCCAAGGAAACACAATTCTTTCAGGCCTTAGCCTAAATAATATTTTCAAGACTTCACATGTCCAACAGAAAATGCATGCTTAAATTCTGAAATGTGATACTTTTTTTCCTTAAAGAGTAGGAAATATTATTTATCTGTTCAGTCTGTGACCTGTTGTGATCTGTATGTGTATGTATATATTTTAATACTACTGTCTACAATACATTGTCTAGTGTGTACTTGTTTACTGGATTTACTCCCACTTCAATGTAGCACCTTGCCTCTGTAGCTACTGAGTTATATCCTGCTTACTCAAACCATTTCTCTAATTTGTTCATATAGCTTTGAATTCTAACCTTGTCCCTTTACTCCCGGTAACCCTATTTGGTACAGTCTGCAAATTTACAACACTTTACTCTCTGTTTTATCACCCAAATCATTAAGCAAGACATTGAATATCACTGGGCTTTGGCCACAGACTTGTGAACCATAAATCCACCTTCTTCAACAGTGAACCATTTATGTTCCACTGTTTACTCTAAGCACAGTATTCAAATCTGCTTTTCCTTATGGTGGTCCCATTTAGATCATGTTTCCTTCACTGCCTGATGGCAATGCCATCAGAAACAACACCTAGAACTATACTGGAACAAAGATGTACCACACCTATTGTTCCTCATCTACTCACCATGCTTTCTGTACAATTACAGAATAAAAATTAGACTGATTTGGTATGATTTGAACTTCACAAATGGATGTTGACAATTACCTACTATCTTGTTATCTTCTGGACACTTTTGTGCTGTTCAAATTGAACTCACAGAAAGATCAGTCTTCCTCCCCATTCTCCACCAAAGTTCCCCAGAAACTCCTGATCTCAGTTTGGGGAAGACCACTGTTTATCTTTTTTAGCTTTATGGATCTTGTCTGTCTTCCATGTGACTACAGAGCTAACAAATAATCAAAATTACATGATGCCAGCAACTTCCCACAGCAAATTTTTTTTTTTTTTTTTAATCAGGGCCAGGAGAGTAGTTCTAACTTTTTCTTTCATTACCTCAGCTGAACTTTTACAGGCTTGTAGCTGATGTTAAATGCATTAGCCATCAGATCACAGTTAACCTTGCTACTGAACACTAGAGCAGGAAACACAGCAACTCTTCACTCCACCCCGCAGCAGCTGTTAGCAACTCTTCCTTCTCTCTGTGAGTACTGCTGAAACACTTCCTAATGACTCTTCATTCTCACTCAGTCACCCTGTGGGACTTTACGGATGCCAGGTCCTGTATGCCCCAGCCACACTGCAACTACACACGGACATAAAACTTGAGAAAATAACTACCTTGTTCCCCCTGTCCTCTCCTGTGCTTTCCCACCTGGCCCTGTGGCTGTGGTGCTCTGCAAGCATCCTCTGCATTGCCCAGATAGCCACAATCTGCAGTGCGATTCATACACAGCATTTTACGTCCACGTCTATGGTATTCAACTGATTTTCTTGTTCTACTAAAGATATCCTCCAAAATATTATCCCCATAGAGATAACTAGTAGTCTTTATGTGATTTTTTATCATGCTTTCTTTCTGTACAAAGGTAGGCACGAAGTATTCTTTCTTTCTTTAGTTCATCTCCCCCCCAGAATTTCAGGAAAAGCTATGCATGAACAAGCAAAGGAGATGATACATGAAAGCAAGAAACAGTCCATTCATAGCAGCAGGGCAATAACTACTGCAGATAATTACTTAAAAGTAATGCTGGCAGAAGATCTTAATACCATGCATGATTTTTATTTCTAGGTACTGTTCTGATAAACTGCAAAGAAAAGAACAAGGGGAGAAAAAAGAATCAACAGTTGGTCTATAACTATAGACCAGTCAAAAAGCTTGTACAAAGCAGCTGTGCTGCCTGTGCTGCAGCTCTGCAGAGCACCTGTGCTTCAGCATTCACATGGAAGTTAAACATTTTAGCTCTATCACATCAGATTTTTTATTCATTTTAGCTGTAATCCTATTTGAATACGGGATGGATTTTTCAGTAGCATTTAAGAGCCAGATATAAAACAGGACTCAAGCACATAAAGTGGATCATAGGCAAAATTTAGGCCATAACCCAATATTGCAACCCTAGGGGGAAAAGAATCAGTAGAAGAAACTCAGTTATTGACTGCTCCTAGAGGTGTCCTTTCTACATTAAAATTCTCTATAACCAAGGCTAAAAAAAAAAAAAAAAAATCACAGTTTTGAAATAGGTGCTAAATTGCTCTGCTATCACACATAAAACCACAGCTGATATCCCAAAATCTGAACTCTTGGCTCTTCTCTATTGAACACCCTCAGCTCACCTCTGCTGTTCATTGCATCCCCACAGCCCTTGCACTGGCAGTCAATGCCACCCTTTAGAATGCTGCTGACAAAGGCAGCTCGCAGTGCTCTCCCCACCAACTGCCACCAGCTCCCCAACCCTGCCTGCAGGGACCTTCTGATGCCCTGCACCAGACTTGCCACCACAGCAACCAGGGCTTTTGCTGTAGCTCGCAGCCAGATGCTGCAGAGACAGTATACAGAAGGATCTTAAACCAGAGCTCATGCAGTGATGGGTCTGGGCACCAGGGACCTGGTTCAGATATGCCTCCTCCAGCCTTTTTGGAGTGTAGCTCTCCCTAACTTCAAAGCCAGCCTCAGGAGAGCTTCATGAGTCACCTAGGGGACATTTCAAATAGGTAAATGATTCTAAACTGGATGAACAGGGACATTTTTCTGTCCAAATTTGCTTTCAAGCACCACAACTTACAATACTAAATGGGAAGGATTCATATTTATAAATAACGATATCTCCTTTTGTCAGTCCTTAATAGAGGAGAAATTAGCCTGTTCTTGTAGAGGTGGTTTGTGGAACAATGAAAAACACAAAACTGTATCTCACATTTAAGTAAACACATGCAAACTCACTATGTCAATGTTCTGGCAGCTCTCTTCCTATTGATTTTGAAGTATGGCAAATAATGGGAGAAAAAAATTATAGGCCTCCTCAGATACAGATATTCTGTCTTGTAGAAAATGTAATGAAGTCAGATTTAAATACATATAACCTTGGGGTTATATAGTCTGAGTTCTTCTAAATGTGCTGTGCTCTGATAATACCTGACATTTAGAGAAACATCTCCAGCTGTTATGCAATACAGTTAACAACTTTACAGAATTAAATCTACTCAGAGTTGTATACAGAGAGCTGAAAGAAAAGTGGAGACAATCCTCTAAGAACAGAAAAAAAGGTCTATGAATGTCCACATTTTTTTTTTCTTTGTTTTATACTTTAACAAGAAAAAAATCTGTATCTGAGTTCAAATTAGAAGGCCCTTTGAACTTAAAAATTAAAGAGAGCAGGCACATTCACCTCCTTCTTCGATATGAGGAAACACTTCTTTGGTACTTAAACATTCAAAGATACTTAAACATTTTACAAAGGTATAGAAGTTGTTTTCCATAATATTTGCTGTATCTACAGTTGGCTGGTACCTCCTGACACACTGCTTTCCATACTTAGGGCTGACAAACTTTAAATATTAATACTTTCATCAACTTTTTTTTTAGTACTGGGGCCACCCACTGAAGTGAACTGTATTTGCTTTTCCTTATTATAGAAGACTTCAACAAAGGCAGTACTGCCGTTTCTAAGAACAAACTGAGGAAACTTGCTGAAGTGGAGAAGAGCCGACAGCATGTGGCACAGCAGCAATAGGCTTCTCAAAGCACCAGCTGCAGCTACGGTTCCTCGGGGTTAGTTATGCCAATGTTAAAAGCCTGCACACGTCTGCAAGCCTGCGGCTCAGAGCCCAACAAAATGAGATTCCAGATTTGCTTGGGTTGGAGTCAGAAACTCATTTTTTCACTGAGGAAGCTGGCATTGCATTTATGAATACTCTCAAAGAAAAGCCAATGTGGAGAGAGGATGGAGCCTTACATACATATATGCACCCACTTGCATAATCACATATTCATTCTGCAATCCTTCACCAAACAGAGTCTATAGAATGGTTAGATTACTTTTACTGAAATGATTTAATTTCTTTATACAAGCTTCCGTCTGATTTGGGGCACATTTGAAAATTAAAATATAAACAGTTATATAAAAGAAAGAAAAATGAGAAAACGGAATATGTATATATATTTTTTATCTTACATCTTCTGAGAGTGAAACATTCTGGTTGCAGAGAAATTGAAACTGAAGCTTTGTCTTTGATGACACCATACTCATTAAACCAGTCATCATATAAAACATTCTCTGCATATCCTTATGATCTCAGGAAATCAAAGAGAAAGATGTGGAAATGCCATAGGTTACTCACAGTAATCATATAGTATTATATCCCATTTTGCAGAAGATGAAAGGAATATGCAAAAAATGCAAACACCATTCAGTGGTTTAAAGTATCATTGTGATAACCATGCCTAAGATTATTGCTTGCTTTTGTTGTGAACGGAAGTATCTTAAATTAGATAATAAATTCCTAGAAGATAAGAAATACACTATTTTACTAAGAATCTAGGCTTCGGTATGGTCTGACTCTCCCCTGCAGCAGGGATGGTGGAAAGTAGCAGCATATATATACACATATACATATATGTAATGTGTATATATATATATATATATATATATATAACACATAGAAAGTGTTAGGTATATGTACACAAATATATAGAGTGACAAAGTACAAACCAGATACACTCCTTTACACATACAAACAACAACACATAACTTCCCATTCAAGTCTTCCAAAGAGTATACAAGGGATTAAAATGAAAACTGGGTTAAGACTGTTTAGAGAAGTGTCTGCCTCCGGTATATTCTATGGTCTGCTCAATGATCCTAGTTTTGTTCAAGCATTTACCAATATGCTTACATAATTATCAATACCAACAAATTCATGGTAATGATTTCAGTGATGTAAGCTAATTTGCTAATTAGGAAAATGCTGGTAAACATTATTTTAAAATACTGGTAGTTTTTTTCTTTTCTTCACAGTACTACAAAGCTCATTATGCTCACAAGCATGCCAGAAGCCCTGGATAACTGATTTTTATCTTTACATTCTGCCAGAGCATGGAAAGAAAACCAAAATTTTGAAATCACTTGTTTAATAAAAAACTTTCTTGTATTTACAATATTTTTAAAAAACATTGCTGTGTTTTTGCTATTCCGTATTCCACATTGTAAATGCTCACTTTATATCCATCTTATACTGGTTTGTTGCTACAATGACAGGCAGCATAGCCTTCTAGCTTTGGTTCACTATGTAAAATAAATTTGAAGATTGTAGAAGCATGTAGAAATTAAAAGTATATTTATAAAATACTCTGATTACATTGTAGGTTAGGGCTACACTCTACCTCATAGAAAATGAGTCTAAAATGATACAATACTAATGTGGTATCAGTCTTTATGACAAAAGAGCACAAGCTATTGAGGAATGAAGAATTTGTTCTAGCAGTTTCAATGTTCCATTTTCAACCAACATTTTCTGTCAATACATTGAAAGTTTAAGTTACAGCATCTTTGCACATATTTAATAGTACCTTAATTATCATAAAATCTTGGCTTGGTTTGCAAGGGACCTTAAAGACCATCCAGTTCCAACCCCCTGACATGAGCAGGGACACCTCCCACTAGATTCCATCCAACCTGGCCTTGAATGCCTGCGGAGATGGGGCGTCCACAACTTCTCTGGGCAAAATATCTAGCAAATCTGCTTAATCAGCTGGTATTGCCAGAGAATAAATATACTGCTGAAGGTATACAGAATAGGGAATAAGATTGGCCATTTAAAGTATGTTTTTTCCCCTAAGTGTTTTCTATTTAAGTTGCAACGCCATTTTCAGAGCTATGCCCTCCTCAGTTCATGAAAGTCACCTTCAGCTATTTCAGCTAGAGTGTGACTGTGATGACGAATTGTACAAACTGATTATTTGTGATTGCTATATGTAGTACAAAGGAGTTAGTAAACATGCTTTTTCAGAGGTAACAAATAGAACTGGAAAAGGGATCCACTTTTTGATACTCTAAAGAAACAACAAAGCTCAGCAATTGGAGTTCCCCCGCCAGGTATGACTACTAAGGATAGCATTATACTTTTCAGCTCTCTAAGTTCCAAGGTAACCATTATAATCACATATTCTTAGCTCTCCCAGACTTGTGGTAGTGGTAGACATTACTCAGTGACTGACACATCACTCTCATAATTTGTGTGATTTTGAACGTCTCTTTAAGAAAACTGTTGTGTTACTGTCATAACCTAGAATTAGCCCATCTTTCTTTCATAACCGGAGTTACAACATTGAGTCTTATCTTTACTTAGAGAATAAGTAAAATAAAGCAAATAAAGCAAATACACTCCTCTTTTTTTTTTTTAAATCCTCCCCAGAAACCCTCTGAAAGAAAGCCCTTTGCTCACGATCTGGTTAGGCTTTACTGAAAACTTGCTGTAAATTGTGAAGAGCAAGTAGGACTCTTAAAACCTAAATTATATCTATTTTTAATCATTCATTACCATTCTACTATGTAACACTCAAATGCAATCATCAGATGAGAAGGAAAATTGTACTTGTAACTGTTTATAACTTCACGTTTATCTCCCTGAAAAGAAAGGATTGCTTTATTGGGATGTCTGACAAGGAAATACTGATCTCTGATGGAACGGTGGAAGAACTTCAATTCCTCATTTTTCACTCTCTGAATCAAAGCTCACAAAAGCCCTGAAACAAGAGGGCTTACCACCTTATCAGCAAGATCATTCCAGACTTGGAAATTTTTGGCTGATATAGAAACTGTGAGACAATTAAATTCAGGATATGGCAGCCTTGGCAGGGATGAAAATTTTCCATTCTTTATTAGAAATTCCTTGACTTTTCACACCAAGTGGGATTTTCTAGCAGGTAACAGACATGAATATCCATCAACAAGATGGATCATGACCATGCAGATGAAAACAGTATTAAAGATGAAGAGTAGCTCTATAAAATTTTCCCATTTAGTTAGACCCTTCAGTCAGATCAAATCCCAGCAACTGGAATTGGTTTAGCAATTTTAAAGTAGAGGAAAACAACCTTTGGAATAGTTGATTATTCAGAATTTCCTGATTGGTTTTCTCTTATTTTACAAATACTAAAATCAATAACATTTTTCATTTGTATCTCTTTTTATACAGAAAAACATTCTCAGTTCACCATAACTTGCTAGCCTGATTGCAGATTAAAGAATTAAGGATCAATGCTTTTATATATATACATATCTCTAATTATTATTTCTCTGCTTTTCATTTTGCTCACATTATGCAAATACCATGAGACATTCAGGCAATCAGACTGCCTATAAATTTATCACTAATTCCAGTAATATTACTTTGAGGAGGTCTGGTTTTCCATCTCATTTATAAAACCTCATTTTCTCTCCAGTTCTCATTCTATTAGTTTCAGAACAGTTTCTTAGGAACCACAAGGCCCTTCCAGACTACAAATTCAAGATGTCTAACAGAAGAAAAGAATAAATTCAAACTCAGCATTTTAAAGCAAAAATCAGTGTGGTCAGTTGGCATCCACTTCATATATTTAAATTTTCTCATAAATTTGAATAGATTTCTTTGGCTAACAATTAAGCTTGAAATTTGAATTATATTTACTTTTGTAATTTATAGTACAGCCTGCTACCCTTCTATTATATATATGCACTACTGTTGAGGAAAATGCAATTCAACCAAATTGTGTATCTTTGTTTTTGTGCCAGCAGATGCAGCAACAGTTTGGAATTTTTTAAACTAACACAGCAGTAATGAGCAATATGCAGATATTGCAGATATGACACCTCCAGTTTATTGTAAGGAAGGCAAAGAAACAAAATAGTTTTCATGGAAAACTATAGTTTTTTCTGTCATGAAACAGATTTATAGTTCACAGTCAGTATTTCCTAGGGCCTTTAATTTCCCCTATTGTTCCACACAGATGCCAATGCTACTGTCAAAATTAGGGTCCTTCTAGATAGAAACAGCTGAGAATTGGCCATAACACAGGCAGGATGTAAACTCAGGCTAGAAAGCTCCATATGTACAAGGTGCTTTCTGTTAGAGGTTGCAGGGAAAGCAGGTAAAAGACAGCGGCCTGTTACGTGAAGACAAAAAGCGTCTACACAGAAGACTGAATTAGAAATATGCAGTGGTGGTGATGGGCTGCAGTCAGTCCTGGGGCGAGCAGACCCTGCTTTAGGGTCATTCTCACTTGAGGAAAATCTAGAGAAACACAAACCTGCAGGCGGTGTGGGTGGATGTGCGACAGGAGGGCGGCTCTTCCCCCTGCTCTACCTTGACCACCCTTGCAGGAAAGGGCATGACCTGGATTCCAGTGAGTAATGCTGTCAGCAAGAAAAGATCTCTCTCAAATGCATCCTAGGCAGGATTTCTCCATACCGAAGATAATAAAAAGCCCACTGACAAAACAAAGCCAGAATCTCTGGAAATCTCACAACTCATGTGTGAGCTGAGGAGAAGAGAAACTTCTTTACCCAGTCCGCTAAGTGCAGGAGAGACCTCTGGCTCAGACTTTGTCTGCCAGACTGCAGGCTGCACTAAATTTTATTATGAAAGAGGTTTTTCAAAAATCTCTCCAAAAAAAAAAAAAAAAGGATATTAATGCACAGAAATACTGACAAAGCCATAATTATAGTGGCCATACCAGCTGCTTCTATAAAAAGTGATATTTCTTTCCCTGGAAGATACTAATTCACTTTTTCGAAATGTTCACTGCTAAGCCTGAGATTTGGTTTTTGAATTGTGTTCAGAGACAATTTATGCATGAGCAAAAATATGCTCTATCCTAAATGTAGAGAACACTTAACGTAAGACGATCTATCTGCCACAACACGCATTCAGTTCCCTACTGAAAAGTTCAACAGCTTCTCCCCTTTCCTATGCAGTACTCAAAGGCTATTCTTATTCATCAGGAGTACTGGCATTCATCTCAGATAAATTATGAGGCTTCTATTTCAATTTTCACAGCAAAAAGGTATGGGTTAGACACACGGGTTAGATACAATGTAGGTATGTAAGAAAGTACAAGTTTTCTAAGGTTTTCAAGGTTTTCAAAGGTTTTTTTCTAAGGTTTTCAAAGCACCATCATAAGGGAAGTTACATTTGTCAGAACGTCAAGCAGTGCTAGTGCAGTACTAAATATGTTTATTTCCAGAAATACTTGAACTTAGTAGGAAAATTAGAATCCACTTACAAGTATCAGTCTATGAGTTGAATAATATTACTGAAAATGAAAACAAATTCTCTCAATTCTTTCATATCTTTTAGCATTGGAAACTGTATCCCACTAATATTTTGTATCTAATGAGTCAGACAAAAAAACCTCACCACCACCATCTATTCCGCCCACACCCCCCCAAAAAAAATAGAGATGTGTTGGGTGCAACACATTAGCCCGTCGCACCACATCTACATGTTTAACTATGAGAGATGCTAGCCCCAAGTACTAAGCTAGAAAAGTTTTAGGACAGAAATCTCCAAAGAAAACTAGAGCAGTAAGAAGTATTTTTGGTTATTCAGGATAATTTTCTCTTCACATTTGAATCGATAAACTGTAACAGTTATGTCAAACACACTGCTTTTTGAAGAACCACTTCTTTTATGAAAGCCTGATATTGATTACTTCCGCTTACAAGTTACATGGCACACTTGTTCTGTTGGAAGAAGTAGGTTTATTTCAAGTTCCTTTCTCAGTGAAGTAGCTATATTAATATTCTGTCAATTAACGTTCATTTATAGTAACATTTTGTAATTTAATTCCTGTATATCAAACAAGTGGGTAAATTATCTTTGTATAAATATATTTTAAAAAAGTAAAATAGAATAAACTGTACATATAGTAAATGTTTTTGCTCATACACAACTGTGTGTTGAGTGATGCGCTAGTTGTCTGAGAACTACATTCCATAAATGGCCTACCTAGAGAAAAGCACGTGCCACTTGGCAGCGGATACTTGCTCTAAAGTTAATAGCTTATCAGTTAGAAAACCTGGCAAGGAGGCATTAAAGATGTTGCAGTGGCTGAAAGAACACGAGGAGCTTTTAGTAATCTATAATGACCAACTACACTGAAAAATAAGCTTTAAACACTTTCAGTTTAAAACAAATCAAGTCTAGCAACAAATTAAGTCAGGCATCTTCTGTTTAAAAAAAAAAAAATCATAATTTTGTGCATCGGTTTGTTTCTCCATGGTGTTTCCCAACGGGGTGATTTTACCGAGATCTCTGCAGTTATTGTGGATTCACGTTATATTACATAAGATGCGAACTGGGTCCACTGATTCTGAAACTGCTGTGTGTTTTATTCCTTGGGTAGTTTGAGGAAAGGACAAGGCTCACCTTTTTCACCACTTCAGTATGTTTTGGCTTTATCAGATAAAGTTGTTGTATTGCTCCTTTAGGAGACAGTGCTGCATTCACTAAACCGAAGATAGTACATCAACAACTAACTGAGAGAGTTTGTAGTAAGCGCCTTGTGACCTATATATCTTGTTTGTTATGGACTTTATCACTACATACAGGGGAAATCAAACAGCAAGGTCACAGCCTATACTCAGTCACAAGAAACACAGTGAAAGAAAGCACATCTTAGCATTTTAGCACATTTTACTCACCAACAGCAATATTTCAACATCCTTTACATGGTTATGTCAACAATCAAGTGTGAAGTTCCTGCTTCTCTATTATTAATCAAACAGGAATATTCAATTAAGTTTCCCCTTATAATTAAACTTTCACTTGATGTGCCATTTATGCAGAATTTGCAGATACAATCATTGCTAGAGAAAAGAAATGTCAGCATCAAAGTTAGTATCTCCTACAAATTAGAAATTTTGCCTTTGAACATGATGGTTATATGTTGTAGATTCTTAAATTAGTTTAAATTTGTCTGAACTCCATTTCAAATTCAATCAAGTGCATATTCTTTTCCCATAGCAGGTGATGATGAAACAGAATGTTTGAAACACTTAGACCAGAAGATATTAAAAATACATAATCATATAGAAACACTGAGAAGAGTTAGGTAGTAATGCCTAAGTATATAGAATTCAAAAAGAATAATGAGAACAGAAATTGTACAAAATTACTATTAAAATTTGAGCAGTTTTATCTTTAATTCACTTTGAGTATCTCTGGAAGTCAATTCAACAAGGTGCATTCTAGCTC
>VXAV01008435.1:35741-53977 GCA_013399715.1 Alectura lathami | reverse complement strand
ATTCTCTTACCAAAAGGCTGTCCCCAGTCATGAATGAACTAGAATGTAAGAAATGGTATGTATAACCCAGAGACACCGAACAGCCATCAACAACGATCCATGTTCATTCTCCCTGTTTATACAGTGCTCTGAATGATGCACATTTGGTCCATAGGTGAGCTTAATACACTACCCCAGTCCAAGCAATATCAGAATACAACTTCTTTTCAATTATCTATTTTTCTAGTTGTCCAACATGCCATGTACAATTGGTCAACAGGATTTTTAGCATCATGCATTGTAAATCTTACCAAGACAATTCCACTCACATAAAGAACGTGCCCTTAAAATCACTAACAGACTAAAAAGAATCCTAGGGCTCTTCTTACAAGTTATACACAGAGTGTAAAATGGCATTTGGAACAGTAGGTACTGCAAATGACATAAATTAAGGTCTTTGCTCTCAATTTAGAATCATGTTTTATTCAAATGATCAGAACACAAAACTGAAAGTCATACCTCTTCAAAAGGCAGATTTTAGTGGACAGTAATTATACCTCTCACAGAACCTGGGATTCCATCTGTATATTGGATTCAGTATTTAACTCCTGAAGTGCATAAATTAAGTGAAAGATTGCAAAATGCCTGGAGATTTTCCAGGCATTTTTTGATGAAAAAAAATTCATCAAAACACCATGCAAGCGCTGAGCACAAGTACAACCTTCAAAAGTAACCATATTAATTTATACAGAAGTCTCACTCCAGTAAATAGCTTGCAGAGATTTTCTCAGTTTGGACAATGGGATAGTTGATGGCCACACAGCACTACGATTTTTCCATTGATAGCTCAGATGTAAATTACAACCATGAACCTATTTGTTTCTAAATTTTTCTTACCTAGGGACACCAAGTCTACAGCAGAAAATATACCTAGTCCTTAACAGTGTCTATTCAAACAACTGATTGATTATTTTATTATCTGATACCTTTGCTACAAAGCAGCTCAGGAATTCCTAGCACTTCTCAGAGCATTCCAGAGGAGAACAGTTCCTCCTCCAAAAAAAATGTGTTTGATTTGAAACAAGTTAGAAGTAGTACTATGTAAAAAAAAACCCTTTGATATGCACAAAACACAGCACTGCAGAGCTGCATTATCCATATGAGGATACCACTAAAATAGAAAGTATGCTGTCTTGAGCAAAGGAGAATGTGAGGAAGCCTCTAAGAACAGCACGCATTTTCAAGACACCTGCCCTAGATGACGGACGCAAAGAAGTCTTTAACACAACACATTGAAAATTTCCTACTTATAATAGTTCTCAAATTTCTGACAGATTATTCTGCATTACTGCAAGGTAAAGAAAGATAACCTAGGGTCTGTAGATAATTTATCTTTACATCAGTCCCAGATAAAATAGTAGTACAATAAATCTGGGATGATTTCTATAAAATACTGGTTAGCAATATAATTAATAATTGATAGCATTTTATGGAGCATAAATCTTGTCAAACACAGTTTTACAGGATTATGTTTTATAGAGGCAACTATGTTGAATCTGTATATTGAGTTTTCTTCAAGGCATTTGTTTTATGACATTGCAATTTCAAAGCTTACATTATAAGGCATTAATGGAAAACACATCAGGAGGACTAAAAATTGTATCATTAAGAAAAATAATGAGAAAGAGAGGATACTCCTGCCAAGTGATCTTTCCCACCTTGTTAACCAGCCAAAATTTTGGTTGGGAAACTGGAAACGAAGAGCTATGATGGAAATTCAGCTCATCTGTTTATATTGATAAGTAATGTATTGATAAATACTGGGTAGCCTGGTCTTGTGGTTGGCAACCCTGTCCACAACAGGTGGATTGAAACTAGACGATCTTTAAGGTCCTTTTCAACACAGGCCTTTCTACGATTCTATTCTATGATTTTATGTATTGTGTGTTCTCAATGCAGTATCATGGCAAAAAGGATTGATGCACTTCTCTATAAGTGGATCAGAAGTAAAATCTTCAGGGTGATCTTGCCTCTGCTCTCACCACTGGTGAGACTGACACTATTGTAAAATGCCCAGTTCCTGGAATGCTGCTAGAACAGGAAATGAGCAGAGAGGAGTGCTAAGAAATTGTCAGTATAACTCTGGGTCAGAAGGCAAATATAACAATGTGAGGCTGGAATAGCTAAATTTATTTGGATTAACAAAAAGAAAGTTCAGAGACATCTGTGTCATATAGCTAAGGAAAAGCCGATGATGTGTATGGCTGGGAGTTGTAGAAGAACTCAGCAAAGGAGATGACAGAGGCAGCACCTTGGGATGTTTTTTCTTAAATATATGCTTTATATCTTTATGCCAAGCATTACTTTAGTCAGACTGTGGGTAAAAATATTAAAAGTTGAGTTCAGATGGCTACTGTGATCGCTTCTGGCTTGGAATCATAGAATCATAGACTCAGAATGGCTTGGGTTGGAAGGGACCTCAAAGATCATCTAGTTCCAACCCCCCTGCTGTGGACAGGGCTGCCAACCACTAGCTCACTAGATCAAACTGCCACCACTCAGCTTGGTGTCATCAGAAAACTTGCTGAGGGTGCATTCAATCCCACAGTCTAAGTCATCAATAAAGATGTTGAAGAGCACTGGTGCCAAGACGGACCCCTGGGGGACACCGCTCGTGACTGGCTTTCACCTGGACATAGAGCCACTGACTACAACCCTTTGGCTGCGACCATCCAGCCAGTTCTTTAACCAGCAAAGAGTCCACCCATCAAATCCACATCTCTCCAGTTTAGACATAAGGATATGGTGTGGGATCATGTCAAAGGCCTTGCACAAGTCCAGGTAGACGACATCCGTTGCCCTCCCTTGGTCCACTGATGCCGTCACTCCATCATAGAAGGCCACCAGATTGGTCAGGCACGACCTGCCCTTGGTGAAGCCGTGCTGGCTGTCTCGGATCACCTCCTCATCTCGCACGTGCCTTAGCATCTCCTCCAGGAGGATCCGCTCCATGATCTTCCCAGGCACAGACGTGAGGCTCACCGGCCTGTAGTTTCCCGGGTCTTCCTTTCTCCCTTTCTTAAAAATGGGAGTGATGTTTGCTTTCTTCCAGTCACTGGGGACCTCACCTGACAGCCTTGACTTTTCAGATATGATGGAGAGCGGCTTGGCAACCACATCAGCCAACTCCTTCAAGACCCTGGGATGCATCCCGTCCGGCCCCAGAGACTCGTAGACATTCAGTCCCATCAGGTGGTTTCGGACTTGCTCCGCTCTTACACTGGGAAGGATTTTGCTTCCCCCATCCCCACTTGGAATTTCAGGGACACGAGAGACCTGGGTAGCCTGACTGGCAGTGAAGACCAAGGCAAAGAACTCCTTAAGTACCTCAGCCTTCTCCACATCAGAGGAGGCCAGTTTTCCCTTTCCATTCATCAGAAGGGATATGCTCTCCTTCGCCTGTCTCTTCTGACCTATGTAGCTAAAGAAACCCTTCTTGTTGTTTTTACATCCCTCGCCAAGCTTAATTCTACCTGTGCCTTGGCCTTCCTGATCCCATCCCTACATATCCTGACAGCATCTCTGTAATCCTCCCAGGCCACCCATCCCTGCTTCCACTGCCCATACTTTTCCTTCTTTTCCCTCAACTTGACCAGCAGGTCCTTGCTCAGCCACACTGCTTTCCTGCCTCCCCTGCCTGATTTCTTATTCCGGGGGATGGAGAGTTCTTGTGCTCTCACAAAGGTGTTCTTCAAGTGCTGCCAGCTCTGCTCCGATCCCTTGTCCCTAAGGACAGTTTCCCAGGAGAAGTCTTCCAACAACTCCTTAAACAGCCCGAAGTTTGCTTTCCTGAAGTTCAGTGTCCTGACTCCACTCTTTGCCTGGCCCACGCTCCTCAGGATCACAAACTCAACCAGGGCATGGTCTGCAGCCCAGGCTGCCTCCAATCTTAACCTCTTTTACCATCTCGTCCACATTAGTGAGCAAAATTGGTGAGTGGAATCTGTAGATTTAACTCCCTCTGTTGATTTTCTCACCCTCTTCTGCAATGACTGTGTGGGAAAACAGGACTGTCTGCAAAATATAACTTGTTTTTGTAGCTTTGTGTTAAGACAATTTTAATAAAAATCTCAAACCTTTTTTTTTTTTTCTGACTGTGGGATCAGGAGATATTTTTTTTTTTTTTCTGATTCACAATTTGTCTCCTTTTTGTGCCTTCTTGTCCACTTTTCTACAAACTATAAAATATTGATCTCAGTTGATACTGAGGTTGGCTAATGCTACAATCTTCTTCAGAGAATCTACGTGGGTGTATGCCTGCTATGATGCTCAATGGCACACCATGCAAATACCACAGGTCTCAGAAGAGTAATTTATCCCGGGCAGACAAAATGTAAGGAAATAAGGCAGACTGCCTTATATCTCCCCTCCCATTCTTTTCCCTGGAGCATGTGGTTTGGTTTACCTGCTGGGTCAGTTTGAGGATGGTTTACCAAACTAATTCACTTGTTTGCAGGGGTTTCAACAAAGACTGCTGTAAATATCTTTTCTGCTCTCTGCCTCTATTGCATATTTGAAGTTTTTCTTCAGAACTGCAGTATCTAGTTTAACTACATATTTAAATATCACAAAATGCAAAACTTTTTATAGTTTACTAGCAGCTGAAGCCCCATCCTAGACAATTCTGTAATAACCCCTTTACCCTCATTCATTGAATTGATAACACGCACTAATGCTACAGAGTTTGTTTGCAACACTTACTTTTCCAACTATCTTCACATGGCATCATATAATTTTGCATTATCTAAAAAAAAAAAATTCAGGACTTCTTAATTTCTAATGAAACATTCTGTTATTTATAGGATATTACATTGTCGTCTTCACAAATCAAACCTTGAGTTATGCTAACGTAAGAGTTTGGCACAGGTTCCATACGGCCTTTAATAAATTTAGTTTTCTGAAAGCAGAATACTGAATTGTGATGGTTTATTTGATGAGTATAGACTCTGATTTCACACGTCACTGAACTTAGCAACTCCTCTCGTAATTTAAATTCCACAGACTAAACTGAAGTGGCAAGGTCCTATATACATGAAACGATCAGATTTTAAGGTAAAAGAACAGTTTTAAGGGTATAATTAGCATTTTAAAAGTGACGAAAAGAAATAGAGAGAGATCCCAGAAATCCAGAAAATCTGCTCCACACTATCTAGAATAAGGAGGCCTCAGGGCAGTCATTTGAAATTACTGGTAGTGTTAACCCGAAGATTGCAAACGCTTATTTTACCAGTGAAGATATTTACTGAGCTTTTGTTTGTTTACATAAGATTACACTTTGCAGCACAAAACAGTTAACATATCAGTCCCCTTTTTTTCTTTGCATTTTACATTTTTTTCCAATACAAACACAAAAGAAGGTTGATACCTTGCTGTCAACACATATGTCAATCAGTCTTTGCTGTACACAGTATTACCAGAACTGCAGATGGCATTTCATTAAATTGATTATAGAAAATGTCATGCTAATTAAAACAGAGAAAGCTTTCTGATTTAATGAACAAGAGGTGCTAGACAAACCTTTGTCTAATTGAGTGTTTGCTAATTAAATAAAATGGTCATTTACAAAGATATTACAGATATCGATGAAATTAAATTATGCCAGACAAGTCACATGTCAGCTAAGCACTACCTTTCTAAAAGTTTAGGCTCCTGTTAGTAGTGCTATGAGGAAAACATATATTCTGCAGTAGTTTAATAATGTATAACATGACTTCTCTAGAGAATTTCTCTCTCATTGCATACAAAATTCCCTATTCAAAATGGTTTGCAATGTTATAGACACAGGTGATTACTTACATTCCTGACTTCCACAGGCTTTTTACTTCTCTTTCCCTTGTAATGTTCAACAAAAACTAACCAAAAACCAGGTGATCTTATGGCACAGTAGATACAGAAATGGATGCGGCAGAGGCAAAGTCGCATCCCTCCAGGCATGAGCAAATTAGCTCTGCTGAGAAGGTCAACTTTTCAATTATTATGCTGAGCTATATTAATATGATGACAGAGCCTGAGACAGCAGATCCAGACTGGTATGCTAATGCTGATGGATTCGGCAGCCTATTCAAAACCAAACTGGATTTTTTTTTTTTTAATTATGTTTTCTTTTATATTGTAAACCTGCGAAGAAAGAGCCAAATACCACAAAGTAGAAGCGTAGACATATGCACAAAATCTGCCCACCTACTTTCTTCAGCTCCAGAATAAAGTGACCAGCCACACTGTCCTGGCAAGGACAGTTAAATTCTCCATCCTTTATCAATGCCTCCTCCACTTCTCCTAATCTTAAAGTCAGATATCATATCACATCCTGCTCAAATCATGCAAACTTTCAGTGGTCCCAGTTATTTGATTTTCATATGTTGGTGAAAAATTTCAACTTTCCTAAAAGGCACTACTCATTCACAAAATCACAGATTTCTATATCACACTATTAGATAGGATCCTGACTCATTATTACAACTGCTGATATCCCTGTGCCAGCACTTCATGAGACAGAAGAAGCAGACAGCTCCTGAACATTAACAACTCTGCTGTGGGACTGATTTACAAGACAAATATACAACAGTGAAATATACAGTGCAATTAAACCAAGCCTTCTTTAGTTTGAACGGAAGCAGGTGACGAAATTTCACTGCAGAGAAGTGGGAGGCAATTAAGTGGACAATGACCATCAGCCACAGGCAGTAATGCCTGCACGAGCTCTGCTGGAAGAACATTACTGTTTACTGCCTAAGCAAGTCACTTCTGTATGCATTGGGAAGATGTGAACACAAGAGAAGGAGCTTTACTTTGCAAAGACATGGCATATATCTAGATAGTGTGAAATGCATACAATCACAGAGTGTAGATCTGTCCCAGGGACTCTACTGAGGCTCAGCTCACACGTGTCATGGAGTCCCAGTACTCTGTCAACTTAGTTTTCACAGAAAAACTAAATCATCACACCTGGGTTTTTGAAAGGTATATTCCTCTTCTATGTATCATAGAATCATAGAATGGCTTGGGTTGGAAGGGACCTCAGAGATCATCCAGTTCCAACCCCCCTGCCATGGACAGGGCTGCCAGCCACTAGCTCACCAGATCAAACTGCCCAGGAACCCATCCAGCCTGGCCTTGAACACATCCAGGAATGGGGCAGCCACAGCTTCTTTGGGCAGCCTGTGCCAGCGCCTCACCACTCTCTCAGGGAAGAATTTCTTCCTGATGTCCAACCTAAACCTCCCCTCTTTCAGTTTCAGCCCATTCCCCCTTGTCCTACCATTATCCACCCGTTCACAAAGTCGGTCCCCCTCCTGCCTGTAAGCTCCTTTCAAGTATTGGAAGGCCACAATGAGGTCTCCCCGGCGCTATAGCTTTTCCAAGCTGAACAATCCCAACTCCCTCAGCCTTTCCTCATAGGAGAGGTGCTCCAGCCCTCTGATCATTTTGGTGGCCCTCCTCTGGACCCGCTCCAACAGCTCCACATCCTTTCTGTACTACCACAATATGTGGCACATGTATTGCCACAATAACACAGAGCTTCCAAGTTTTTCCTGAAGTTTACCAATTTATTATCTGGTAACTTAATAAATTGTATTGCCTTGAGGATTTTAGTGCTGCCATCCATGGTAGATAGCAGAAATAGATTTCTGGAGCTATTTCTTCCCTAGTATTGTTGGATGGATTAAATTATTTCTGCTTCAGTGTGCCTGGATGGAGAAATTTTCCTATATCTCCTGCCCACCCTGGGGCTCAGCTTGGGAGTGAGTGCAGCATCTCTACACAGACTTGCTTGCTCAGGCTTCCAAAAGCCAGGCTGTCCCAAGAAAGTCTGTCTCATTTTCTCCATTTCAAGAGCACATTCAGAACAACAGAGCTACAGCAGAGCTCCAACTTTCTGAAATGGTCAGTTCACCATGTGAGAGCAAGCTGCTAATTTACATCATTTAAGGAGCTAATAATTACAAAAAGTTGAAAGAAAATAGGAGCTATGCCATAATTAATCTCCTATCAGAAGTAATAGAAAGCTTAGAACACAACTGGGCAAAGCACTACAAAGGAAATGAATAAAAATAAATGAAAATGCAAAGATCAAATTGTACACTACTATAAATGGGAAGCAATTATCTAACTCAAACAGCAATCAGCTGATGGACTAAAGCACAAGATTTGACTATTTCTGCCATTCCTCCTCATCCTTTCCCCACCGCACTTATTTTAATGCAGAAATTTTCATCTGTGTATGTCATTACTGCAAGGAAAATGTTAGTAAAATTCATTTCCCAACACGGAGGAAAGTACTGAACATGATTTCACGGTGTTAAAAGCTACGATAATAGATTTGAGTCTATTAGTCTGTTCCAGTTTGAAATGCAATTAACAGTAAATCAGTACCAAGAACAGGAGGAGGGGAAGGGGCAGCATTTGTGACAGAAAGCTTCCTTAGTGGCTGTATCATAGCTTGTGCACCATTCAATGTTGACAAAGCTCACTAGGTTCTTACTTCTGGGTCCATTATAGCATGTACACTTTTATTTAGCTGTTCTCTTTGCAAAGGGTGAATGTGGGGATGTCAAATTAGAAAATCTACTGTAGTAAAGGTGATAAAAATTTTAGAGAAGAAGAATAAGGAAAGTTACACCAGCATTTTTCTTGATTCCTCCCACAATGTGCAGTGACAGTGAAACATCCGGCATTTTGTAGATGTAATTTTTCCATCAGAGAACAGTTCACCTTCTCCTAAGTTTCACTCAAAGCTGCCCAGATTTCCCAGTTCTTTGGCAACATTTTTGTTCAGGAATAAAAAGTTGATCTCTTTTATTGTACCGAGGACTATTACTTTGCCAGCTTGGAAAAGGACTCAGCCAGCTGTTGCCCAAATAATGTACATATCCCTGGAGTACTGAGAAAATCAAGAAACAAACTGTCAGTCTCAGTCACACATCCTGTCCAAGGCTTTTCCCCAAAGAGATCATCAGGTACCTCAGTACAGCAGCACTTCTTTGACAGCCTCAGGAGCTGATGCCTCCACTGAGACTGTTGAGAAGTCACACCACGGGACATAGACAGATCTCCTTTGAAGCAGGCAGCATGAAATCCAGGTTGGATTTTGCACAGATTACGGAATTGGCAGGGCTGCACTTTGGATAACAAACAATGATTTCAAGGTAGGAAGATTTATACACTTCTCTGCTCCTGTATAATTACAGATCTCAAATAAAACTGGCTATTTCAACCTGCAACAGAAATGTAAACTTCCCATGCCTCTCAAACACTCCTGACAGTTGAGCATTGTTCCTGTGGTGCTCTAGATGTGACTGGCATTTCATAGACAAACCCAACCAGTGAGAAAACTAAAATCCAGTGCCTATGCACATATCACAGTAGAAGACCAATCTCAGGAGCAGCCACAGGGCTGCAGTTTGCTCAGCCCCATTTGCCCCATGAATGTGTCTCAGCAAGTCAATTCAGCCAGAGCTGGTGGCTCAATACCTCCCAGCCCACTTGGGCTGCGAGCTGGCAGTGCAAAGTTTGCACATACACTATTGAAGCAGCCCCAAGGCCATCCTTAGCAAGCTGCGTAACGCTGCCCTCATGAACCCAGCAATCCCAACAGTGCAAGGATAGTCTAGAGTCAGATTATTTGCTACTGCAAAAAACTTACAGATGGTTTTGTGGAAACTAAGTATTCACAGACATTTCAAAGGAGACAAAATATACGTATACTATCAAATGAACTTTACCCAGATCTTATTGTATGATTCATCCAGGACTGGACTACTGTTTATCAAGGTACTGTGACTATCTGTCATTAGTGAATGAAATCAGAACTCTATATATAACGTCTCAAAAGAAAAATTTATATCGATCTCATAAAATACAAATTTTCAGCATATGATGGTGGCAAATGACATTGCAGTTTGGTGCTCCATTTTCCTTATTTTTTAAGGACTATTCAGTTCTTCAGAATAAGCTTTCTACTGTAATGAAAACAGCAATCATCAAATGTACCACTCCTGGTTTTTCTATCATAAGACTGCATCACACACAAAAGTTACCTCACAAGTAAACTTACCCCTGTAATGTCTGGGTTGACAGTCTTGAAACATACTTGGCCCATGGACAGTACAGGGAGAGATTAATCTAAGAATAAAACTAATGCTTATTATCTATTGTGTAGTGTATCGTAATATTCAATGACCAAGAGAATATAATTCAATCCAGTCTACTTTGAAAGACTCTCTACTGCTTTTTCCATGACTGGTACGGCACAGAGCACATCCCTATTCACAAATGGTACTGAATCTCTAGTCCACATTAAAACTAATAAATGATTCAAAAGACAAAATTGGTTTAGATTTACTTAATAATATCAGAAATATTAATGCTTATTAATCGACAAAAATAGAAAATAAAAATGATTCCAAAATGTACACATGGTCTCTTCTATTTTGCAGCTATTAATGTGTCACTACTGAAACTGAAATTTGCACTGAAGCCAACAGCTTTGTTAGAATGTAGACATCTCTGTTAAAATTCTAACAGTACTGGAGGCGATGAGAATTTTGTTTCACAGTGCAGTGGATGCAGAATTTAGCAGGTGCAGGTAAATGGCACAGAATGACTTGACTGACAGGACTTGCTTTTTTTTATTATGTACTACTACAGGATTAAAAAAATATTCAAAGTTATTAAAATAAAAAGGTAGGAAATTTTCTGCTCACACAACCATTTAACCTGCAAACAGCAGGTGTCTCATTCTGATTTACAACAAAAACATGTTGATTAAATAAAAATCATTATTTCCCGAGAATTATCATGCAATCAGAAATATATAAATCATATTAAGGTTCTTGTTAACTTACAATACTGGACTATCTTTTTTTTTTTTTTTTTTTCCTACTGAACAGTCACCTGAAATTTGAACAGGAATTAGACATGTGCCATTAAAATTTTTGCCCAGAATTCTTAAATCTCGTGTATTTAAATTTAATTTATGAAATGTAAGCACTGAAGAGGTTTTGTTTTTCCTATTTGTTCATTACTTGCATTACTTACCACATTACTGGAGTTCTTGGGAAATACCCATGCTTGCTAATTTGAAAATTAAATGCTGAGTGTTTAGGGCTCTAATCAACATCAATATGGAAACACAAATTTGGCACTAACTTTTGAAAATATTGGCAGAGTTCCATTTGGCATTCATTTCTTTCAGATGTCATTGTCTAGACTGGACAGGTACTGGTCTGCTGGAGTACGGGGAAGTAAGCTGGGAGTCCCAGTGTAAGATCACCAGGGCAGTGCTTACCTTGATCCAGCAGGCCTCATCCAACTTGACACACAGTGCACACTCCATAAAAGTAGGAATTGGGTCTGGGTGATAAAATGCCCAAGGAAACAGTCTTATCTTCAGGATGTAAATAGAAAACTCAGTCCTACAGCTCAAATTCATCCAAACAACCTTTCTGATACAAGCAGATCAACTAAAGCCTCTCATAGTGGCTTGGAAAAATTCTGCTTGTATTTTGGAGCTGTCGTCAGAATATTTCATACAGCTCAGAGATGAATTCTTAGTTCCAAAGGTGAAGAGAAACAAGCAATTAAGTTTCAGTCTTAACATTATCTTCATGTGCTTTATTTTACTTCCTCCAAAATTACAAAGGCGATATGTTAGTTAGGGACATCTTGTGCAGCTAATCTATGCAATTAATTTAAAATAAAATTCAGCTGAAAAGTAACATTACAACAAGAAGAAAATCAAGGAAAGGTTGAACAATGGCACTCTTTTGGCAAGGCAGCGACTGCTCTTTAATGGCACGAACATCTGGAGGTAATTAGACTGCACGTTACCCACAGGGGGAGGAGCACAGCGCTGCTCCAGGTGTGGTGCATAAACCAAACAATAGAACGTTCTCCATACTTTAGTCATACATTAGCTTCCAAGAATCAATTTTTAAATTATGGTCCCAAATTCATTCTACTGATTATTCCAGGGAATTAGACTGCTTAGCTACTTCCAATTAGATAATTCAAGCAAATCACCTTTTATTTTACATTTGAATTACTTTCAGATTAACATTACTATTGACTTTATTAGTTCTAGTTTTCCATAAAAAAAATGAAGATACGTACCATCACTGAAATACTAACTTCATTAGTAAACATATACTTGCTCAAAACAGCTTTAGAAACCTAGGAATTATTTATGAAGTATTCCCTTGCAAGTTTATTTAACATACCTTTTATGGGGNTTGGCACTCAGAAGAACAGCTGGGAGGATTTAATAAGCTAGCGGATGAAAGGCTAAAAATATTTAATATATGCCCAGTATTCATAATCTATAAGTATTAAAATAAATGGAACCAGAATAAGCACCATTAACCCTGAACTGAAACATCCTTGTTTTTTCTCCTCTATAATACTAACGGCCTTTTGCAGGGCACATAAGAATGGCTGATCCACAAGCATTAACAGGAACAAAACTTGATTTAGTGTAACCACGTCTTCGGCAGAGTTTCCATATTTTCAAACCTAAACTTTGTGTTTTGGAAGAATATTAAATACTTTACTAAATGAGAGACCTAAAACTTGTTTATGTTTCTTTGAATTTTATCATCTTCACTATACATTTTTTTCCTGATGCTGACTTTACGAAGCAGGTTTTGTTCTATTGTTTTCATGCATGCAGTTGAAAACCTCCCTGCACCAAGTCTGCAGGACAAACAGAAATGTTCCTAATTTTCCCAAATGTAGATCACATTTAGTAGCTCTAAACATGAACTTTATTTTAGTTTAAAGGCTGAAATGGAAGCCATTGCTGGGAAGCTACACAGCAGTTCCACATAGTCATCCGCAATACATGAAGTGGAATTTGTCTTCCTGACTGTGTAGTCCAACTGCATAAAGGCTGGACAGGCAGACCTGCTTTAAACAAAGTGAATTACATTCATTATGCATAGTAGATTCAGAGATTCTAGGCAAAAAGGACCCATTACAGTCTTCTGAATTCTTTCAGAGCCCAGGTTACAGCATTTGGATCTACAATTCCTGTATCAATCCTACAATTTCCTGTTGAGTTTTCCTTTGTAAGAAGCATAAAGAGTTGACTTACACACTTCAATGCAGAATGCACAGTATCTCGATATTATAATTTGAACAGACAAAGAGAAAGACAAAACCTCTCATGACACTGTTAACACCTTATCTAAGACATTTCACTATAATAATGTCTGGGGGAACCATCAATAAAAGAAATTCGTTTGATTTTACAGTGTAATGTGAAGCACACTAAGCCAGTGCAGGAGCTCAGAGCCCATTCTGCTCTGTTCCATCCTGCTGCAGCACTTCCACTGCCTGAATCCATTTGCGTCACTGAAACAAACTCACTACTAGGGTAACAATAAAAACTGTATCTAAACTTATCCATCATACTGCAAAAATACCTGTGGGGACTGGCTCCAGTTACACTGCTGCTTGCTTCAGCACTTTGCCATTCAGGGCTAGCAAACAGCTTCAGCTATCTTCCCCTGTCTCGTTATAGCAAACAGCCCCAAATACTGCCTCCCTTTGACTATTACAGCTTTGCACAGAGGCAGCACATTCGTGTGATACATATCCCACAAAAAGCAGTAAATGGTTATATCTGCAAGTCCATCAGATCTGTGCTTTCTAACACAGTAAAGGGCTTAGTGAAATAAAGTTTAACAATTATGGAAGCAGACTTTCTTTAAAAATCACTACCCAGCAATGATGACAGACACATTCAGCTCTTACTGCTCTGCTCAGAGCCATGCGAGGATTTGGGATTCATGAGTTCCAGAGCACACAGACACAGCCAAGAGGGCTGTGCCCACCTGTAGGGACTGGCTACATCCCACAGCTGCACAGCACATCCTGCTGATGGCACAGAGCCAGGGTGGCTGCAAGGAATGGCATGGGGGCACTACTTGCCTGAGTGTTGAAATAAAAGATGATCAGTGATATCTTATTGTCTCACATATCCCCCAAAAACAGCCACAGTAAAAATGTAGAGGCTTCCTCCACCACTGCAGGTCAGACTTCAAGAATCCTTTGTAATTTTTACTGAAATAACCACAATACACTTCTAAAAATGTACCAGTGCCAAAGGCACAGATGTCCACAATGCCATAAACGGTTTTTCATAATATACCAGAAATTTTTCTCTATTTCAAAAAAANGGCAGGGAACATATGCTGTAAACTTGCAGCTAGTTTCTCAATACCCTTTTGTAGTCCCCACATTTTCAGTAACAGCACCTTTTAGCAGGGTTCCATTTAGCGACATTATTGAATTTTTCAGGAATAAACATGGACATCTGAGTACTTACAGATGGTTCAAAATGACCCAAAATACATTTTGTGGTTGGGCCACTGGAACTCACAAATGACAACGATGTCAATGGCGCATCTAGAAATGGATTACATGATCTCTGTTGCTTAATAAATATATAGATTCCTGTGCCCCATACAAACACACACACAACTCAAACATTTGTTTTTCTGCAGTGGCATTTTCCCTAAATATTAAAAAATAAAAAATTAATAGTAACAACATTACTCTTAATGTAGCACTGATATGAAACAAAAAGAAAGCATTGGATCAGCTCTTAACTCACAGATCTTTACTGGCAACAGAGATATTCCCTCTTTTTTTTAATCCTCAAAAAGCAAGAACACCAAAGTGGAGTTTCCCAGGATGGCTTCACCATGGAATAAAATAGCTGCTGCATTTGAGGACAGATGTCTTGTTCCAAGCATATGCTTAGTCTGAGCCAGACCCCTAACCTGGTATTTGTGATTCTGAGGAAGATTCCCCACTTAGCTTACTCAGCAGTAGGGCAGAGGAAGCTTCTAACATACCCAATGTGAAATACCGGCACTACAATAATCAGTCACTGCATAGTAAGAGGACTGCTCTTTTTTTCACCGGGTTTGGTTCTCTTTACATGAAACTTTTTCCAGTTAAACTGAAGGCTGACAGTTAAATGGGTAAAAATAGCTTGCTGAATCAGTTACCTGAAGAAAATTCAAAAGCAATTCATCCAGTCAGAAACCAGACGTTGACATTGATGCTGAAACGGAGGTTAAAGTCACCAAGCTTGAACTCCTACGCATCGTGATACTAATATTATTAAAAAGACAGAAATTCTTCAAAAGGACAGTAACAAGTAAAAAGACAGGTATACACCAAGCAGAGAGTACCTTAGAGGAATGTGCTTGACAGCAATAAAAGATATGCATGTTTCTATACCTCAGTACCTCATGAATACAATAAAGGTATTGGTAGATTTGATTTTTTTTAGAGAAGATCATAAGAACTCATTGAATATGACAAAGAAACTAATATTGAAAAAATTAACTTAGGGTTTATTAGACATAGTAATAAAGGAAGAATTTGTGTTTTAAAATTTCTCTTATTTAATCTCTCCTATCATTGGAAAGAAATGAACTACAGTCTTATAAACAAACAAACAATCAAAAAAACCTTACAAATAGACCATATCCAAAGAAGAGAATCAGTAGTGGTGTTATGTTTATGCAATCTAGACAAACATTTACAATCTAGATTAAAAAAAAAAAAAAGAGTTTGCTATTTTCTTGCTCTTATACACAAAATGGCAAAATTCTTGCGTACTTTTGGTTGTAAAGTTCACCAGTGAATTCCTTAAACAAATCTTTTCCCCTTACAGGAGTTACTAATACTCAGAAAGAGTTTTCCTCCCATTACTGATAAGATTGGTTTAGTTCACCAGTAAAATGTAATGCTCAGACTTTGCATTCAGTCAACAGTAAGAGTTATTGCTCTTCATGGCTGATCCATGCCAGTAATGTTTACATGTTACAGGATATTCACAGACAGCAAATAGAAGGCACTAAAATCAAAGGCAGTTCACTCAATTCGAGAGCAAATACATACTTACAGGCAAACATTTCACAGTCTCTTCGCATCTAAAGGAGATAAAATGAGCTGACAAACCTTTCCTTTCCATTATTGCTATTTTTCAATGGATGGAAAAGATATCTGCGAGGCTCTCCTAGACACTTGTCAGGACTGTT
This sequence comes from Alectura lathami, assembly GCA_013399715.1. Classification (NCBI taxonomy): domain Eukaryota; kingdom Metazoa; phylum Chordata; class Aves; order Galliformes; family Megapodiidae; genus Alectura; species Alectura lathami. The sequence goes on along the minus strand of VXAV01008435.1, from coordinate 37,883 downwards.
CCTGGAACAGATCCCAGCAAACCTTCAGCAAAGATGAAGGTGTTGGAGTCTGCATGCAAAATCAAGGACTTAGTCACAAACACATTATAGTGGGTGGTTGCACAAGGACAGCATTTGTACATGGAATAGAAATAAATGCTGGGGGAGCAGCTTCTCTCTTAAGTCAGGTAACAGTTGCTTTGATAGAATTATGGTGGCAAACATCAGGAAGGAAAGTATGCTGCTACAGCTAGTAAAGAAAAATGTTCATTTCCTGCAGAAGTAACAACGCATCAGCTGTGTGACTTTTATTACTGGCTTTTTGTAATCTTGCAATGACTTTAAATTCCTTATTAGCTATATGCAGCACTCTGTGTAGCGGTACATATAACGTTTCAATTGTATTTTTGGCTATACACTAATCAACTTAATATTGTATATGATATTGCCAGGCAGAATTCCCATTAAATAAGGCTAGCTGGAGAGTCTTAATACAAGCCCTTACCACTTGGTCTCTACTTCTTCACTGCACATTGAATTTCTTAGCACAGATTACTCCAGCAGTCATGTACGGTAGCAGCACAGGCTGTAATTATTTAAATGAAAGCACAGAGGTTGATATTAAACCTGTTTGAGACAGAATACTACATCCAGCTTAACTAAGTACCCATGTCAACAACCCCTGAAGGCAACAGTGGTAGTTCAAGAGAATAGGTGCTTCAGAGTTGCAATTCAGCTTTAGCATTCTGAAATGCTGAGAACATTATCTACCTTCTGTTAGATACTTCTGGTACTTTCTGGTAATCCACGGTACTTCATTTTAGTCTTAGCTCTTCTTTGATGAGGGAGGACTGTTACTGAAGATTGAGAGGTTTTGATATTTCTAGCGTTTATCCTCTTTTCCTCAAATCCAGCTATGATTCCTTCCTTATTTTTCTCTTATATTTCCACAGTTCCTTAAAATACGACAAAAGGGCCACTATTCACATAAATGAAATAGTTTGACTCAAAGTCATTCAAAAAGACATAAGGTAGGAAATCATACTAACCAGGAGGCCACATATCTTTGTATATGTAAAAACAGGCATTGACAGGTATCTCTATAGGCGCAGGGGACAAATCACAGCCTTCAGAAGTGCTTACAGAGATCTCAGCAGGCTATGATTCAGCCTCACGACCCCTCACTTGCATCTCCAGCAAGAAAAGGCCAGAGCCTGTATCTGGAAAAAAAAAAGCACTCTGGAAGGGAGCACTGACTTAAAAGAGAAAGCCCTCCTGCCTCAAGTGAGGAGCCCATCAGGTACCAAGCGTTTGCATTGGGTTTCCAGAGCATCTCATTACTTTTCCTTTTATTCTTACATCAATGTAATTCTGACTTCAAAACTGTTTAATATTTAAAAATTCCTAGCAGGTATTTAGAAACTCACATTTGAACTTTAGCAAATCAGCAATAGCTGATGCATTTCTAAAGGTGAACAGTGTAAATATTCATACATATGAAAACAAATTTATGGTCATACTATGCAGTATTATTCATAATCTCCTGACTAATAAATAGAGTACTTTGTCTTTTTGTTATTTTTTAATAATAGTGCTTAAAGATTACCCTGTAACATTTTTTCATGTCAGATAGTGTCTACATATAAACAATTTTTGTGTCATTAATATGGCTTTAAAAGCCTGAGCTGGATCCTGTAGAAATCAATGGAAAGACATATTTTTGTTCTCATTTGGAGATGTGGGTCAAGCCTCATTATTAAAATGTTTCACCACATTTTCTAGGAAAGTATTAATGTAGCCAAGACATTATTTACAAGAAAAGGGAGTATCACAAGTTCATAACTTGATTGTCCTGGGCATGCACTGGTCTTCAGCTCTCTTTGGGATAATTTCTGGAACGGCCTGATAAAGGAAAGACTGTTGATTCAAATAGCTTTCCATTGTCACTATAAGAGATGAGATTTAATGGGCTGCTTCATTAAATACTTATATTTGAAGAGAAACAGTATTTTAAAATTATGAAAAGGAAGCAGAGAAGACAATGTCTTCCTTGTGGGAGCTGCTGAGCAAATCTTAGAAAAAGCTAAAGAGCATGCTATCCACAGGCTAAGGTACTGTGCTATCACAGCTTCCAGTGTCCATATGAATGGGACACAGTATACG
>VXAV01008435.1:25056-35710 GCA_013399715.1 Alectura lathami | reverse complement strand
AACTATTAAACTATTTAAAAAACTCTGCCTTCACCACACCACTTTGTCCCTTTCCATACCTGTTTACTTCTGAAAAAAGCAAACAGGCACTCAGCAGTCAATGGAAGCTTGTAACTTTACTTATCAGTGCTTCGTTAGTAGGCATTGGTGGGGTTGGGTGGGAATTTTTCTGAGTAGAATGAAACACACAGCACACTGTAAAAGTTCAAAAAATACAATTCACTGGCTGTGAAGACAGAAAGAAGGCTGTGTTAAATGAAACTTCATGAATGATTCACAAAGCTAAGAATTCATTCTATTTCCAGCAGTGTTCTCACGCCAGTTTTCTACTTCTAGGTAAATAATTTATGCTACTTGTGTTTCTAGCAATAATGTATTTTCAGAAATACCAGCTGCACAGTATAGTGGGCCCTTTCTCCGGACCTTCAGGCTGTGACGGCTGAAAGGACATCACTTAATTCCGCTAACTGAAGTGATCACCACTTTTTTTCTGAGTATGAACAAAGAATTAATAATGACCAAGCTTTTCAAATGTAGCTTCAGGTGTAATAAATGAAAATGTCCACAAACACAGAATAGTAAATCTAGTATTTATACATTTGACACATCATCACCAGAAAAGATGCATACGCTTTTGGGCAGACTGACAGTGAGAGCTGAACACACAGTATTTCCAAGGACTGTCCTGCTATAATGAGAAGGAGTAAAGAAAGATTTGAAATTATATTTGTGAAAGGTCTCCTACATGTATGCTTACCTCTTATCCTTTGTGAGGATAAAGTTTGCAAGCACTAATTCTTTCCTTCTCAAAAAATGTCTTTACATATGTCACTTTCTTACTTGCTAGGGGGATGGCAATTATTTTGCAAAGATTATTATTTAGCAGGTTTTTACTTTTATCCCGACAAAGATTTTCCTATATAATATAGTGCTGTTGTATCCTACAGCATACTAGCTGTGACAGAGCTGTAAAACATAGGTTATAAACTTATAGCTGTTAAAACAGACAATTTTAGGACATTAAAAATATAACATAGTTTCACACTTGGATTCTTAAATATAATTATCCTGTGAGAGTTCAGATACCAGACAAGGAAAGAATACTTTTTCTGAGTACAGAATTATCTTTATCTTCCAAAAAACGCAGGGACACTTGAAATTCTGGGGTCTTACAATGGGGGTAAGTCTGGGGCTATCAACCTTACCAGTGATTCTCCCAATCACTATCATGATTTATACCACTGCTGTGACATGAAAGACAAAGGATTTGTGGTGTTTCTTGCTATTTGTTTCCTGAAGAGAACAGCAGTTGCTTACAGTGACTACTATTGTTATGGTTCTCCCTACCGGTTTTATGTCACAAAACTGAGATGCAAATCCATGGTGATCCACCCATGATAATGCTCGCAGTATGCTTGCATAATGCAGCTACTATGTAACTCAAACACAGGCAAAATCTAAGACTGAGAAGAGAATACAACCCTCCTGAATACAATTTAAATCCTGTTCACTCTGATCAATAGGGCTAAGTGTGCTGAGATCAATAACACAAAGCTTAGTATCAAGCAGTAATATCAGCATTGTAATGATCAAGTGCACACATGGAAACAGGAACACTTAAGGTGGTAGCTCATGCTGAGTTAAGTTTTATTATTTGAAATACACTCAAACACAGACAAAGAAAAAAGTAAGTTTGGAGAATATTTAATACATATGTGCAGATGGGAATACTACCTAGGCATTATCTATTTACTCATGTTGGCAATCTTCTTAAAGAATAGTCTATTAATCACGTATTTTATTGATGTCAACTTTATTTGGAGAACTGTCATGAATAATGAATAATTTACTGTATCAGCTCCAGAAGCTCAAAAAAAAAAAAAAAAAATTAAATAAACACAACAAAACAAATTTCTTTCCAATATGCATCTCCTATGACTTTAGGCTTCATTCTGTCTCAGATCTCACCTCAAAATAATATATTCCAAGCTTGAAAAGAGAAAAGGCATGAGTTATCAGAGCACGCTTCACTACTAAATATTAATCACACAGGCAATGATTTCTACTTTATCATCACTAGGGGTGATATTCTCTAATTCTGACAGAAGTCATTGAGACAACCAGTAACAGCAACAAATACATGAACAAAACCATTGTCAGCATCTGGAATTGGCTTCAATGAAATGGTAATTTCAGTTAATCAACAAAAATTTATTCAAGTTGAAGTTCAATGTAGTTACTGGTTTGACATTGGATTTTCACAGAAGTGTAAACATTTCTAGTTCCATACATTTTTGTGACTTGTTTACAGCTCAAAATTTTGCTGCATTTACACATCTGTGACAGTGTAGAATGATGATCTGATGTTATTAGGTGCAATGACATTTAAGAACTTTTCCAATCATAGTAGAAAAAAAATCCCTCTACCAACTCAAAAAAAATAAAGGTACAAAGCTTAAAAAAAAAATCACAGAATTAGATTTCCCATTATAATTCAGTATAATGTTTTCATGAATGTCGTTGACACAATGCAAATTTACATTAGCTCTAGATACGCCTTTTATTTATAAGCTTTTTATTTTCAAGATACAAACACTAAACATGGCAGAATTTATTTTGTAGTTTGTCTGGTTTTAATCAATGAAATAAAAGTATACGATGTACTTTAAAGAAAGGATCTGGAGAAAAACAGTCAGTACTTTCCTTTGAAATGCAGGTGGTGTTTACCTACGTGCTAGGCAATGGCAGAAATGCTATGCAGCATTTATATGTAGCTTTTAAATATAGTTTAAGCAGTGCTTTTGTTGGCTGCCTACCTAAAAGTGAATTTTACTCTTTACAGCTGAACATTTTCAAAGCAACAGTGTTAAATTCTCTTATATATGTCTCAGCTTAGTCATACTTAAAGGTACTTTTTGTCTTGATTATTGTGCTATTTTCCCACAAGCGGCAAGCCCATATAGCCCTGTCTGTACAGTGCACAACACCACAGATGAGAGGGCAGTTCCAACACAGAAATTTCCCATAACCAATTTTCAGACTGAAAATTTATATTAGAGCTGAATTTCAATTTTGAATAACTTGCGATACCAACTGCGGGAATTCTTGATATGTACAAACATGTCCAATCTCTATTTTTGAAAGAAGACTTCTGATGAAAGATTTTCATATGCCAGTGCAACACACCAGAGTCTACTGCAGATGAAAGTGTTTGGTTTTGCTCTTTGCAATTGCTTTAGAAACCTGCAGTCCTCAAGAGAGTATCACAAATCTATGGTGTGTTCCCAGCTCTCAGGCGGTGTACTGTATCTCAAGGTTAATTGATAAAACCAAAAAAATAGTGAGGAACTCTGTCACCTGCAAATATGCAAGATGAAGATCTGCTTTCCCCTCACACACTATGAACAATGACAACATCTTTCAGCAATGCAGTCATGAAAGTTCCAGTGTATTCATTGTCAGGGGACTCCACTTCATTTGTGCTGTGACTGATGACCAGAGTTACTTCTACACTGGCTGTTTACTATCACTTACACATGCAAATATACAGAGATTGGACCTAAACAGAAATATACTCTATGCACCTGATATGATTTTTAAAAAGTCAGACTGGGAACGTGGAAGATAAAAGAAGTGCCTGAGCGTGAAGTTTTCGATTTTTATCTCTAAAGGTCAAACTATCTCCAACTCCCTGAGAACAAGTAATAACAAGTAATAGGATAAAAACAAGTCTGACAGCTATTCAACAACCCAGATCTTTTAGTAACAAAAAAAAATTGTTGCAATTTTCGCTGAGTATCACTAAAAGTAGCCAAATTTCAGAGTAAGTAGAAAGAATTTAAGTGTTCCTTGCTCTTTGACAACAGCAAAATGTAATGGTATTTACATATCCTACAAAAACCTGTGATTTCTTTAGTGATTTTGAACAAAAAAAAATCTGTATGCGAGTTATAACAATAATGACAACACAATGCATATATTCTTTTTTTGCTAAGCACAGTTCTACATCATGATGTAAATATTAAATCACCATTATTTTAATCCTTTTGGAATACTCATTTCTAAGATAAACTTCCAAAGATACATTTCACACCTATAGACCTTATTCCTTTTGGACATGAAGTGGGCATACTAAAAGTGTTCACTTTTAGAGTTCATATTGGCATAAGGGACCTCAGTGCACCCACGGATCCAGTCACTAACAACTAGTCTGCATAGTCTTCAGAAACCTTCAAGGACACAAAGACTGTGGAGAATCAGATGCAGTAGGTTACGCTCCTGAATATCAGGACTAGCTGAGAAGTACATGTAAAATAGAATCATAGAATCACCCAAGTTGGAAGAGACCTTTAAAGGCCATCTAGTCCAACTCCACCCACAGCTGGATCAGGTTGCTCAGAGCCCTGTCCAGCCTGACCTTGGAGGTCTCCAGGGACGGGGCATCCACCACCTCTCTGGGCAACCTGTGCCAGTGCTTCACTGCCCTTATTGTAAAAAACTTTTTCCTTATATCCAATCTAAACCTGCCCTCTCTCAATTTAAAACCATTTCCCCCAGAAAGGGAGGAATTCTTGTTAAAGGCAAAAACAATATAAACTGAGTCAAGTGCACTATTAAAAAAGAACAGGCAAGATGCAGAAGCTGTGTTCCTGTGGCAAGAAAACATCAAATGGACCGTGACCATATGGACCAGGGTCTTCACAATTCCTGTAATGATATAGAATGGATAACTGTTCTCATGATCATAGAGAGAAAAGAGAGTAAAGAAAAAGTATGGGAGGTCTTTTAGTTAAATCTATAGAACCTAGGGAATGTCAAAAAGATATTTAAAAATTGAATCTTTCTAGAAATCCAATTTTCTTGACTATTTGTTTTTAAAACAAAACATTAATGACAATTCTGACAGCCTTGATCCAAAGGCAGCTCAAGTCAACAGTACTATCTTCAAAGAAATTCAGAGTAACTCCCTGAAAAATTTGGATCAGGTCACTCTCTAAGTGTCCTCAGAACCTCAAAATGAGGACAAAAAGTAATGAACAAGATTTTGATTGTACAAACGCCTTCTCATGCAACTATTTAATTAAATATTTATTTATGAAAATGAAAAAAAGTCTTCATAGCTTATGAGGACAACGTATGCAAGGGTTACTTGAAATTAAAGTGCACTGCCTCACACGTTGCTAAGCTCCTGTAATGCAAAATCAGTTTGTGAAATTCATTGTCAAAGATTACAAATCCAGTGGTGTAAAAGCTTTCAAACTGAGCCAGAACTTGCCATGAAGTCCCTACCATGCTCATCTCCATGGAGAAAAAAGAAAAAAAGCAAGATTCATCTGAAAGAAATCCATTTCATTTGCTTTGCAACCAAATTACAATGCAAACCACAGTAAAGTTAGTGGGGGGTGATGGGTTAACTCTGAAAGTGTACACCTGACCCAAGCAAAAAGCTGGTTTTTTCGGTGTTGATGCACTCAAAAGATACCACCATCCTGAAACACTCCCACAAATCTATTTCCAGGCAGAAATAATTATAGACAAGCAAATGATTTTACTATGACCTTGGAAATACTTCTTTTTTTCTTCTTTCTTTAACATTGTGAAATCTAGGACAAACAGTTCTCTGTCCTAAATTATATACCAATAGTACTATATATACATACCACTTTTTCAGAAACAGCTTTGCAGTAAATGCAATCCTTGTAAACAATGAAGTAATATCTCTTGAGATATTGACTTGAGCTGACAGAAAGAAAAATAGTAAAGCCATGCTGTCTATGCACACAAATTAGCAATGTTATCCTAGCCAGAAACATTTCCTGTATTGACATGGAACAGACAAACAATACACTCTACCTGTCATTTCTAATGTGTTTGCTCCATGGGGAAGGGGTGGGAAGGTGCAGGGGTCATGGATCATGTTTTGGTTGTTTCTGGTTTAGGAGAGAGAAAGGGCATTACCACCGAGGAAAGGTCAGAGTCTGTCAAAAACCACAGTTCAATTTCTTACACTAGGCCCTGCATGGCTGCAGATGTATCACTCATTCTGACTCCTTTACCTAGTTATTAAAAGTGAAAAAAATCATTTTCATCCCTTCACAGTTGTAAGGCACTCCAGTAATATGGCAATGGAGTTTACACCACAACACAAAGCTAATTACATTGTAAAGATAGTCTCCAGCCTGACCCTTGATTGCACATACATGGCAAAGGAATTGCTGTATGATGAGAAGGGGCCACAATTGTCATGAGGGCCCCAAACAGCCAGGAACAATATTTCTATAATTTAACTTGGTTTTAAGGGTTTCAAAGGCATCTATATCACAATATTCATTGGTGCAAACTGTGTCACTGCATCTTGCCCTCTGTAGTCTTAGCTGGTAAGCACATTATTTTTATCAAATGAGTTTAAATGAGTGAAAAAATGTGACATTTTTGCATGGCTAATGCAAACTCATAACACTGTTGGTTTTTTTTTTGTAAGGATTTCTTAGTAAGCAGCTTACCATGCACGCAATCATTTCATGTAGCTTAGACAAAACAATGTTTTAAAAATGAAAACAGACAGGCAGACAGATTGCAGTCATTGCAAATTGCTTCCTACAGGAGACTACTGCAATAACCTCATAACGAACAGCCCTCCCAGTGTACAGCTAGGACCATTGCTCTGGAGCTGCCGTTCTCCAGCACTGAACACCATTCAGTCTGGTGGCTGTTCCACCACTGCCTTCACAAAACTGGATTAGGAAGGAGAGTAATTCCCATTAAAAACAAAGAACAATATCCTCATTTTATGACTTCTCTTAATGCACTTGAATTTGTTTTTGCAGTTATGGATTCTCCATCCTGGTCCACTTTTATGGAAGAAGAAAAGTATGTAAACCCATAACAATAAACATTGAATATTGTTTGAGCTAGTGGATTTTTTCCAGAGCTGATTATGCCACTGGCTCCAATAACAACCACCACATTGTCTGCTGATGTACCTTGGGTAAACAGAAGCACATGGCCAGTAAGAAACATGAAACAGGCAGGCCAAAGATAGCATCTGTGCCACCGCCAGCAATTGCTAGAAGAGCAACTTCTGTAGTGCACACTTGCATCCCCCAAATACTGTGATATTTCCAAGCCCTGCTGGTATGGGAGGCAGGAAAGGAAGAGAGGAGGAACTGTATTTAGCCTCTGGTGATACTTAAGCACTCAGATACAGCTGAAGACAAACGTTCAGGCTGCCTATAGCTCCAATGCCCTAAAGCACACTTTCTGTGTGCACGCATCAGAATTTACTGCTCTATTTTCTGCACTGCCTCAGTTGATACAGGATTTGTGCAACCGCAAAATCCATCTTCACTCTTCATCTACTTAGAAAAAAAAAAAAAAAAAAACTGTAATTACATGTTCCTTTGCTTCCCGTGTTTTCCCTACCTCCTACTGGAGTCTTTGAGTCTGCAAGCTCTCTAAGAACATCTCAAGAAGCTGATGTATGTATTTTTACTGAACAAGGCAGAGCTCCCCTGACAGGAAATCATCAGAAGCTGACTGGCACATTCATTCATCAGTTTCAAAGATAGCACTTTATGCCAGTTTTTTTTCTTTTTTTCCCCTTCCCAGACACCTTTAATGTCTGTGCTTTCAATATGGCATTAACTGCTGATGTAACACAGCATTAACAGTCTGATGATGCACCTAAAAGCATTAAAACAATCTCAGATAAAGTATTTTAATAACCACAGTTCCACAAAATTAATTGAGAAAAAATAAAGGAAGCATTTTATTCTTGGAATCATTTCAGTAAATCTACGTAATTCATCAAATTTAAAATGGCTAGTGGGAGTAATGCAAGTGTGTCGACTTCCTAATATTTCACATTCTGACCTGTGCTCTAGTAACATTTTGTTTAGGCCTTCATGTGTACAAATCATTTTGCCCTTTCCTGTCTTTCATCTCCCACTGTCTATCCTTCAGTATATAACGAGCTACATTTAAAGCCATTTAGTCATATCTAATCTTTATAACACATTTTTTTCTGATTGATGTATTATTTAAGGAGGAAAATTATTCTGTAACAGTAAAGATTTTTCAATAAAATAAAGTAGCACTCAATATGCAATGAGAAAATGCTAATCACATGAATAGTTTTTCATTGCACTTATGTAATATAGTATTTAGTAATGTGGGTTTATCACAGCATTTCACTAAGTGATATAAAATTCACTAATGCAATATATAACTCACTTACCTAGTTTTTCAGTTATTCTCTCTCCTTGCCAGCTATGCATCCAATATTTAAACTACAGGAAGAGAAAATGTTCTGAAATATAAACTAGGAGGCTGTTTTGTACAGGTTTTATATTTCTTACCCTTAATGATGAGCTCCAAACATGTCTTCTCAATTCTCAATTTTTTTTTTTCCTTATTTGTCTTGGAATTGGTTTTGAGGGTTTCCTTAATTAGTTTAAATCTCCTGTGCTCTGACTGGAGGAATGGGAAGGGGAAGAACAAGGATCCATTACGTATGACGATGTACTTCACACAGTCAACACACAGAAATGAAGAAAAAGTCAAATCCTCTCACAGAAAAGAAACCAAAAGTGACACCACTCAAGATGACCCTTCCAGCCTCTGAACACCTACCACTACCACTTCAGACAGAAAATTTGGCAGAACAGCAAAGGAGCTATTTTCTTTCCAGGCAGGGTAAACACACACAACACTTGACAAAACATATAATACAATTCTACACCCATGCAATCCAAGCTCTCTGGACAGGACAGAGCACAAAATCTACAACGGCAAAACATGGTTGTTCAGATCTACTTGGAAAAAAGTGTGTTATATCCACGGTATTCCACATAATTCTTGGCCAGAGACGGCTTTTCCAAACCTTTTTGTCCCTGCTGTTTGTCTAGGTTGCCCACACCTCTAAAAGCAATAAACTGTCTCAGTGAATTCTATTTCAGAGTTTACTGGGTGTGCAATCAAGGAGGTTCTGATAGTAAACATGCAGGTGAAATTCTTCATCTGGCTCCAATGCTCAAAAATACCCTCCCTCCCACACATCTGGTCCTATTTATTCCATTTCTTCCCTGAAAAGATATGAAGAAGGATATTGACAGAAAACTATATTCCCAATTGCTGAAAGCATCAAATTATGGAAGCAGTATATTACATGACTTTAGTAAGTAAAAAGGCAAGAAAAGATTATCATCTTTAATTAGAAAATAAATTTGAATCAATTATTTTACTTAGTTCCTGGTAAGCATTTGCAAAGAATGTAGTTTTTCTGCTAAAAATATAATAAAACCAATTATAAAACTCAACCACTCATAGAAGTACTATTTTATAGCAGTTAAATAGAATTATCTTCCTTCCCAATTTTTTTCTAACTTCTTTAACCACCATAAATATCTTCTGCAGTTCTGTCCATTTGAAATTATTGATTCCAAAATACATGTTATTCATTTTTTGAAAAGTCATTACTTGTAGGTACCTTTCAGACACATAAAGCATATGTTACTATATCTTGAACAGACAATTAATTTAAGGAAACGTTTTAGAATGTAGAAAGTCAATGTCCTGTTTTTTGGTGATTTCTTTGAAATATATTTAAAAAAAAAAAAATCACATCCTTGTGAAAGGTATTGGTAACCAGGAAAAATTCTTGTAAAGTGAAAAAAAGGAAACATCACTTCCACCTTCAAGGAGGAAAAAAAAAAAAGAAGGGCCAGTCAGATTCACCTTGATCCCTGAGAAGGTGATAGAGCAATTAATCCTGGAACGCATTTCCAAATATATGAAGGATAAAATGATGATTAGGAGCATTTGACATAGATTTATGAAGGGGAAATGATGCTTAGCCAACCCAACAGCCTTCTACAATGAACGGACCAGCTCAGTGGATGAGGGTAAAGCTGTGTCGTGGCTTGTGTGTGTTGACTTGAGTGAGGCTTTCGACACTGTCTTCTACCACATTATCATTGACAAACCAATGAAGTACAGGTTAAATACATGGATAATTAAGCCTAGTGAAAACAGCTTGTAGTGTCAGGCTCAGAGGGTTGTGATTTTAGCCAAAATCTTGTATATTGAGGTCAAATACAGTCTAGAAGGATAGTCAGGGGAAAAATAAAAGCAAATTTGAATATTTTTTAAAGCTAAATGTGGAAAAAGCTTACAATAACTGGAATTTTAAAATGTCACAGTACAGGAAGGATTTATCCTTTGTATGTTTGCTCAACAACAACAAAACTGTTTGAACAACAACAAAAAAAAAATCAAAAAAAAAAAAACAAAACAGCACTCCGAACTATTCCACCTCTGGTAACCACATGCAAATGCATTATTTTTACTAAAGGTAAACAAAATGCTGTTAGTGAAAAGCGCAAAATATGTTTAAAAATAAAAAATATGAATTCTTTCAGTTACTTTCATTTTCTGAGATAAGAAAAGTTTAAAAAACATGGAAGAAGTCAGAAGGGGAGGATCTTTATGAAGTGTAGTTACTCTAAATCGTAATTAGTGAAAACAAAGCAAATGACTGATTAAAAAAAAAACCTGAGTTTTAATCAGGACATCGGAAGTTCCACTTTTCTTGAAAGAGGTGGGAAAAAAAAATGAACTACTATCAATAACTGTAAATTAAATCCGGAATATAGCA
>VXAV01008432.1:176590-206596 GCA_013399715.1 Alectura lathami | reverse complement strand
AAAAAAAAAAAAAAAAAAAAAGAGAAAGGGCTCTGTTTTTATAACAATTTTAACAATTTTAACAAGAAATTTTCCATCTTCTTTATAGATGTCCACAACCTGGAGCTTTACTTGAAACTATAGCCCAACAGCAGATAAGTCTCGGTAAGATGGACTTTATTGAAATAAGAATTGTTCTCAGTTTTGCTTTACTTTGAGAATGACAAAGCAAACAAATGCTTTCTACCTATTTCCTACTTCATATTTTACGTCCTGATGAAAGTTCTTGCTAATCATTGCAACCAGAACCGAGGGCAACCACTTACAAGAAAGCACTCAGCAGCTTTTTCTGTGCTTGCCAACAGACTCTGGTGATGCCTACCCACCAGAGCTGCACAGTGCATTGGAAGCGACAAGGTGGTGGCCAGCTCTGGTCGCTTTTCTCAAGTGGGTTAATGGGAAATGGATGATCTATGGCTGAGACCAAGAGGACTTGCAAGCTGCATGGGATTTTCTGGCAACAAATATACACATGAATTTCACAACCTACCGGCTCTGTTGAAGACTGATATAACTCTATAAATGTGCCTTATTTGCACTAGCCACATGAGAAAAAAAAATAGTAGAAGGCATAAGTTACTTCCATTTTTGTTTTAAAGAAAATACAGCCACAGTCCATGTATGTTACTTGGCTTTATTAACTACCTTGTCCTACTTACTTCTGTGTTCTGGAAAAACTTAACCAAACTACAACATACATTTATTAGGCAGAAGCAAATTGTAAAAATCCTAGAACTGCAGAGTACAACATCCACTGTGCTATTCTACAAAAATATGCCAGCTTCCCACCAGTAGCATAAATGTTATTCTCAATAACTGCTTGAAATTTCCAAATACTCATAAAACTCCTTAAAAAAAGACTCATTAGAAACACTGAGGAAATGGATTTAAAACAAAACAATTTTCCTTCACACCTCTGGGCTGACATTTCTTGGCAGCTGAAGTTTCAAGCACTCTCAGCAGAGTTAACAGAAAAGTAAACTAACTCTTTGTATATTCAAAGAGCAAATCCTTACTTCACTGAGACTGTTGCAGTAAAGACCACCTCCACTGCTTGGAAATGAGGGTGCAGAGACACCCCCTCATCCACCCAGATGCCTGGCAGTTATGGGGAACCAAGACTTATTTCCATTTAAAGTGAGGTCATCTTTTGCTGAGGAAAAAAAAAAAAAAAAAAAGAGAACCCTCTCCCTAAGCAAAATCACACCATCCTCTGGGAAGCTGACTTCATATTTTTTCCAGTGCTGTCCCTCATGCATGGGAGAAGCTCTTTGTAAACACCCTGAACGTTACCTCATTATTTTTCTTGGTAGCATCAAAGCTCCCCTTCACCGCAATGCCTACAGAAAATTTGGCAGAGAATAGACAAATTCCATGGTTTACGGTCCTGATCTGTTATTGTTTTCCCCATCTCCCTGTATTCATCTGTTACGTGTCTTGAAGGTAGACTGAACCATCTCAGGTCAGGACCTTTCTTTTTCTGGCCTTCTTTTAACAGCTTGGGTACTAGGTCCACATGAACATTTGATCAGAATGATTTAAGGATATTTCCATTTCTTCAGCATAGCAGTAGCAGGTTGGACTATAAATATCTGCCTGACTCAGCAAGCTGGTGGATGTCTGTTGGGCTTTCCTATCCCTTGTCCTTGGGAAATGCAATTTTGGTTGCCTGGGTGGAGTTCTCCCCAAAGCTAAAGCTCTCACCACAGCGTCCCTTGGCCACGAATTGTTGCTCTGCTTACAGATTACAATAACTTTTTAAAACCCTGCTGATATAGTACCACACCAGCAACTAGACCCTGAGGGGAAAAAACAGAAGTTGCTCAGGCTGTGTCATAGGAGGAGGAATAACTCAGGAACAACAACATATATTTTTCATTAAATGAGGCTTTCAGTTTGTATTTTGTTGTGATGTAATTACTGCATCACCAACCATGGTAGAGATACCGGGGAGCAGACTGCAAAGCTGGCATAAAGCATGTATGTGGCATTGCAGCCTGGTACCTGCAGGGGCAAAAGATCTCCTACTTCCACTGTCAGCTAAAAGGGAGAAGTGTTGCCCCACAGCTCTCTTTGTGTATGTCACAGACTCACTATTCCTGCCATTAGCACCAGCGCACGTCAGCTCTGTTGGGTGAGGGCCCCCAAGTTGCTCCTAGGCAGGAAAGGAACTCCTGCACTGTGCAAGGATCTCATTTCCAAGCATCCAGCACCCTGGTTAAAAGTCATGGATAATCTTTCCCTGCCATGAAGACTTTAGTGAAAGCATGACACAGATTCAAAGGAAATGTTGTGTCAGAGAATTCTGCAGAGGAGCAGGGCAGAGATTAATTTCTCTCTTAAAGACAGCTGAAGTGGTGATGGTTTGCCAAAACCAAGCAATCTGATTAAAACCAAACAATTGGATTTTTTAGGCTTGAAGAGGATGCTGTTTGATCCCAGTCGAAAGCTTGTGATGGCTGGTGAATCAGATAAAACACTACCATGCACTGTCTTCTGTACATTTTCATGGGCAACTTGGGGAGAAAGCTAGAGTTGTAAGTACTTACAGTCCTGGAAAGAGGTAATGAATTCCACTGATGAACTGTGCATCTGTACATTGCTGCCAAGGCTAAGACATGGCCTCCATTCATGCACCACCCAGGGGCACCTAAATTGGAAACCCAAGGCCCCTATTTTGTTGCATTTCCCCTTGTGTGTTGATCCACCAAAGGTCAGAATTCTCCTCTGGGGGCTTTGCTGCCTCGCATGATTTTGGTGAAAATGTAGCTCAGTTAGCTTTTTAACTTCGTACTCCAGGTAAACACCTAAACCTGAGGATCTGCAAGTGAAAGTCCTCCAAATGAGAGCATGTATTTGGGTTTCCAGTCTGCTGGGTAGACAGCCACTCAGGTTCTTTAGTAGTGAAATGCATACCTATAGGATTACCCAGAGAAATGAATTTAATGTCAGTAGGTCTAAAAAGAGAGCAGAATGGTGGCAAATTTTCTTATGCTGGAACAGAGGAGACTCTCTCTTCTGAGGCTAGTACAGTGAACATGCAAACATTTTACACAAGGCAGAGCAACTCCAACTGTAGAAGGAGAAAGCAAGTTTGGGGACCTTAAAATGGTAGTCATTACACTAGGAGGTAGGAGATGAAAGGGAAGGTTCGTTCTCTTCTGGAAGGAATGTGATTTAAGTCTGTGCACTCCACATTCTTGCATGCACCCTGAGGACTAGAGAGTGGGGAAAAGGGACACATAGAATCATAGAATGCCCTGGGTTGGAAAGGACCTTAAAGATTGTCTAGTTTCAAACCCCTTGTTGAGGACAGAGTTGCCACCCACTAGACCAGGCTCCCAGGGCCCAAAAACCTGGCTTTGAATGCCTCCAGAGATGGGGCATCCACAACTTCTCTGGGCAATCTGTTCCAGTGCCCCACCACCCTCTGAGTGAAGAATTTCTACTCATATCTAACCTAAATCTCCCCTCTCTTAGTTTAAAACCATTCCCCCTTGTCCTATCACCTTCAACCCACGTGAAAAAAACCTGCTTATAAGCTCCCTTCAAATACTGGAAGGGCACAATGAGCTCCCCCTGGAGCCTTCTCTCCTCCAAGCTAAACAAGCCCAGTTCCCTTGACCTTTCTCCATAGGAGAGGTGCTCCAGCCCTCTGATCATCTTCATGGCTCCCCTCTGGACCCACTCCAAGACACATTCCTCCCCTTCCATCAGTGTGTTGTGTGAGACCCACTCTCACAGATGCACCCAAAAAATACTGGTGGGATAGGGCCCAAACTTTGAGACCTGTCGTGACTACTCAGTTTATGAATGCCAACAGTGTTTTTTTATTTGTTACTCTGTTCATTATGGCCAAGCCAAAGTCATGTGGGAGTCCATACCTCCATGGCATATGGCCTAGGTATGTAGAAAATTACTGGATGAAAGTGAGGCAGCTAGTTTAGGCAGTTCTTTTAGAATGGCAGCTCAGTGGGAGGTTTAAGGATTTCATTCTTGGCCTTTGGCATACAAATTCTTTTGTGGATCCTATGTATCAAATATGAAGGCAGACCCAATGACTTAACAACCTCCATATTACCTCGACTTTCCTGCTCTGAGCCAAGTAGAGTGAAGTTTAAATCTGCTACATCTAATCATAATTACACTAAATTTGAGTCCTACGTGCACATATTAGAGAAACTAAAAGAAAATATTGATAGTCCCCGTGGTAACTAGATATAAAAGCAAAAACCTTGGGCAACTGATGAAAGACAGGGTTGTGGCTATAACATGGGAAGAAATACACACCAAACTGTAAGAAGAAAATTCCTAGTTGATTGGTTCCTAATGTAGTAAAACAATTTGTCCCAGGACTTGTAAAATAACTGAGAGAGCTTAAAATGATTCAAATTGGAAGTTCTAGCACAGTCCCAGAGGATACAAAGCAATAGCCATGCATAAAACCTATTTCTGGTTCCTAGGAAGGCAGAGGAGCCAGCGCAGAGACACCACAGGGTGTAGGACACGGGGCAGTGTGCGCGCCAGGGCTGGAGAGGGATCCTCTCTTCTCTCACTCTCTCCTTAGTCTCATTTATGGGAAGAGTTGAGAAACTCTGCCTCCAGCATGCTCAGCACTGCCACTCCCTCTGACATCCCAGGACCCTTGTACAATTCTTGCACTTTAAAATTTCTTCCATCTGAAGATGTACTGAAAGCCACTGCAGCGTTTTAAGTACGGGAACTTTCTTCAAACAGCAAAAGCATTCAAAATGGAAGGCTCTTTCTAATGTGCCAAATGTGTTAGACGTGAGAAAAGAAATTCATCTCAGTTGTCAGACTTGCTCCCGAGGCATCCCAGAAATAGCTTACCCAGGTTGTCTTGGTAGATGTTTGAGGGACAAATCACCAGCCCTTCAACAAGGAGATGTGGTGACAGTCGGAGTCGTGGGCCATATGGATGCCTTCTGTGTCCCCCTGCCCCCTGTTGTGCCACAGGGCTGGATGGTACAACACATGTGTTGTACCATAGCTTCTGTGCAGTAGTTTTCTTTAGCTGAACTGCATTAAACAAACTACCAGGCACCATGAGATAACATGTCAGAACCTGACTTGTGAAAGCTCTCCGCAGGTATTCAGGGAATTATAATAGCCTTGTCAGGTCAGGGTCTGAAAGCTGCTAAGTCTGACATCACTTGATCATTTGAAGTTATGTAATGTTGGTATTATATTTTGTTTTGTGGACTGTTTTCCTCTGCTCTTTGCTCCTAACTTCTGAACGAGGCTCATTTTTGCCACCATGAGTCTGCCTGGGCATGGTAAGCAGGGCCAGCTCGTGTCCACCTTCTCATCTGTGTGGTCCCTTGTAGGGATAGTCCTGTGGGAGCCACAACCTTCACTGCAGGAACTGTGCATGTAGCCAGCAGTGGCACCATCTTCAGACAGCTGTGCTACTTGCAAAAGGATGCCTGCACCTAGACATATAATTTAGAAGAGAACTGAGCTGACCACAATGCACAGCTGTCCCTTTTTGTTCCTCAGATCTTCGGAGACTCATGCACAAAATAAATCAGCTGAGAGTGAATGGAGAGAGACTTCTGTTTCTCATCTCCATACTTACTGGCCAATGCAATTTGAGAGATATGGTATGGACAGCAAAACAGGGAATATACCTGCTGGATATGCACTTGCACAGCTGTCAGAATTGTGACTGCACTACAGCTCTAGCTTAGCCAATGAGGACATCACAGCATTGCATAGCTTTGCAGCAGAGGCTTCAGCCTCAGATATTCAGTATTCCTGGAGGAATTTCCCAGTACATACCATAAGGTTATATCTTCCGTGCTACTGGTTTATGACCTGGTTAGAATAAATCTTGCTTGTGTACATCTGCAGTCACGATTCCTAACTATATTTCAAGCACAGCCAGAGGAAGAAGGTAGATAAGGAGAATCTACACCTCTAAGGATTATTTCTGTGCCACGAGATTTCTCCTGGTTATTTCCTGTGTTGGTGTGGTTTCCTTACTGCTGTGCTCAGGGCTGTGTCAGGAGGCATGCACTAGTCCCAGCTTTGAGACGGCACAAAGCAAAGAGGTGTGTCAAAACATGTGGGGCAGTGCTCATGGAGGAGGAGTTGACCCTGATACACCAGTTTCCTGCACTTTCATCCTGACCAAGGCAAATGTTATCGTTGCAGAATTATCACAGAAGCAGTAGTTCCTTGTGTCCAGAGTGAACTGTTTTGTGGTGGAGATGTTTACATACAGTGTGATGTAATATTGTGTAATTAGAGCTTGCATGCTTCCACTCTTCCTATTAAGTTCTATGGAACTGGACTCAAAAAACCCCAGCAAGACACAATTACCAGGAATTATCCCATTTATCAGGAAAATTTCACACAGAACGGAAAGCAAAGAAGACAAGTTTAGTCAATGTCAGTTCCAGCCTATTTGTTTTTCTGCCATGACTGTAAACACAATATTTGTGCAGTGCTCTCTGTATTTCACCAGAAGTGGCTACCATTTGGAAGGCATGCCATGCACCTCATGAGGGAAGGATGAGAAGACCCTGATCCCCTAGTCCCCAAAAAAGGACAGGAGGTGAATATGGCTGAAGGATAGGCTGTGGAGAACTGTGGTGCTTGCCCACGCTGCGCTTTTCCTCCATGAAATAAGTTACTCACCTTGAACATAAAAGGCCAGGCCACTGTCTAGTCCTGCTGCCAATGCAATGCTTGGGGCAAGTCTGTGCTAGCTTTAACTGATAGATTATGTATCACAGTGAGTATTTCAGCAGCTCCAAACCTGAGCACATTCAGCTTATTCATACTGGCACCTAATTTTGAGAAAGCCTGTTGGACTCATCCCACCAAAAAGAAAGATTCCAGCCTGAAAATCCTGGTGAGTGGAAGCGGACGCAAAGCTTTCCAGCTGTTTTCTCACCTTCTCAGAGCAATGGTTTACACCTCTAGTCATCTATCAACCCCCATGACTCTCTGGCAGACTGTCTGCTTTTCATGCGTTTCAGAAATGTTTCATTTTATTCTTTATGCCTTTCAGAAGTTGCTTGGCAGAATCTCTCTTGCCTTGTGTTATTCCAGCTTCGTTGTTAAATTGCCAGAACACATGATCACTTCTTTCCTTGTTTGGACACATTTTATGACATTGGGACAAAGTGAGAACTGGGACAACTTCACCTATGAACCTCCTTGCACTTCCCTCACAGATGAGGTTCCAATCAGATATTACCATTTTCACATGCCGACATTTTTTAGAATTGTGCAATAAAAGGTGCTTTTTTTATGAACTTTTTTCCCCTTCTGCAGAAGATGAGTGAATGATGTGTTTTTGGAAGTACTGGCTATTCAGATTCCAGAGAACTGCCTGCAGAGACACTTTGGGCCGATGTCTGTAGTGTTAGATTAGTTTGCTCCCTGTTTCACGCGAGGCTTCTTGACCCATCAAATCTGAGATTAAGAATTTAGTGTCTTTGGCAAGGAAAACCAGGCATGGCTGAAATGATAGTTCACTGATCCTACAGTGAGCAGAGACAGGCTGTACGGGTCTGGGCTCCCTTTGCCCAAGGCTGTCTCTGACATCAAGCGCTTGCACAGCCACATGCCTCCTTAAGACTGATGCCTGTGCTCAAATGCCTGCAAAGCAAGTGTGAGGTGTAAGAAAGGCCCTGAGAAGTCAGAAGCAGCTTTGGGAGCCATCCCAGCTTATTTCTCCCTGCCATACTCCATTCACATGCAAAGGGGTCATGGTTCCTCTTCCAATCACAAATGTCCTTTTATATTTTGCTATTGAAAATGTGTGATGAACCCCATCCCACAGACAGATGTCAGCAGAGACCCTGACCTTGGGCCCCAGGCTGTGCTGCTCCAGAGGAACCATGCCTGGGCCTGCCACACTGGCAATCTGACAGCCAGTGGTTTGGACCTAGCCAGGCCACCTATGCAGCCTTGTTTTCCACCGTTTTATTTAGCCCAGAGTAGCTTACAGTTTATCTTAAAGGGGAAGCCTTTTTCATGTATGTCTTCATGTTTTACACTCGAGTGACTAGGACAAAAAGGGTTTGGCACACGCAGAGGAGGAAAGGAGGTCTCCAAGGCCTCTGTGGGGACCCTGGTAGTTCACACCTGAGGCAAAGAAGCCTCATCGGGAGGTGCTGATTTGGTTCTTGTGTTGGCTGCCACTGCAAGGATCATTGTCAAAGGGTGGGTTCAGAAGACCTGGAAGACTGAGTCTTCTTGTGACAACTCAGCAGGCAACTGTGATCCAGAATCCCTGCAGTCACATTGCAAAGAGTACTGGGCCCCAAGGTATGTTTGACAGTGAGTGGCAAAAGCGTTTGTCCATCCTGTGGGACCTTCTTACTTGTGGATGTGATTTGTACCTCAGCAAAATTTAAGCCACCACTGGAAAAGTGCAAGTGGTTTAAGGAGTTTGGCTATCACTGTATGACCAGGGATTGTCTCATCAGATTTTGCTCATGTGGATTTTTTTTCAGAGTTTTTTTCTGATTTTGCTTGTGAATTATGTGGTTGGCATTTAAGGGAAAATAAATACACTTTGCGTTGTTGGAAGACCCATATGGCAATGGAAGACATGAACATCATAGATGTTTTCATTGTGTTTGTCAAGTAGCAGTGCCAAAAAATGACAGAATGACAGCCTTTTCAACTGGCTTTGTGTGGCATGGCATGGCATGGCATGGTGTGGCGTGGCATGGTATGGCAGGTGGATGGTTCACAGATACAGGAGTCCTGTCAGTTCTTTCCTTAAGTGGAAGGAGTTTGTGCCGAATAAGCACCTCACTGCATTGTCTGATGGGCAACACTCAGACAAGGTTTTGCAGAATGGCACTGCAGATTTTGAACATCAGCAAGGACATGTCCTGTAGTTGCCAGTAGAGTGGTGCAAAGCACCATAGATGCATGGATGCAAAGGGCTGTATGGCAGAGCTGTGCTAAGGTATAGACCTCCCAGTTCGCCATCTGGTTGTGGCCAGCCTTCTGCTTAGGGATGTGGGAAGGCAACCAGTCTGCCTTGCCTGGCCCAGGCAAGGAAAGACCACAGGTATGCTACTTCTACTTGCTGATCCTCAACTAAGGACTATTAAGTAGTGTATTTCCGTGAAAGTTTGCCTATCCTCAAGCAGATGCTGCTAAAGAACTGAAAAACTCTGAGGCGAGTCCTCAAGAACTCATCTCTGATGTCCTGGCTTAGAGCTGTTTTGTCTTCCTGGAAGCAGAGCCACAAAGTGTTAATACTCAGAGGCAGTAGTGGGTTTCCTGAAAGTTGATCTTCATCATCTTGATCTTGAAGAATTATGATTAATAATGTTCTACTATTTTCAGCTTAATCTGAATTTCTCATCTTCGTCAGAAACTTCAGTCCCTATTCTCTCTCTGGCAAACCAGCGTACACACAGAGCAATTGTTCTGATTCAATGGAGTTGCAATAGTAAACTGTAACCGAGAACAGTTTTTGGCTCTTCAAACTAATTCTACAGTTGCTTCATATATCCCCCCTGCAATGCTATAAATATTGGTGCTATTTTAGGCAAATGGCGTTTTTCTTTATAAGCCTAGACCTATCGGAAGTTTCCTGCCCATATTTGGATATGTAACAAAGGACAAATATGATCTTTTTTAAATTCCTTTTAAGTTGTTAAACTTCAACAATAATAAAGGTATTATGTGGAGTCATCTCAAAAATATATCCTATATATCATTCTGAGATAAAGATCTTTGTCTGAGACTTTGTCTGAAAAGGATAATGTTTCACTCCTGGCGCCTGTGAGTCTACTCTTTCTAGCATAATACATATTTGTTATACAGTTACTAGACCTGGCTAGGTATGATGCCCAAAAATCAGTTTGCATTCTTTTTTTTTTTTTTTTTTTCCCCGATTAACGAAAAGATCATCAGCCCATTGCCTTTTTCTCTCTGAGATGAATGTTAACCAAAACATTGGGAACAGGTAGAGGCCATAAGAAAGTGCCTGTGTCCCCAGGTGTCATCCATGGCGTTATAAGTTGTTGGGGAGCACAGAATGGCCTACAGTCACAGAGCAATTTGGGTATGCTTAAAAATACTCATTTTCTTTGGTGCAAATTAGGGAAATGGAGATTGGGATATGCCTATGTGTTGCAGGAGGGTCATGAGAGAAATCAGTTCATGTAGAGGTTACAGGTCAGTTGAAATTCTTAAAATTTTCTTGAATTTTTGGGCAAAATGGAAAGCCCCACACCCCAGCATCCAGAAAACACTGAAACATTCCTGGGTGTGTTCTGGGTAGAAAATATTTTGTGTGTTTTCATTTTATATTAAGGTGTTTTCATTTTGGTGTTTAAGAAATGCACCCAGATACCAGACATAAATATATACCCATGTATGTACAAAATAAAAAGGATGAAAGTAGAGCAAGGAACCATAAGACTCTTAAGGGCCTAACCCAAGGCAGTGTGCTTGGAAGGAGTCCACCAAGATTTGCTCCTGCTGCCTCACCGTCTGACATGTCTCCAGTGGCTACTGAGCTGTTAATGGAATGGCACCTTCCAACAGAGGTTGTTCCTTTTGGGCTGGGGGTCCTGGGGGTTCTTGAGCCAGCCAGCCCCGCATAGTTATTGCATCAACCTCATCTTACGAGATCAGAGCTGCAATAGAAAAATTAACTCTCTTTCTCCAATCCTTATGCTGTATCTGTGGTGTGGCTTACCTCTAATCTTCAGCCAGATACAAAAATCATAAATATATAAACATGGTAAAAATATAAAAACAGTTAAAGGAGTTAAATGTGATATGCTGAAGATAAGTTAAATATAACAGCAGACTTTGTAAGTTAAAAAAAGTACTAGAGGTTTCTTGTTTATCATTTATAAAGTGCTTGATTTGATGAGTACTTTCCAAAGTTAATGGCTTTATAAACTCTATATAAACCAGAGTGCTTATCTCCTGTATGCTGAGGGCCAGATGGTACCATCTGATTCATACTGCAGATTTCTGCAATTTGGCTTCATTAATGTGGCAGACAGCAGTTTCCACACCTCACAGAGGTATGTTCTCATCTTCCAGAAATGGTAGAGCTCTGGAGCCATGTGACTCCCCTGTTTTCATTGGAAGGATCCTTCACAGGGGTGTGATTTCAGCAGAAGGAGGTAGAACAAGCCAAAAAAATTAAGCTGCATGATAGCACTAGAAAAAGCAGATCTGGAGGAAAAATTGAGCTCAGGTTAGTGCTGACCTTAGCTTGGAAAATCATATGCTCTCCAACATCCACATCTATACAGCCACTAGGGAGCTGCCTGGTTACATGTGATTTTACCCATCTGTTATTTAAATCACACATGCAAACTCAAACCCAGGAGCTTGCAGAAATGATGTGGATGTCATCCCGTGGATACTTTTTCTATAAACAGCTGAAGGATCTGGATCAGGAAGTTTTCCAGACAGAATTACACCCCTGATTCCCTCAGTCCAGAACACTGTCTCCAGAACCGAAGTGATGAATATCTGTCAGGTTCTTTCTCTGCCTCAAGCAGCAAGAATCTCCGCTGACTGCTGCTGCGGAGCTGCTTCTTCAAAGGAAGTTTACTTCCTTGCTCCCACAGTGATCCCCATCAGCACTGACTTGCGATAGTTGCTTTTCTTTAGTAAGCCATGGTAAGACTTTCTAAAAATGTGAAAGTGACTTAACTGCAGCAGGGAATTCCCCGTATTATTTGATTTTCCTTTTTATCTCTTTCCACCTGTATCCCCTGCAGTTTAATAATGAAATAGGCAAGGAAGAGTGTCTTACCAGGTTTCAATCAATTTTCTATTGAAGGTAAATTATCTAGTCAAGTGTCTTCTTGTTTTTCTCTGAGTTCCTTCTATTTTTTTTTCTACTTGATTTTCTCATAATTTTTTGTCCTCAAACTTACCAACTGACTACTTTGTGCATTCTCTAACTAAATGCTGGAAAAACTAATTGCTGAAAACAATTTTTTTTGACAGCTTTTACATATAGTAGTTCTTATTACAATTATATAAATCGGAGGAAAAAAAAATCATTTCTAGATGCTATGTTCAGTTTCAGAAAAATGTGAAAAGTATGCTTTTTGTTTTACAGTCATTTATCAGATATATGTGATTCTGAACAAGTTTGCAAGTAGTTTTGGCTAATTGAAATTGTCATTATCCAATGAATATTAAAAATGTTCAGCCCCAAAATGTAGCACGTTCACTGTAAAAGAAAACAGGGGCAGGATAAGATCAGGTGCTGCTGTTGGCTTCTCAGT
Organism: Alectura lathami; assembly: GCA_013399715.1. Taxonomy (NCBI): domain Eukaryota; kingdom Metazoa; phylum Chordata; class Aves; order Galliformes; family Megapodiidae; genus Alectura; species Alectura lathami. Next base: position 194,291 of record VXAV01008432.1, on the reverse strand, counting down.
GGCACGAGGTGCAGGATCCTCACAAGTTTGGTTTCCTGGGGACCAGGGGAAGGAGAGTTTCCTGTATAGTGGGCTGGGAAATCATGATCTGACTTGTAGAAATGTCACCAGGAAGCTGAAGTTTTTGTAAGAGAGGGTGCAGAGAGAGAAATTCTGAAGAAAAGGGAACTGGGATATGGATGTCAGGATGACTGGAGACCTTTTCATTTATATTTTTGCCCTTGATGTGTGTCACTAGCTTACAGGTTGAGGCTGCAGACATCTAATGAAACTCTCCATGCACCTGGGAATCCCCTTACCAGCTGCCACAGTGGGAGGACTCTGCACTGGGCTTGATAAACTGTTGTACCTTACTCCACCGGGAATGAGCATGCTTAGCCCAGAGAGAACCTATGCTCATCTGTGATTGTGCAGAACAAGGCACTTCTGGGCTCAGATCTCCACCCAGATCCTGCAATCCCGTTTCTTTTTGCAACTGAGCAACGAGCTGTACATGACCGGAGCTCATCCAAATGTGGAACTGGTGAGCAACTTAGGCATAACACAGACGGGGTATGGTCTCCTGGTCTCTGGCCTGGTCCTGCAAGGTTTTAGCTGACATGGTTTAAAACAAAACCTTTTTGTTGCTTTAGTATAGTGAGGCAAATATCTTACATTTCCTTTTTCCAGAGGGAAAGTGAAATTTTCGATACAACAACTATCTAAGTTAGACACAATCATCTCTTGTCATCCTTATGTATATCTAGACAGGGTGACACTGAAAGAAATTCCCCTGTTAAAGGTGGTTTGCACAGGGACCATTCCAGACCTGAGCACTGTGGGGAGCATCTCTGATGGGATTTCAAGCTAGCCACCCTCACCAGGGCTCAGCCCAGCATGGCCATGTGGGTGGCGTGTCTGATGGAGTCTTGGGCTCCCTATGCAGGTGAATAACACAGGCAAGAAGTCTGATGTGGTGCCTGCTGCCCACCGATGGCTAGGCTTGTTTCCAGGCTGGAGACTCAAATCAAGGCTATGTTAACTTCTGTATTAAAATGGCACTGGACTGCATGTTATTGGAGACTATCAGCTGAATCAGATAAATCTTATGGAAGCTTTAATGCATTCTGGCAAGTAATATTTCCTACCCAGATGAAAAAGAAATACATCCTCCTGCAACTTGATTTTCTATTGCATAAATTCAACAACCGAAGCAATACATTTGCAGGAACTCAAACCATTCTATGATGATGATTATGATGAACTCATTTAGGTGCAGCTTATTTTCCATTAAATCAAGAATGCTGTTTATTACAGCAGGACTAGATACTGAGACATCATCACCTCAGAGCAGACAGAAGACAGAAAATATCACATAAAATAGTGTGCTGTGTAACGACAGTCATGGAAGAGTGATTATTCCTTGTAACCACCCAGGAGGAGGGGGATGTCCTGTGACAAATGAACATGGGTTAAGAACAAACATAATGAGGAAGTATTTCTTCTTGAAAAGTTTGTCACAGAAATCATTGTCACCAAATTATGTGGAAACATAAGTGTATATAACAGGTATAGTCTTTCAAAAAGAAAAAAAAATTAAATACATTTAAGGTTCCTCACTTGTTATTGAACACAGTGAGCTAAAGACAACTTTTAGGGCAACAACTGTCCACATGGCAGAGACTGAGAAGGCGATACCAGGCAAATAGTTGCTCTACATTGCTGCTGTTTCTTACATGCATTCCCAAAGAATCTGCTAGTATTCCGTCCTGGAAATAGGTTACAGACCAAGGTGATAACTGTTCTAATTCTGTATGGCTGCTGTGGTGTTACAGACATTTCAGTGATATTAATACAAGTGGAAGAAACACTTCAATGACCTTGACTTTTGTGTTTGAGTTGAAGGCAGATGCCAGTTATGGAAGAAATGACATCCTTGTGGAGTGTAGAGGGTAGATGGTGGTCAGAGCACATTGAAGAATAGACAGCTCAGTCTGCGCTCAGTGATACCTGGGGGCTGCATTGACATTAGCATCTGAAATCCTGTATTTAGTCAGCAAGGATAACACTGAGAACACACACGTGAGCTTCTGCATGGTACCCTACTCGCACGCTGCTAGTGCTTCACAGCCTGCCCATCCCCACTGGCTGTTGGCTGGGTGTTGTGCAAGAACTTTGAGGAGCAGCCAGGCGACCAACTGGGAAACAAGCCACTCACCATCCGGTCGCATCCTCTGGTGATGCTTGGGGAAATGACAGCCAATGAACTTGCTGTGAAAGTTTTGCTTTAAGACTATTAATCACCACTTCATCTGTAGCAACAGCACTTCTGTACGTGATGTCCTCCATGTCATTGCCAGTCCTCTGAGTCATCAACTCATGAAGGAAATGACTTTGTTTTCTTTTGGCTCTCAGCTAAGCATCCAGCATAAGCACTTTCTTCTGGTCCACCTGGCCTTGTCTCAGCTTTATTTCAAGTTTTCCCAGGGGTTTGTTAAAATCATGCTTATGTTTTCTTGCCTCATGTTTATATAGGTGATGGGGAACAGAAATTTCCTGTGTATGCCTTTTTGAAAAAACAACACTCAGAATCATGGAAGTGTTTTCTTACCTTAAATAAATTTCTCAGGCTTTCATGTAGCCAAAAGAGAAGCACAGTGAGAGTATTAAAATAAAAATGCTTCCCCTTCCCCAAAGCTCATTTACACTTTGAAGAGATGGAGAACAGTTGTTTTTCTGTTCGAAGACTTACGATTTTGCTAGCACTCACCCTGTTGATCCCAAAACCCCCTCATAGATGGCTGCTGTTTCTATGTTGAATATGTTGCCAGAGTAAGTTTCAATCAGTCCCAAACCAGAGATATATTTGTGAGCAGTGACTAGCTATGTAAATATCAAGGTGCTTAAGTGTAAATACTGAATCTGAAGATGGACAGATGGACAGATGGCTGTTTAGTCTGGAGAAGAGGAGGCTCAGGTGAGACCTTTTTGCTCTCTGCAACTACCTGAAAGGAGGCTGCAGTGAGGTGGGGGTCGGCCTCTTCTCACAGGTAACAGTGATAGGACGGGAGGTAACAGCATTAAGATGCACCAGGGGAGGTTCAGGTTGGACTTTAGGAAAAACTTCTCTGAGAGAGTGGTCAGGCACTGGAACAGGCTGCCCAGGGAGGTGGTGGAGTTACTGTCCCTGGAGGTGTTCGAGAAACGTGTGGATATGGCACTTTGGGACATGGTTTAGTTAGAATATTGATGGTGGGTTGATGGTGGGATGAGATGATCTTAGAGGTCTTTTCCAACCTTCATGATTCTATGAGAGGGAAAAGAAATTAAGCACAAGTGTGTCCTGCTTCAGTGTGGAGTGGGATCATGAAAGAAAGGAAGACCCATCATGGATTTTGTTTGTGGGGACTTGTCTCAAATATTTGCTCAATAGAGAAATTGTTTATCAATCAAATAAAAGCAGAAAATGAAAATCTGTGGAGGTTCAGGGAAGCATTTAGTGTGTGTTTAAATCTCATGCGTGTCCAGCTAACAGCGAGTTTCAGTGTTGTCCTGCATAGAGGTCATCTAAAGTGTATTCTTGCCTGAATAAGCTATCCCTTTTTACAAAATTCTATAAGGACAAAACTATTTTCTGCACTATAGTCTGTAACTCTTGACACTATTTTCAATGTTCTAAAATAAATACAATCTGGCCTCAGAGTTCAGTCTAATATTTCAAAAATTGTTTGGTGCTAAAGCAGCTTTTTCTTGATGTTTTTCTTTTTTGAATGCAATAGTAAATGCTTGAGAAGTGGGTCAAAAGTTAGTCCTTGCGCCATCCTGTCTATCACCACTTCTTCCAGAGTTACAGAGACTGAAAAGATTAGTTTAAAAATACTGATATGCTGTCACTCATCTTGTTTTTGTTGGCCTGACACACCACCAGCTGCTGCAGTTTGTTGCCATTTCACAGGCATCTCTTGAGGTATTTAAACAAGGTTTTCAGTGATTCAGCACCATGGTCCTTCTTAAATTATGTGGCATATTTTAGAAGCGATTGCATCCTGAAGACGTGGCAGACAGCATCTGCAGAAATGGCTGAAGAGTCACCTCGCTGGCCAGCAAACATCCCTAGTTCTGTGCCCTGGCCGTTGCAGAGTATACTTGTGCTCGGCCACTGAGTGCTAGGTTTTGTTATCCTTGTGATGGCTTCAAAGTACAGATTTATAGGCAAAAGTTTGCTTCTGGTTTTCCTGGAAGCCTCTGAGGTTCCAAAGGATCTCTGTTGGGATGAGAAGAAGAGGAGGAGAAGGAAAGGCAGGAGCTGCAGTCATGGCTTGAAGTAGGTGGGAGAGCAAGATCACAACAGAGGCAGCCAGGGATCTGTGCGCAAGACAGGGGCTGGAACTAGGTCAGGGAGCTGAGCAGGCATCAGCATCCTTAACACACACAGAAAACATCACTGGGCTCATGAGCCTGGCAAATCTCTGCAAGAAAGGAACACGCTGGGTCATGACAGCACCAATCGATGCATCCATTGCAAGGCTGCTGCTTTGTAGGGATCATAACTAGTCAGGCTGCAACCTGACTTAAAAGCTGCGATGTACACCATGCTGTGCTAGTATTTCCACAAAACCACACACGATGATCTGAACAACAGATAACTTATTAAGAGAGCAATGATTTCCCCCATTTCCTTAGTAATATGTACAATGATTGAGAAGTACAGTGCTTCAGGTTGGAAAAGCACTTCACTTATCTGATAAAGACAAAAATAACACTATCACCAGAAAATATTCCCGTATTTCCTTCATATGCCTGTGCTTACGGCTTGCACACAGCCTCAACCTCCTTGTGCTTTGATTCCCTGTGTACAAAAGCAGAGGAGTGTAGAAGATCTGCCCTATATAAATGCATAAGCATTTATAGCCTGTACATGGGGATGCTAAGGAGAGTGAGGCGACTATTCAACATTTACTGCAGAGGCTGGTGATTTTGAAGTTAAGCGTTTGAGTAAATGTTATGCCGAGTTGGAGCCCCATGTCAAGAGCTAGGATGTCAAAGTCTGGCAGTGAAACAGCAAAAGCCTTAAATGACTTTGACTGATTTACCTTCACTGCAGCTGGGCCTATGAAAATCAACTGTTCACACCTGGCAGTTGAGATAATTATATTATCTTTTGCAAAAACATAATAGGTGCATTGTTTGACTTTTGAAGAGCAGCAACAAAGTGTAATTGCTGAACTGAGATGTCAGCATAAAAGTACTGAGGTGAAGGCTTTGATGTGGCAGAGGACAGTGGCCCAGACAGCAAGCATTGGACTCCATCCACTTTCTACCTCTGAAGATACTCCTTACATTGCAAATCTCTGTCTGAAATGCAAATCACCAGTTAAATGCACTCTGTTACATTGCTGTCTGGTGAAGCTGAAAACCAACGCACAAAACCAGGTTACACTGCACAAACACACTTTGTCACCAAATGGAGAGATTCTGCAGCAGCAACTTCTAAGGTTCCAGAAGATCAAATGCTCATCAGGTGTGTTTTATCTAAAACTTGCAATTCATTTGCCAGGCACAAACAAAATGATGACAAAAACACAGTTCTTCTTTCTCACTCTTTCTCTTTCCCAGCCATGAGATGCCATAAAATAAGAAACAAGGCACTTGGCCGCCGCTTACTTGCTGTGATGATTATGATGTTTGTGTGGCAGCACCTACACAAGAACTGAGGATTCACTGCGTTGAGCCCTCTGCAGGCCTCAGCTGGCTCTTCCTCAGAAGATTTACAATTTCTGGACTTTAGTAAGCAAAGCTACCCCTATTAAACACAATTTTTTTTTTTTTTTCCCTCAAAAACTGGCTGCAGTTCGGTGGGTACAAAAACTGCATGGGGGTTCTCTTAATTATTTAAATTCAGTGGTAAAATCATGAAGACAATCTTCCTGGTTCTAAGCCAGGCTCCAGCAAAATGAGGTCAGTCTACGTACAACTTTCCCTCAATATCTCTGAATCACCTTTTCAAGTATCCTTTCAGTTCAATTAATGTTGCTACCTTAGCATTTAGATGTCTAAAAGCTGAATGAATACAAAAGGATCTAACAGAGAGTACAGTCAAATGATATGGTTTGTACAACAGCTTTTTTTCTTTGCCAGAGTTCCTCTGACATCTCTGAACAGCCTGGCAACAAAGCTGTAGGGTGTGTTAACATTCATATCAAGTCATGCATTTTCCAGAGTCCTCCACTTGATGCCTGGCACTGGGTCTGCAGCCTGTTTTGCTGTGTAGACACATGCACCTGAAATACTACATGAGCATTCGTTATGCCAGCCACCACCTAGGTGCTAGTAACGTATCTGATCAAATGCTCAGCCCTGCTCTGGGACAAATGTTTTGCAGCACTTGCAAAACAAACAGGTTTCCAGCACCTTAGTAACTAACCTGTGCACCAGCAAGCAAGCCTGCATTTTAACGATGACAAGGCAACCAACAGGTTTTGAAACAGGATAGGATTTAGAAAGATTTAGTTCTGACAAGTATCCTGGTAAGAAAGGAGTTCAAGACAGTTGTGAGCTATAAATATTCATCTCTGACTTGCTAGCAATAGCTGATTATAACAATGAGCTAAGAGTCTTTTTTCTGGGAAAACCCTCGATGGAAGAAAATTCCTTCAGGAGCTAAGAGGTGCTATACCAACACCAAGAGATTCACATTGCACAAACATTAGATCTTTCAGGATATCGAGCCTTTAAATATCACATATAAGAAGATAACCATTCAATTTAGAACTATATTTTGACCAGCTGGTAATGGAGATGAAACTATTGACAGGTCTGTCAGCAACTATTTTAAACAGGGTGGGGAAAAGTGTAGGTGGGTGGTAGGAAAGGAGCGAGTGCTAAAGCAAAAATTGCTACCAACAAAGATAGCAGCAGAGATAGTGTGTTTAACCACAGAATCCACAGTACATAGCTACTGAGCCTGCCCCAATTATAACCACAAAATACAGAATCTTTAACCACAGCAATCAGATGATATGACCAGTATTCAACACAAGGATCTACAAAGAACTACGCGAACATTGGAAAACAATTTCAGGAACACTCATTTCAGATGTATGAAAACATCCGTTCAGAGCGGTGTCTCATCATCACATGAACTGTGGAGCTGCCTTTTTCTCAAAAAAAGTTGCAGCAGATAAATTTATGGCCAGTGATGCTGCAGAAAGGGAGCAAACCTAGTGGCACAACTGTGGCACCTTACTATGAACAATGTATGCCATTCATACATTGCCACTCTGAGCAGTGAACTCACAGCCCTTTGGGGAATATATGTGCTTCTGACAGCCAGCTGGTCAGAAACAAAGCCTTAGAGGTGCAGATCTGGCCTCAGATCTGGTTTGTTGGGCCTTGAGTTCATTCTAGACCTTGTGGGAGACTCTAGCATGAGCAGGCCATGAAAGAGCTTCGGGTTTAGGACCGTGAATTCAGCCCACAGGCCCCCTTCAGACCAGTGTGCACCTTCTGTCTCGCTTTGTCTCTGGCTACACGCAGCTTGGCAGCATACAGCTCTGCTCCCAGCTTCGGGGCAGATCTCTCCAGCCTCTCCCCATGCTGGTTTTGTGCTGCATTTTCTGGGTCTGTGTGAAATGGTGTTCCTTGGGAACACAAGGTCTGTTGTTTTCAGTGACAGTCAGTGTAAATATTTTAAATAGTAATGGAAAGCTTTTCATAGTCTTCAAAGCACTGACCTAAAACTTCCATCTGCAGATCTCATGTGGTTTATATTAGAACATGATGCTATTGCAAGCTGGAATATAAGGCTAGCTCTAGCAATAAAAGGACACAGTTTCTACCTATTTGAACTCACATTATCTTCTTATAGATCAAGATCATCATTGTGTGTAATGGATTTCTGGAACACCTGTTAAAGAGTTTTGGGCCCCTCATGACCTTTTCTTAACCAAAGCAGAGCAGTTTCTGAAGTTAAAAGAGAACATTACTCACTCAGTTCCTCAGATACCAGAAATGCCAGCTATTGCTTTGGGTTTTCCTTTTTCTTTTCTATCATTGTATGTTTTGTCCTCCTGTGCCTCAAGGCAGAAGACAGGATGCCTGGAAAAAGCTGAGAAATAATTGTTGTCAAATAAACCCATTCACTGGATTTGGAACTTCATGTCAAAGCTAAGCAACTACAACTTCAAGATAACCTGAGAGGCATTTATGTGTTTGGTGAAGAGTGTACTGAGCAATCTGAGCTGAATGTCTGTACCTATTCTAAACCGACGTGATTCATATAACGAATCAATAATGTGTGTTTCCCTTCTCTCCTAGTCCATTGCTTCAGTTTCTGTGACCTGCTGCCAAAAGAGTTTTAAAAGGATGAAAGATGCTTTGTAAGTTAAGAACTATTAATGAGAATTGGAAATAGGATAGAAAGAAAATATGTCTTCAGATGCTTTGAAGAAAAGGTCATCATGGTGGGAGATCCAAATTAAAACCAGACAGCACTGATCCAAATGAGGCAGGTGAGGAAACGTATCTAAGATGCATCATATAACAGGAATCTGCATTGGGCTAGTCAGTGTAAATGAGAAGAAAGCATGGGGTGCTGTAGCATCTTCACGCTTCTTTCTCATACATGCTCATGGAACACCCCATTCCCAATAAATACATGGGGCAGTAAATTTGTGAGTTTAAGCTCACTGTGATTGACCTTCAGTGGATTCAGGAGCTGGTAGTCTTATTCCAAAGGATCATTTGCCTCTGTTTGCATATAGGTGAATTGGGAGTATTGTATCTAAAGAAATGCATTTATCCAGAAATTGCCAAAACAAAGTTACAAAAGGTGAGAAAAAAGTCTTGAGTTGCACCAGTGCAGGTTTGATTTGGATTTTATGAACAATTTGTTCACACAGAGGATATTCAAGCATTTGAACAGGCTGCTCAGGGAAGTGGTGGAGTCCCCGTCCCTGGAGGTATTTAAGAAATGTGTGGATGTGGCACTTCGGGATGTGGTTTAGTGATGGGACTTGGTAGGTCAGGTTGATAGTTGGACTTGGTGATCTTGAAGGTCTTTTTGACCTAACTGATTCTATGATTCTGTGAAAACATGTGCCTCAAGAGGAAGTCTTCCATATGTGTTTTAGGGGGAAGCAAGAGAGCTGGCAATAGTGAGCCTGTAGTCACCTGGTAAGCAAGCACCTCTGTGCTCTGGGCTCACTGCAGTCTGCAACAACCTTGAAGAAAAGAGAACGTAGGATGAAGCTATCATCATGAAAGTAAACCTGCTCTTCATGCCATCTGTTATAAAGTTCTCATAGTGATGCATTCAGAAAAGAATGACATATTATCTACAAACTAATTTCTGTCTCAAGCCTGTCCTTCCTTTGGTTGATTTTCTCTAGCTCTCCTGAGTTGAAGAGAGAGACTACTTCAAGCGCAAATATGACAGTACAAACAAAGGTGTATGAAATGTTTTAGGAACAAACAACAAGTCACTCGCCCTGGAAGAAAGCTGCCACCTCGCATTTTATCTGAAATGTCCTTCAGTCCCATCAGCTGGGTCTCCAAGAGTCTATCTCTATAGGGTGCGACATTACTCCTGAAGGTGGCTGTGATGTTCTCACATTCCAAGTCCTCCATGCCCCAAGGAAGCCCTCTCTGCTTGGTTCCTGTGGGCTGTTCTGTGGCTGTGGATATGCACTAAGATGAGAAGATGCAGAGAGGATGCCCTATGCTTGTCATGGGGTTAACATAGCCTGGCAGGACTAGCAGTCGTGACACACAAGTTTCTTTACAGCTCTACATGCCTAGAAGGACTCTGCTCCTAAACTCTTTGTCAGACTTTTCTTGATTTGAAGCAGAAAAAAAAAATAAGAAAGTTTCTCTCTTCCTCATTTAATCAAGCAAGAGTCTCCAAATACTCAAAGGTAATGTTTTATCCAACACCTGATCCAGCTGGGACTATGGTAAAAATAACCAAAAAAAAAAAAATAGACCTCTCAGACCTTTCAGCTTCATTTCTTCATCAAAGTGTTCAAAATAAACTTGGAGTCAAATAAACACCACCCGAGCACCCAAACTTGCACTCACTTCTCTTTATTTTCCTAAGGAAAGGGAAGAGTTCAGCTTTCTGAGTGCTGCCAGGACCTTGCTGAGTCACATACAGCTGCGCAAGTGGATGTCAGATGAGTGCTAGACCCTGCCCCTGAAACAGGAGACCCTTCCACACAGGTGCAGGCGACAGCACGGGACACATGCAGCAAGAGCCGGCCCCAGAGACGCCGCTCCCCTTCCCTGCCACTGGCTGTAGCATGTTCAAGGCAAGTGTTGCCTTCAGCGAGCCAAAAACTGAGGCTGTGGTTGCTTGTGTTTGCAAGTGGGTCTGGGAGGAGATGAAAGTGAGGGTGAAGGTGGTCCTTGGCCTCTGTGGAGGTCAGCAAGCATCCAGGATGGGAACATTGGAAGTGAAACACAACACAAAAGTTCTTGCTCCAGCACAGTCCCTGGGCTCTATCCAGCTCTAGTGATGACCAGAGCAAATTTTGTCTGTTTTCACAAAGACAAATTTAACCATGTGGAAAAATACATACATATACATAAAACTAGTTGATTCCCCTCCTTCTTACTGTAAAGCACTTTTAGTTTCTACATTGGCCTTTCAATTCAATGTAACAGACACTGCTACTTACTGCTACTATTTCAGTGTTCAAAACCTGGGACTTGAGGTTAAAAATACAGGACCATTCACTAAAGAACTTAAATTTCATTCACATCAAAAATATGTCTCTCTCTCCTTTTAACACTGGATCTGCTTTTGCTGTGTTGGCAAGACACAGTGGTGTCTAGAGACATCTGTTGCTGTGTTTATACTAGCAAGTAATTTAGTACAGTAGGAGCATATCAATAGATGGAGCATTTGGTGCTGAGTTACATATCCACAATGTGCATTTGCGGGTTTTACTTTGGACTAAATTGGGTCTGGATCTCGGGACCAAGTATCCTTACTGTGCATGTGGTTCAAAGCTGTCTATGGGACTCGTCCTGTGTTTGGCCTCTCCTGGCCCACCAGGGATTAAGGCACATTTGGTGCACACCTGTGGCACAGCTTCCAGGTTAGTTTCTTCTGAAAGGAATCCAGTTGGCATGTGCTAAAATAGTCCTGTGAGCTGAAACAATGTGCAATAATTGGGGGTGACCGAGAGATTTGCTTAAAAAATGCACTGCTGCCCCAAACCAAATAGCTAATGAGCATGTAGGCAGTGGAGATCAGGCCTGGTTATGCTCAGTGGATGCACAGTAGCTACCCAGCAAGTTCACAGCATGAATGTGCATGACAAAGGACAAGAAAAAAGACCTTTGCAAGGCAAGTGGCTTGCCTGGGGTCATACAGGTTATCTATGGTTTCAGCCTGCTGCTTTACCCATGCAAGTCCTTCCAAGGTCAACCCAGTTAGGAGCCTGTTGAACTGACCAGGTAGTCATGCTTGGGAACGAGACATAAATGGGTGCCTTTCTGCACTGAGGGTCCCACATGTATGTTATGCTTTCTTAACTGGACAGAGGATAGAAAATATTTCTATAGCTTGTCTTTTACTGACCCTGTTGTCCCTAACTTCCAGGTTTCATTCCATTTTGAAGCAGTGTGATACCCTCTGACTACCTGACCTGCTCCAGTCTGCCTGATCGCCTGGTCAGATTCATTTAGAAACAGGACTTAAGCCTCAAGCCAGGCCTAGCTGAACCTCTTCAGAAAACAACAACAGCAACAAAGCAACAACAACAAGAGCTAGAATCAACATTGCTTACCACAAGGCTGACATACAGCAAAGCTGACCCTGGGTAAAACTGACAGCCATATTTCAGCCGTGCTGTTCTCCTCATTCCATCCTTGTCTTACCAGGGTCTCCTCTCTTTTTTTGTGGACATATTGGGTCACTGCAAGCATTACCAAACTTAGTTGCTACTATTTTGAAAGACAACTCATTCTTTAAGAATATTCTCACTATTCAAAGAAATGGATTTCTTTCCATAGAGTTGCTGCTGTCATTGTGGTTCAGTACTTCCCCGCTAATCTAGGCAAGGAAGACACACTCCTTTTCTTTGAGTGGAGTAAAATAAATAAATGCAGGAAACTCTGACTTAGTGGGAAAAGCTGGTAGTAAGAACTAAAGCAAGAAATGAGGAGCTGAGAAACAGGTTGGTGCAGTTCACTGGAAATTTTCTAGGCTTGCTAACAACTTGTTTGGTAAATCCATGGTGAAGTCTTGGTACAGCAGTTGGATGCTGCTGTATTTACTTCCCTATTCAGACACTATCTGCTTTAACTACTCCGTTTATCACCTGGTTCTTCAGCTGGATTCTCCATTGATGTGAAAGGAGAACTGAGTTGAAAAACCTGGCCCAGTAAGACTCTGTAACACTCATTTGGTTGAGAGGATGAACAACTATTTTGTAATGGTCATTATATTTCTTTCAGGTAATTCTATCTCCCAGATTTACTCCAGTGAAACTGTTTAAACTTTCCCTCCCTCAACATGGTTCCTTCATCCTATGAAAGGTCAGCCATTATGGATTCAAAAGCACCAGTTGCATTTTATGCCACTCAGTGACACTTCACATGTGTTTCTGCCCTTTCTCTGCAGTTACTGTCAAAAGCACTGCACTGTGTTCTTTGCGAGTTTGGCTCTGATTGATGCAGATGGAGATGGTGAAGACAGTATACCAAGCTTATTTTCCAAATCTCTTATTAGTTAGGAAGAAATAATTATCTTACTTATTCTCTTATTGGTTCTAGGCTGTCCTTCACTAAAAAGGAAAAGTTGATTAATTTCGCTAATGTTGTCCTCTTGACTCCTGTAGTATATCTCCCAGACCTGGTGCAAGAGCACAGGATGACCTTCTCCATAGTCAGAATCACAGAATGATAGCATCATAGAATGGCTTGGGTTGGAAGGGACCTCAGAGATCATCTAGTTCCAACCCCCCTGCTGTGGACAGGGCTGCCAGCCACTAGCTCACTAGATCAAACTGCCCAGGAGCCCATCCAGCCTGGCCTTGAACACAGCCAGGGATGGGGCAGCCACAGCTTCTCTGGGCAGCCTGTTCCAGCGCCTCACCACTCTCTCAGTGAAGAATTTCTTCCTGATGTCCAACCTAAACCTCCCCTCTTTCAGTTTTAGCCCATTCCCCCTTGTCCTACCATTATCCACCTGTGAAAAAGTCGGTCCCCCTCCTGCCTGTAAGCTCCTTTCAATATTGGAAGGCCGCAATGAGGTCTCCCTGGAGCCTTCTCTTTTCCAAGCCAAACAATCCCAACTCCCTCAACCTTTCCTCATAGGAGAGGAAAGGTGCCTGTCAGGAGGGGAAGTCCTGGGAATTTCTGCCTCCCTGCTCATATCAGATGTTTTTCAGAGCCAGACTGAATGCTCTTCCATGGCCACCTCTCATTTCTCACTTTAGCAACACCAGTCCAGCTTCTAGCCAAAGGTCTGGCTCACAATGCCAAGACCTCTCAGGAAAGCACAGCTTCATTCCCATATATTAAATAAAGCAAGATTTGCTCTATTTCTGTACATAAGTGTAGAGGTCTGACCATGATAAAAGCCTGTACCCTCACTGTTTTTCTTTTTTTGTCTTCTTACTTCACCACAGTTCTGTTTGGATGTTGTGGCTATTACTAGAACAGGCAATGACTGCAAAATAATACAGAAGCAAGGGTAACACTGATATGCTGACGAGACAGTGCTAAATCTTAGTATTGAAGGAAAGGAAAGGAAAGGAAAGGAAAGGAAAGGAAAGGAAAGGAAAGGAAAGGAAGATTATTTTCCTCCTCCTCCACCTTGCACCTCTTTCCCCTAACCCTCCTTTCTCGGCTTGTAAAACTTAATGTTTTTCCCATAATGTGTGGGCAACTGCAGTCTGTCTCATTTTCTGAGAGAGGATGAAAAAAGGAGAAAGTGAGTGGCTAAGATCTGAGGCTGGGCAGGTTTTCAGCGTGTGCTTGCCACTTCTTTTGGTAGGGCTCATTAGGGAAAGTGATGCTGGCCCAGTGCTTCAGTTCTTCCTCTCTGTTCACTGACAGCCGCAAACCTTGTGCAGAGCAGCACGTGGAGATGATGGAGCCAAGGGACTCAGCATTTTGGACTTAAGAGGGGAGGTTTAGGTTGGACATCAGGAAGAAATTCTTCACTGAGAGAGTGGTGAGGCACTGGAACAGGCTGCCCAGAGAAGCTGTGGCTGCCCCATCCCTGGCTGTGTTCAAGGCCAGGCTGGGTGGGTTCCTGGGCAGTTTGATCTAGTGAGCTAGTGGTGGGGAACTCTGTCCACAGCAGGGGGGTTTTGGAACTAGATGATCTCTGAGGTCCCTTCCAACACAAGCCATTCTATGATTCCATGATTTTGGCCACCAGCGGTGCTCCCTGTGTAGCAGCACCTTGGAGGAAGCTGTCTGAAGCCTCAGGAGATGTCCTGGGCAGGCAGGGCCAGCAGGGTGCCGGTGGGATCAATACACATGTCTGCACTGAAAGGCATGCTCACTGGCACTTGTGGCTTCATGGTCTCAGTTTGCAGTGGGGTTTGTATGCAGAGGTGTCTTTTTTCCATTGAGGATGATAAGTGCAAGCAGGGGCAGCTGCTGGCTACTTTAAATAACAGCGGAGGAACTGGAATCTTGAGATGTTCAAGTCAACACAAGCCTTGCAAGTTTTGAGCTCTGGCTTAGAGTGTAAAATTATCCCTCAGACGCAGGAAGTAGATGCCAGTAAGCGAAGTTCAGTGAAGGTGAGGTGACTCAGCTGAGAACATTGGAGCCTGCCAGGTCCCTGAAGAAGTGCTTTCTTCTCTGCTTCCCACCTAGGCTGGCCAGGATAGCCACACTTTACAATTGTCACTTCCAACCAGCTTTTGATCAGTGCTACCCAAGCCCTGCAGCAAGCACAAAGAGAAAGAAAGAGAAACAAGAAAAACATCCACTGCCCTGCTCCCCATGGCAGATTTTGGGACACCTGTGGCTGCCGCCTGGAAATTTTACAGAACCTGACCACGAGTCTTCTGTGCTACTGCCCTGCACTGCTCCATTGCCAGGTCACCCATGGCACGGTGCTGTCCCATGGGGCTGGGTGGAGGGCAGCCCCCCCCAGCTGCATCGCTGGATGCCACACAGATGCTTCTGCCACATGGGGACATTTGGGCTTCAGCTGCATCAGGCTGGGTCTGCTGAGTAATGCTGGCTGGGGACCAGGGACCAAAGGAGAAAATCTCCTGTTGTACCTCCCTCACCGCTGGGAGTTTTAACATTAGCTATTCATGGCAATTCCAATTAATTGAAGGGAGGGCATGAGTAATTTTTATAAGCTACTGTGTTTGCTAGTAATGACATAAGATTATTACAAATGAAAAAGATTGGAGGAAAAATGTTATAGTTTTGTGGTATCACTTTCACTGTTGGCCTTGAGTAATTAGTCAGTTTCTCTTATTTTTTTGGTGGGAGTTTTTCATGTGCCAGAAAAGAAAGAGTGAAATAGTTGTTAAAATAAGAAAATTTGATGATTAAATCCTAGACTGGCAAGAAGAGATGAAGATGTCTTTAATGCCTAGTGGAAATGTAGGTGAAGACATGAGCTGTCTAAAACAGAAGCTGTAACTGAGATGAGCCTTTTTGCTGTTTTCTCTCTTACACACTGATGTCTGATGGAAGAGAAGCCGGGTGTTCTCTTAGGCAGTCTTCTCTAGCATTGGTTGGACTGAGCTGGATGACACTTTGGATGTCACACATGAGCTTATGTATTTGAAGGGAACACTCACTGATACAGGTACAGATCAACTTTGGTGTAAAATGAAAAATCTTCTATGCTGGCGGTAGGTAAGCAGACATTCACAGTGTGGATGTGTATAAATCTTGCAAACGTTGAGATGTGGAGAATGTCTGAAATGCCTTCCCCTGGTGCTGGGACAGTTCAGCCAGAAGTGAGGTGGATACCCTGACAATTCATTCGTGTGACTGCCATAGCAAGCAGGTACAAAAAAGTTCCTTGGGCTGACAGTTTCCCTCCTTGTGCTATGGGATTTAAACTCAAGCATACAGGAAAATGGCTTTTTCTCTCCACTGAGAGCAAGAAGCAAGATCTCAGCAAACCATGAAGGATACGAGGATACCAGCCTGTGCAATGTAATCCAGCACAGCAGTTTACTGCTTGGTTAACAAATGGGATTATCTTGCTGCCCTTTTGAACTTCAGAGTACGGGAGTGGCTGTTTATAGAAACATCGTCTTGTGGGGGGGAATGCGCTGGATTGGATCAGACTTTCAATGGGAGAAGACCTCCCAGAACCAGGGCAAGACACTCAGACACAAAGGTGTTACAAAGGCTTGACTTCACGGGCAGGGGGTGACCTTTCTCCTTTGGGATGTGGGAGATGCTGGGTGAGATGCCCTGGCTCACCAGAACAACTCCAGACCAGGAATGAGATTGTAGGCCCTCCATGGCCAAAAGTTTATTGCTGATCCCTGGTTTCCTCTTTACTTTTAATATTTCTCTCCCCCTTCTCCCCACTGTCCTCCCACTCCTCCCTCACTCCATCCCCAAATACACCCAGAGTATCTTTTTTCTAATGAAAACACTTTCTCCTGAAACCTAGCCAGCAGAAAGAATGTTGCATGATTAGGCTGGGAGAGCTCTGGACTTGGATCCTGTCTCCAGTCTGCAAGGAAGAAGCCAAGAAGAGATTCGACAAGCCTGTCTTCCCTTTGCAGCAATCATTCACTCACTCCCTGGCTCAGCTGCTCACTCCTGTCAATGCAGGCCCACAGGCAGCATGCTGGAGATGAAGAGCTTTATTCACTGCTGCCCAAGAAGTAAACAGCCAGTGCTGGTTTTCCACCTGCAAACAATAAACTTAAAACCAGGGGCAGTAAAAGGCTGGTGGCAGTCCTTTTTCCAGTCTGTGGTATTGTGCAAGGAGACTTCTCCCTGCCACAGAGCGATTGCCTGGGTCAGCCTCTCTGGACATGGCCCTGCACAAGTCCGAGCCACTCTGAGTCAGCAGGAAGTCTTAGCTTTGCCTCCACTGCAGGCACTGACCTCGCTGGCCCACATCCCTCATGCTTACACTAAACTCCCTCTTGGGATTTTAGGATTACCAAATGTTCTTTCAACAGAGCTGGGATTTTCAACATGCCCAGAGGACTCAAATTTACCTTCCCATGGAGATTTCTTTTCTCATACTGGGAGAAAAAGCAATCCATTATGTTTGAGTTGGAAAATATCAATTAGCCATTGCTGTAGCCCTTTGGAGAATTAATGACATGCAGTCACTTCAAGAGGCATTCTTCCACTTTTCAGCTGATGCTCAAAGGCTGGACATCAATTTGTCCCCTGCCCAATTTGCCCCTCTGGTTTCAGTGCTCTGTTTCTTTCCTTATTTTCAAGGTCTTCAGAGCTCCATGTATATTTGTGGAAAATAGGAGGTTAACATCAAACTAAGACTGAAAAATAAAGCAATTTGTGTTGTGAATATTTCTGGAGTATTTCAATTTGTGGGGGCTTTCCAGGTGGTTTCCTATAGATGTCAACACTATCACAGTAAAAGCTGCTTTCTTTTTTAAATATATACAACTTATAGTTTGTGCCTGCTAGACTGTCTTCTATAGAATTTGAGCAAGATTTTCCTGAAATAAATGCCTTTCAATCTGAACCTTGTGAGTGCACACATTTCTCTCTCTCCCATTTTTTTTTTCTT
>VXAV01008432.1:94367-176546 GCA_013399715.1 Alectura lathami | reverse complement strand
GGTGGTGGGGATAGGGGTGGTCAATTACTTAATGTTAGAGCTACTCTGAAGGTATTCCCAGCATTCCAGCCATGTAAATCCTGTTCCATCTTCACACCGGACAGCTTTGACCGCTTTGTCACATGTTTGTTTTGTATAGGACTGCTCTGAACTCAGAAAGCCAACTGCTCCACTTGTTCTCATCACTTGGAAGGAAAATGTTATTAACCCTTATGTTACTCTGTTTATATGCAGCCCTTTCTTTTTTTGAAGTTTTTTTTTTGAATTTTTTTTTCTGACTTCTGGTTTGTGTACCCAGAGATGAGGAGAATGTTTATATTAATATACAGTGTCTGTTAAAAAAAAAACTTTTTTTAAATTATTATTTTAGAATTTAGTAGTCATAAAAAATGTAATGTCATGAAAACATCATCACACCACAATTTGCATGAATGAAGGGATTATCAGTCTTCTGATGGTGTATTAATGATGGTAAATGTACTATCCCTTTCAAACTTGTTCTAATAGATATATTGATTTCAAAAAGCCAAAACCTTTTCCTTTTCATTTTTCCCTTCCCTCATATCCCCAAATAACCATTAAAATACTTTGTGGTTTAACATGCCTATAAATCGTGCCGCTATAAGCCGAATAAGTAACTGATGTTCTTCTTGTACAACTGGATGTTGCTGGTGTTTTGCTCTCAGAAGGATCTGGTGCTACACTTCCCTGGGCACCAAGCAATGCTTGCAGTGTAAATCGCTTCATCCTCGTTGCTTGAGGTGCTTTTCTACCCCAGGGAGACTAGGAACACCTTGTTTCCACACCAGCCCTAATGTGAATGTATTTGCATGTGTATCTTCCTCTGTTTATAATGTGTCCCCCTGAGGTAGGCTGCAGTGCTTTATCTTTTCTCCTGTGCCACATTTCAAGCCACAAACAGCACTGGTTCAGGCCCAGAGAGGGAGGCAGGGTGCTGTGACCAGGGACAGGGTGGGTGTTTTGGACCCTGGTCTCTAGGGAAGGAGATTCTGCTCCAGGCTGAAACCTTCTGTTGTGTTTAAGAGTCAATAATATATGGGCAGAAGTGGAACATCTCTTTTTTGTCAAAAGCAGTGTTTCTGCCTAGGAAAATAAGGTAGTCAAAATGAGAACAAAAATCTGCTGTGTTCTCCTATTTTTTGATCAGTCTATGCATATGATTTTAAAATGCTTTTAACTTGAGAGTGGGGATGTTCTGCCAAACCGCGAGGAGGACAGCTGCAACGCTCACCCCTTTTCCTATCCCTCCTACCAGCCACTGTGCAGCCAGCTCCATGTGAACACACTGCAGGGGAGCTCGGCAGCCTGGCGTTTTATCGCAATGGAGAAGTGAACCCCCAGCAGCCAAGGCGGCAGCCACTCATGGGACCAATTACCAGTCCTCGCTGCGCAGGCGGGCGGCCACCAGCTCCCCAGGGTGATGCTCCACTGGGTTGCATGGGCAGGAGCCGGCCCGATCCGTTCACATGTGTGGTTCCTCATGTCAGAGCTGCTGCTAATGACACAATTAACTAACCGGGGACTACTGAGGGACTCTTAATTAGGTAAACAGCGCTCTGTGAAACAGTGAGCGCCCGGTTCTGTGTGTACTGGTTCGTGTCAGGCTGCTGGGAGGTGAAGCCTCCGTCTGTGGATGGAGGATCTTATGAAGGTCTAATTTATGTGCTGGAGCTCTAACTCAGACGGGAATTCCCTTTCATGCAGAGTTTAAACTAAGTGCTAGAAACAGCTCAACAGCTTGCAGAGACACCTTGGAAGTATTTAAAATATTTTGTTGCAAACACAGAAAACATGACTTCCTTAACAACAGCAACAGCACAGCACTGCTGTCTAGTTCTAAGTGGAAAACCTTAGAGACAAACGCCAGGGGGAAACTACGAAGTGTTTTGTCTTTTGCATGTGATAATGGGCCTGATACAGTGCATGGCAGTGGCAGAACAAACCTAGGATCCTGCAGCCCAAACAACTACGATCTTCATGGATGTCTCATCGCAGGACTGGAGAGATGAAGCCCATCATCTTCATATATTTCTTTTACCTCTGTAGTCTGTTATTACTTAGTCCTGTGTGTTGAAAGAAACCCCACTGTGCTTAGCTGGTATTGGCCGTCTGAAGTTTAGGCTGAGATTTTAAAAGGAGCCTTAGGGAGCTGAAGTTCAGGTCAGTAGAATTTGGGCCTCCAGCTCCCCAAGGCTTCTCTTGGATGAAGTTTTGGACCCTGCCTTTATCTAGGTATTTCCAAGACCCATTGGCTTTGCACATGGACCCCCACAATTTCCTTCGCAGGACACCCACCTGCTCAGCACCATGAAACAGGCAGAGGTGATGGAGCACAGTCCCTGGCAAAGCAGCACCCCCAGCAGATAGGAGAGCTTGCTGATGTACTGCAAAGCACTCCGATGAGTACTGCTAATTAACAGAGAGGCAGGAGAGCTCTTATCGCGTGTCAGGGGTCAGCAAACAGTACCTCTGCAATGGGTAAAATTGGTTACTGAGATATTCAAAATCTCTTCTTTCCGAGCACTTTTTGCCAGCAAGTTTTACCATCTCTTGTCTAGCCAAGTTTTATTTTTATTAAGCACACAAAGAGATTACTGGAGAATTCAGTTAATATGTCTGTGCCGAACAGAGCAATTTGCACCAGGCATCTCTGAAACCTCATCTGTAGCCTTCAGCAGGCACAGATGCAGTTTCAGAAAACACTGTAGAGGTGCCTCAGTCAAACCCCAGGATACTTTGTTATTTGTTCTGTGTATCTACATGAAAATTATGTTTGATGGAGGGGCAGAAGAAGGGCTATTGCTTAGATACCAATGATACCAACGAAAATCTCAAGTGTTACCTCAGGAAAGTAGGGTCACAGGAATTTTACAAAGCTGCATTAGAGCAGCAGTATTTATTTTCTGTTTTTTTTCTGTCCTTTATCTAACAACAGTAGCACTAAGACACTTTCACATGAAGTCCTGTAATCATTATTTATAGCATTATCTGCATATATAGCAACTTCCTTTCCACCCCTGCCAATTAATCACTGGTGCCTGAACTGAAGGATATGGAGTTAAGAGTTCCCCTCCCAATATACAAATACTGTTTTAGATTAACTATCATAGTGTGGTCAATATTTTTCAAGATGAGCTCTGTTAAGTTTTGTAATACCTCGCGATCATGATACATGTCTCCAGTGGTACATCTGTTTAATGAAGGAATGGAAATGGGTCGTTAGACACTGGTTTTGATTTGCTGTATTTGCTGACTTGCTCTTGGAGTTGGGTATTAACTTCCTAACAGGAGACAGAGAAGTACCTCACCTACTGTGTCATTCATGCTTAAGTATACCTGCCCGCTTGGTCCTACTGTTTCCTTTGTTGACAAACTGACAGAGCAACAGCTTCAGTATCTGCAAAGAGTAGCCCTAGGGCACACATCTTGCCACCAATTTCTCTGATAAAGACAGATACAGGAAAACATGGCAGAAAAATCTTATCCTCAGTGTCTTTATTAACCTGAGTCAGTTCACTGACTTCCCAGTAAACAGTCAGACTTGCTGTTTTGTTCGTGGACTTCAGTTTTAACACATATAAAGACACTTTTAGTTTTGTACATATTTTTCAAACATTTTTGCTTGCTCGCTGTTTGCTCGCTCTCTTCACCCCCTTGTCTCAATTCCTCTCACTTCTGCCTTTAGAACTTACCTGTTTGTTTATGCTGTTTCTTTCAGCTTTCAACTAGATTCAGATTTCCATTTTCTGGTGCATACCAGCACGGTTTGCATAACCCCTTGAACTCTGCCATTTAATCCCATGTGTGTTGTTTTATTTTTTGTCCATTGCTTCCTTTCCAATTTAGCCACATACCTTCTGTAGCTCCTCTTATGGGTTGTGCAGGGCATGCACTCAGTCTCCCTGCTGAGTCTGAGGATTTTAATTTCCCTGTTTTTGACATTAGGGTCTTTCTCAACAGCTTCCTCCATTTTTAGAAATCCCCCTGTTTGAAGTTCACTGCTACCAATGTAGCTTTGGGGTATGATTCTTCCCTTGCTGATCTGGAACTGAACTATACTGTGGTTACTGTCATTTTTGACTTAACTGGAACTGTTTATCAAGTCAAAACTCGTTGTGCCATAGAAACAGTTTTTCTATGCAGGAACTCTTTTAGATATAGAGAATTTCCCCTAATATTAGCCCAGCGTGTACATGGGCAACTAAAGTCACCATGTACTCTGTTCTGGCTGACTCATATTCTCAGTCTTAGCACTGAAATTTCTCTAGTCCACACAATGAGAGGGCTAAAGTTGTATCCATTTATCAGGGCTGCCTTGTTGTTTAAAAACACAATTGAGAAAAAAAAAAAAAAAAAAGTAAAAAAAGTATATATATATATAGCTTTCAATCTTGTTACTCCGTCTAGGGTTGGCCTGCTTGGAAAATTTCCAAAGTGACACTTTCTTGGCAAAAGCCAGAAATGAAATGAATGTAGTGACCAAAATGAAAAGAATGCAATGACATTTCATAATTGAAGGCATCCGGTTCAGGGGGAACAATAGGTTTCTTTTCTTTCTTGCTGTTTTCTCACATTGTCTGCTCCTCTAGATGCAGAAGGGCAAGCAGGGTGAAAGCAAGCATCCTCCTCATTCAAAAATGTGGAAATTCTTTAATGAAAGAGAACGACTCAACTTAATTAAGAGTTGGTTGTTGTGAACTAAGATTGCCCTCCTCCTTCCTCTCTCTTGCAGAGCTGAGATGCCTACGGTGAACATGGAATGCTCCCTGCCACAAGGCAAGCTTGCCTTTCATACCTCGAGTGGCTCACAGCACTGGGGACTTCAGCATCAGTACACTGCTGGCCCCAGCACTTCCCAGGATACCTCAGCAGAGAACAGTAACAGTTCGTCATGCAGCAAGTAACTCAGCTGTAAGCCAGGTGTTAATGTGTGTAGATTAATTAACAGCTCAGTACAGATACATGTAATTAGAAAGGCATACTATACGTGTTTGCAGACTGCAAAAGAGTTGGTTTCCTGCAACTCCTCTGCTCTGACCTTGCACAGCAGGAACATCAGAGCTTCGTTAGTGTCAGTCTAACGAGCACCTGTAACACTCAGCAAGGGCTGGCAAGCTGGTCACTTAAACCCTGGCTAAGCAAAATCCTTCAGCATGAACCTCGTGGTAGGTCAAGTTCAGTAAGTTCAGTGCTGTGATGAACAGGGACCAGAACATCACCTCCATCCTCATGGCCCTGCTACAGCAGTTCCTCTCTGCCAGCTACAAGCTGTGGCTGCTGCCTTGGCTGTCTGTAAGTTTCAGCAAACCTTTCAATCCCAACAGTCAACTTTTTGTATCATATCTGCGTCTATCTATGCAGGAATAGCTTTAACCATGAGAGTTTGAGGGATTCTCCTCATTATTTTGGAAGGAGAGATTTCTTTTCTCCTTTACATGCACAAAAGCCATTGACTGTGCTATGGCTCTGAAACCAAAACCGCAATTACAATGTTTATTTTTAGGACCCTGGCTTGTGCACCAATTTAGAGAAGATGTGGTTAAGCTAACAGTCACTGGCTTCCATTGCTTGCAATTTTGTTTCACATTTATACAAAGCCTATTACCAGAGTTCTTCTGTTCCAGGACCATAGATAATTGATAATTTGAGAGGAAGTCAATGCAACTTCTACATTTCGGTTTTTCAGGTTTTTCTCACTCTGTTTATGAACTAAATATAAGTAGATTCTTCCTTTAAAGAAAAACCAAACAGGTAAAAGGGACTTTTTAAGGTATCACCACAACCATTGGCCTCTTGCCTTGGCAGTCACGAAGAAACAAATGGCCATAGAAAGGGTGGCCAAACCTGTTTGTTGGCCATATGCAAGACTGTAATTCCTTGGCCTGGCAGCTAGGCTTGGTATTTCAGCTGTGCATGGAAGGTTGCAGTTACAAGCAGTACCAGGTCTCGAGTGTACTTTTTAAAATCACACTGCTGCCTCAGAAATTGTTCTGTGGAGTCTCCCAGCCCTCTGTAGCTTAGCCATTTAGAAAATTTTGCCTGAGGTTAGATTTGATGGCTCCACTCAGTGCTCAGTCATTCACTCATTTGAAAAGTGAAGCCAGGACCGAGCCACTCTGATCTGGCACTGCTATACACTCATTTTGCTGAGGAGCAAATGACTAACAAGTAAGACTGAAAAATCCGGTCTGCTGTGAAAGGACGCAGTTGAAAAAGCACTTCCACTTGTACCACAAAGCATGCACAGATTTTAATGTGGTGCTTCTGCAGCATTGGAAAACCCTCTTTCACAACAGTGTTGCTTTTAGCTTGACGAGGAAGTGACACCTCATGTCACTTACCAGCCACGGGAGAAAATGTCTCAGTCCTATAAAGCAACTCCCAATTCAGACAGGCAGCATGAGATAAAGACAGAGATACTGCATGACTGGCATCCTAATATCTGTGCTTTGCTCAGCTTGAGGACAATCATGGGCAAGCTTTCCAAAACCAGGGCACATTTTTGCAGGAAGCTAGGTCATGCCCAAGAGTCACCACAACTGACAGCAATAATTCACCCAGTGTATCTCACTGCTCCTGGTTGTCAGCTTTGGCATGGCGAGGGCATGTGTCTGGCCCCTTGCTCGTCCCTGCGGCTGCTCTTACCCGGTGCAAACACAGGATCCTAACACCCTGATCCTCAACCCACACTTTGTGAATGGTGCCGGCAGTTTGGTAGCAGCCACCAAAGGACTGATTCGGCTGTCTGCATACCAGGTGGATGGGAAATAGTGAAAGGCTGGTTTTGTGGCATTTGAGAAGGGAGAAAACAAGCTGCAAGGTATAGGTGGGTGTGCAAGTGGCTGAAAGCAAGCTGCTCGGTGGCATAGAGAGAGTCTCTGCTGAGACCTTGAGGGCTGAGAATGCAAATGAAGAGGGCTGAGGTGAAGCAGCGAAGACCTTGCAATACCCAGGACCCAGAAAGTCACTTTAGCAAACAGAAGACAAAAATTAACAAGGCTTTTGCTGGAAGGGAAAAGTCAGGAAGGAAACAGTTCTCATTAGTATTAGATAACAGTCAAGACAATTGTAATAGAAACCAAATGAGGGACAGAAAACTGGAAAAGAATTAAGTTTCTGGGATAGACACTAAAAACAATCCAGAGAAATTCATCTGCTCTATTTGGAAAAAGAGATGAAGGATTAGGTAATTTATAAGGCTGGTGAATCACTTGTAGTGAATAATTTATTTTGTGAATGTGGACTCATTTTCTGAGCAGAAAATGTCTGCAAGCAGGTTGTGAGTTAATTGACATGCATTTGCCAGCTGTTTATGAATAATGTTTGGTGCAGTTTGTTCATGTGTATTCTTTGGAAGAAGCAATCTTTAATCTGCTCTGGCTTTTCTTAGTGAAGCAGGTGACTTATTTTTGGTTTTCTCCTTCCTTGCCTGATGAGCATTGTTGTTAATCCAGTCTGAGAGATTTAATTAATGACCAAGCCTGACCACTAGTGCAGCCCATTTTGGCACCAGGGCTTCCCCATCCTGAGAGATTGTCACGCTGTGTGTAGGGCTGCTTGCCCTCCGTACAGATGGCAGAAGGCATTGGATGGCACTGCTTCATCAGAGGTTGGGAACTGCATGCTGGTGCTAGATCCATTTCCCAGCGAGAGTCTGCAAGGCCTGCTGGGGGTCCCCAGAGGGGAGCGGGATTGCCAGCATGTGCGTGGACAGGGATGAGCTGGCTTGCACCATGGCTGACTGTTGCCCTGGTCAACAAGTCCCTTGTTGACTGGAGTGGTGTCTGTCACGGCCCAGGGCCTGCTGGGACTTTCAGGGACCAGCTCCTGCAGTCAAAGGAAAAAAAAATAAGCATAGGTTTCGGATCACACAGCTTTGCTCTTACACAGCCACAGGAGAAAATCCAAAGCCTCAGTGTTGCTTATGTCTCTCTTCTCACTATCTGTGAAATGAAGGTTAGCCAAAACATAGGTCTGCAAGGGAAAGCAGATGATGGAAAAGGGGGGTGGAGTCCACAGAGCATTTATACACGTGCTGAATGTTTAACTGTATGATGCCGACTGGGATCTATTAACTGCTTTGTGAGGATCCAGGTCCTCACAGAGGCTGGTATTTTTGATAGGAGTGCTTTACAAGAGGGCAGCACTCTCTAAAGAAAGACCAAGGAAGAAATTCACAGTTCTATCCTGCTTATTATCCAGGAAAAATATTTTACTCTTGTGTTTCATATGGATCTTTTTGATGGGAGGTGTTTGCACCAGGGAAAGGCTGTGCGTGGAAAGAATGGCAGTGTCCAGCCTTGTGATGAGGCTCCCTTTGGCTTAACTGGGGAAGCAGTGGGAGTGCTTAGGAGCAGCATTAGGTCACAATCTGACTAAGAAAAAAATCTGCTGTTCCCTTTTAGTTACAGTGATCATAGAGGCTACTGCAAGCTGAAGCAGGTTGAAGGAGCTAAGCACCCTCATTGGTTTTAGGTTAACTCTGCCTCTTTCAGATGTCTCACTTAGAAATTGAATCTAAAATCATATCCTGAAATATTTAATTCTAAATGCATGCCGTTGTTTCTGCTTCACTGCAGTACTTGGCCAATTAAATCTAACTTTAAAAGAAAAAAAAGCTCTACATACGTTATATTAAATGACTTTCTTGACATACTTGGGAATTAACAAAAAGTGAGAAGCCTATTTAACAACTTGCAACGTATATGGTTTTAACAGCCAAACAGAATAGCTGTTCTTTCATCTATAAATTAGACGTATAACAAAGCCATAATTAAAGACCTCACTAGCAAAACTTTTCAATAGTGTGTTCTTTGCAATGGACTTTGAAGCACCTTCAATTGGAGCAATGGGAATTCTTCTGGACAATGCTACAAGCTGCAGATACAGCTTAGTTAATTACAAGCAGAGCTTTCAGTATTTATTCCTCCTGCCAAAATCCTTATGCATTGCAACAGAGAACTGTTTTTCCCCTGTGCTTGCTTACTAATGCTGCTAGAATGTGAATATAAAACAATACCTGTCTGTCTCTCTTGATCCTAGACACGATTATTAGGCTTTCATGCTAATTTCCCTGTCTATGGAGTTAAGACTGCATTAAGGAGGCAGAATTTCTATTTGCAGTTGGGGTTCCCTAAATATTTCAAGGCAGTGCTCAACAATGGTAGGCACAAGTCAGCTGTTGTTTAAATGTCAAGAGGCTCTCCCCTGTGGCCTCTTCCCATCTCCTCACAGCCAGTGTTGATGACCACAGCAGTGGGAGCTGCTCTCAGGTGCCTGAGCACAGGAAGCAGCCCAGGAATAGTGATTGCTCTTGGCACATCGCACACAAAATACGGGGTTGGAGCACAGACCTCTCCCCAGCCAGAGGACCTCACATCGTGGTACTCACCACTGCACCCAGCTGCGTGCAGCACAGCAGCACGATGCAGCACTCAAACACAGGCTTTCCTTCAGCGCGATTTCCACAAGTCCTTGCTCCTCTGCCTTTCACCCTATTTCCCTCTCAAGCCTCTTCTCCCCAGAAACTGTGCTATTATTCTCTCAATTGTAATTTACTTGTCTGTTTGCTCCCTTTCTGAATTACCAACTTCAGACAGACAGCCCCAGCTAAGCCAAAAACCTGCTTCTAGTGTACAGTTATCTGGCTAGGGAATCGCACAAGGTATCTAGGACGTGATCTGGGGTGGGGGGGCGGGGAGGGGAGGGGAATAAACTAAGCATTGGCATTTTGGCTGCAGCACCAAACATATCCAGTATCTCATCTTAGGAGGTGTTGGCAGGAGCAAGGCAAGATCCAACACATTGAGCAGCTACACTGAAAGGCAAAGGATGCAAACAGATAATTTACCATCATCTACCCAGTTAGTGATGAACACATAGAAGTTTGTGTTTTTACAGTTTCTGGGTACAAAATCCTTTCTGCTTCAGTACCACCTCCCCTGGACATGTGTGAGAGCACCAAAACTGTGCTTGCTTTAAACTCCCTTACAGATGTCTGCTTCCTCTTGCAGAAGACTGTGCTGCCTTGTGCTGGAAACACAGGGTGCCACCCAAATGCCCTTGTTCTCCTGCTTCAGAAATGCAAGAGGAGGAGGGCAGCACCAGCCTCACATCGTTTCTTCTTCCTACCATCCTTCACTGGGAAGTATAGGGATACTAATGCGAGTTTCTCCAGCAAGTGCTGGAGTATCCCAGGACTTCCCAGCCTCGATGCAGTCTGTCCAATTATGCCTGGCTCATGCATGGTTTAGTAGTTCTACACTCTCCTCCATTTTTTCAATTTTAACTAAATTCCCCATAAAACACACAACAAGTGCCTTCCTGACGTCCAGATAAATGAGATCTACTGCATTTCTTCAGTCTGGAAAAGCAGTCATTGTCACAGGAAAAATATATTAGTCTGGAGTGATTTAACTATGGTAAATTCTTATTGACATTTTAATTTCTTTTTCCATTTACTGCTATCTTTAACTCACCAATAACACATAAGGCTTCAGTTCAGATGCTGAGACCAGATTAACAGACCTGTGGTTACCTGGACTGCTTTTCTGCCTTTCTCAAATACAGGAACTTTATTTGCTGTTCCACAATCTCAAGGCCCCAGCCAAGCACACAAGAGTCATTACAGATCCGTGCTGCAGACCTGCAATTTCTCATGCAAATTCTTTCAGAGCTGAAGATGGAGAGCAGCCGGTTCCCCTGGTTTGAAGGCCGTGACTTCTTTGAGCTTGTTCCACCTCATATGTGACCATTTCCAAATCCACCTTCCTTCCACTCCCATTTGTCACAGTGTTCTTGCCACCACACTTTGTGTCCTCACTGAAACACGAGATAAAACACTCACTGAGCTTTGAGGCTTACTTTATCTCTGACCTCCAAGTTGCCCTCACTGAATACAGTCCTCAGTTCTTCTTTTTTGTTCTCTTTTTATTTATATAACTGAAGAACATCAATGTTTTTATTTCCTTTACAAGACCTAAAATGGCTTGTTTTTTAATAATTTTCTTTCTGCAAATATTCTTCTGACCTCTAAGATCTGCTGGTCCTTCCTGATGGGCCCTACTTTTCATTCCATGTAGACTTTCTAATTATTCCCTGTTTTCTGTATTTCAGCTGGTTATTCGCACTAGGAGTGATGCTTTTATTTTTCTGCACTGTCTCCCCCTCCCTTTTGCTGGCACCTAAGACTTAAGCAAATTTCAAACTTTGCATGTTGGAGTATGAACAGCTCAGTCCAGATGGCTTCAATCACTCGTTCCCTAACTTTATCAAAATCTTCCTTTTAAATCAAGAATCTTATTAAGGGAACTGAATTAATTCTTAATCAGTTGACTGAATGTAGCTTTCTACAGTCAGATCTTCTAAAATGTCATTATTATTGACGAAGTCGAGTCAACAACCACTTATAAAGAAATCTGTTGGCAATCATACCCAAGGATGTATGGATCCTGCTGTGATTAGCCTAGCTCTGAGGAGCTGAGCTTTTCTACAATAACAATTTCAGTCATTATTTGCTGCTAAGAACTCCACAGAGATCTCAATTCATGTCAGAACTGCTGTTTAGAGCCCTCCTGGCTCTTTTTTTTTTTTTTTCCCCCGGGCTGGTCATTCAGGACTGTGACTCCCTTCTCACCCAGCCTTCATCCATCTTTTCTGTTTACATTCAAGGCTCCCTGGGACTGACTCTACTGCCTTGTACAGAGCACAGTCTTGATTTTGTTTGGTCCCTGGACACTGCCGAAATTATTAGTCATGTTTATATAACGATCCTGTATCATCAGGTTGTTATGACACATTTTATTAATGCGCTGGAATCTCTTTGATGCTGGGTAGAGCTGTGAAGCAGAATTATACATCCCCAGTAATGTTTGTAGCAGCAGGGTAAGGCACGCGGGGCTCGTGTCCCAGCGCTGTCTATATTCCTTGTGGAACATGAGACAGTTGTTATTCTAACCATCGCATACCTCATCCTTTTCATTTAAACCAGTATCAGCACAATGGCTACTGCTAGTCCAAAGTGTTAACAGCTGTGTTAAGTGGCAGCCAACCAATTTCCTGTAACTCGTGGTGAGGTAGCCAGATGCAGAGCATATCTATATAAAGACTTTTTTTTTTTTTTTTTTTTTTTTTTTTTGTAGAGAGGAAATCAAAAAAAGCCCCTTTTACATTTGAGTTCAGTTTCCAGATCTAGGCTGAGAATAGTGTGAGGGCTAGGAGCAAACGCCACCATACCAACATGCCAGAACAGGGTCAAAAGGCCCTACCGGGAAATGGGATGCAGTTTACTCCAGGTCAGTCTCTATAACAGCTTTGTGACCCTTTCATCTGGTTGCAGGAGACCAGCTTCTCTTCTCCTGCTGAGCACAACTCACTTTGTTACCAATCGGTGTTTACTGTCGCATGCGTGTGCCTCCTGGCTTAAACACCGCGGGTGCTCTGTGGTCTGCCTGCGTCCTCCCCTCCCTCCGTGTGGGAAGCCACAAGATCTGCAGACACCTTCAGAAAGCTGTGCCCCTTGGGCATGAGAAACCTGCACGGTGGGATGGAGGAAACGAGCCTCACTACCAGGCAGGCAGGCAGGCATGTAGCTATGCTGCTTTCTCAGCACTTACATACTCTGCAGAGTGGAGCAGCCAAGGTGCTTCTGGGATCTCATGGGGTCGTAACCTGATGGTCCCAAGCCCATTCCAATGGGTTTTTTACCTCCTCTGCATGGGCCATGCCATTTGTCAGCCCAGGCTGGAGAAGCAGTTTTGGGGATAGCTAGAAGGGATGGCCATGGGACAGCTCAGCAACACCAGGAGTTTCCCCTGCAAGGCAGTAGGTACTTTGTGGTGCAAGCAGACCTCAGCACATGTGGCTCTCTTCCCTCAGAAAGCCCAGCCTTCCCTGCAGAGACGTGGCCAGGGACAGATGCTGGCACTTCTCCGGGCCAGACTGTGGAGTCAGAGCTCGGTGAGACATTCAGTATGTGCTTGGCTGAACAGGCAGGGGCTCAGAAAATTGAGAGGCTCCTGTGCCTGGTGCTGCAGAGATTGCTTAGGGATGAGAATTCCAACACTCAGCTTCCCTTGCCCAGCATCCATGTGATTCAGGAGAGGACTTGCTTTACCTATGTGCATATTGAATGTGTACATATACATGCACATGTAAAGAATTGTCTGAAATCTAGCAGGCTGGAGTAAGAAGGTAGAAAGTGGTGAACAGTACCCTCACAAGGCTTCATCCACTAGAAAGCAGATCTGTCCCAAATCATTTAAGACAGCACACTGTTACGTCAACATTAGGGAGCAAAGGGCGGTAGACATATAGGCAGAAGGGAATGGAAAGTTGCTGAAGACTCATGCTCTTACTCCTGCAAAGAGCACTATGTGATCTTTAATGACTAGATGTGGTCAGGACATCTATTTCATGTCTTGTCTGAGCAATTTGCAATGGAGTCCCTAATAAAACCATTCTGGGGGTATTGGTTTTCTCTTGACTCAGAGGGAAAACTGCTGCCTGAATCACTAACAAGAATTCAGCAGCACCTGGGTTTTCATTGGCAATGAACCACCCGTATACTGACCAAGTGGGAGGCTGTTGGAGAACAATTTCCCACCATGTGGGGGAGGAAAAAAAGAATTCAATGTGCCACACAACTGTCTAAAATCTGTGACATAGGAGTGATTTCTTAAAGAAAAACTCCCTTTTTCTTTGGGAAGGGTGGGGGGAAGTAAGGCAAACCCAGAACACTTCCTCAGGGGGAAGAGTGCCATTTTACTGAGTGAGCCACTTGGACATTCTTCTGTGTGTGTGTACGTCTAAATTCAGTTAAAAAACATCCCTGAAAATTTCCCTAGAGCAGCTGAAATCATGAGGCAGGCAGCAGAGTGCTGCACACGTATCATGTAAACATATGAACTTTGCTATATTGGGATACAGCACCAGATAATAACTGTATGAGCAGCCTCACGCCAGGACACTGCCTTGGGGCTCTTGTGGTACCAGAATATCTTCAAGGTGTTCAGAGCCCTGTAATTACATGGTTTTACATACCGCTTGTTACCTTCATCTTAAACATTTGTCACAGTACCTGAAAATAGTGTCCTTAGAAGCGGAGGGTTGGAAGTGCAGCTAATGATAGGAAAGTTGCCCTCTTCAAACCACACACAGGGACATTCCTGATGACTGTGATTGCTCTGTCCTAGTTCTGAGTTCATGTTTTGTTCTTTCTGGGCAAGATCCAAAAGCTTGATGCACCTTGGTTACACACAGCCAGGTCCTCCCAAAGCTGGATGTGGTTAAACAGACCTCAGCCTTATTTATGCAAACCTTTGGATGTGTCCACACAAGCATCTGTAATCCTGTTGTGACACAGTAACATATGCAATGGCCAATATTCATTCTGTCATGAAAGACGTGTTTGACTATCAGGCTGCATCTGCTGGCACAGTGTGTGAGTAACAAAAAGCCAGCTATAATGTCAAATGCAGATCTGTGTATCTAAAGGTTTCAGTTCCCGCTCATATGTGATTATGGAAAAAGGACTCACTTGCCCACTTCCAATAAATGAGAAACATGTTTCTTAGAGGCAGTGCGCTTCCTATGCTTGAGCGCAGTGAGGCTGTTGGCAAGTCTACTATTTTTGACATGCAGCTGTTACACAGAAACATCTGATAGTTTCTTTTCTTCAGGCTCAGTTGCTGCGGTGTCAGGAAACAGTCTTTGGTTTCAGTTCTTGTAAGACACGAACAGGTATGGGAGGCAGTGTGATACCTCAGTAGCACGGAAAAACATCCTGCAGCCTGCAGAAGAAACTAGAGGTACAGGAGAGGGTAGGCTGATGAGTTCCCAACTGTCATAACAAGTATTCGCTTTAATATTAAATATATATATATATGCTAAACAGCTAGTTAAAAAAAAATCACAAATCATAGTTGTAGGTATGTTTCTTTTCTACTGTGAGACTGGAGAAGGGATTCATTGATTTACAAGGCAACATGTTAATACTTTAGGTAAGAGTAGCTTCTAAACAGAAAATGGAAGACTAAATGCTAATCCTATGACTAGTGACATGCAAGACTTACATGCTGGCATAGGATAAAGCCATTCTAAACTCACAATGCTATGAAATATAAGCACAGAATCTGAGAAGTTAGACGAAGGCCTTGAAGTGCCTAGGATGGTTTGCGATAATGACTAAGGCTTTTATATCATAGAACCATAGAATAGTTTGTGTTGGAAGAAACCTTAAAGACCACCTAGTTCCAACCCCCCTGCCATGGGTAGGGACACCTTCCACTGGATCAGACTGCCCAGGGCCCATCCAGCCTGGCCTTGAATGCCTCCAGGGATGGGGCAGTCACAGCCTCTCTGGGTGATTTAGATTCAACACAGACTGTAGGAGAACAATATCCAGTATTGTGCAGGATCTACTATCAGTTTTACTTGGTGTGTGGGAGGGTTTAGCTCTCTCTGGGACAAGCTCTACACGGACAGATGATATGCTAAGAAATACAGGTGCCAGTCACAGTAGGGGACAGCAGCAGGTCTTAGTGCCTGTCCAACATATCATAGCTACCTTTTTCTTTCTTGTTCAAATCCTGGCATTAAAAGCAGCAACTACAGTGGTATAAGCAGTTTCCTCTCCTTCCCACCATGAGAACAGTTCAGTTCATATTTCAACCCTTGCTTTGCAGACTGCAGCGTGTATGGGTTTTGGGGAAGATTTTGGGTTTTGTGCATTTGTTCTTTCTAAACCTCAGCTGACAAGAGATATGGCAATGTGGTCCTATATCATGCTTGAAGCCTTTGGCTTCCACAAGCTGTGGCTTATTCTGCGGAGAAAGAAAAAGTAAACATCTTTTCATGTGAGGCATTTTAATGCTGAAGCTGTGAAAACTTCAGAGTGAAAAGGTGGCAAAACTGCTTGCCTTGCACAGCAAGGAGCTGCAGTAAGTAAGCCACTGTTCCTTTGCAATACCTGGGCTTGGGAGCACCCAAAGTCTTCCTGCACCAAGGTGATGGAGTGTGGTCATCCCCTGTTGCCTATTGTAATAAGACATTACAGCTGTTGTATCTACTATAACACTCTTCTTCAATGTGGAGAGGTGGGCTGAGTGTCTTGGCCATGATAGCATTAGTAAAACTTTTTTTCACTTTTAGGAGCCGTTTGCCACCTTTGCTCACCACCACAACCTCCTCCCATAGCGCTGGGGCAGTGGCACAATGTAGCTGGGGGCTGTGGAGCTGGCACAGTAACAACACAGAGGTGAGTCAAGCTGACGTGTCCCCTGGGCATATGGGTGGCATATGTGCTCAGCATCCATTGAGAGACATTTTGATTGAGCCTTGTGTGCCGAGATCTGCAGCCAGCAACACAGATCTCCAGTCACAGGCTACTGCTGTCGTGTCTGTGGATGTTTCGGACCAAGATTTGTCAGCTCTGGCACAAAACCAACAATAACAAAGAAGGTTTGTGACTCTTCCCCCTTGCAATCTGGTCTAACAGCTGCAAGTGACCAGTCACTGCATTTGGAAAGGTGCTTGGGAAAGCCCTGGTTTGTCTTCTACCACAATCTCCCAAAGACCATTTGCTGACTGTGCTCCAGGACAAAGAGTTGTCTTTGCACTCATCCGGTGTCATTTTTAATGTGCTCTCTGACAGCAAAAATTGTCCGTGACTCCTTGGGAAGCCCCTGGCACCTTGTTCCACTGCCCAGGGATGAGGCTAGGCAGGACCAGTCACTGGTCTGTCCTCATACCTGTGGACTCAGAGATTTAGGGGCCATGCTCCCACCCTTTCCTTCAGCATGGGGCAGCTGGGTAGGGATGCTGCCATTCCTACTTAGAGCCTCAGACACTCAGATCTTGCTAATGACTAGCTGAAGTTGACCTGTAATTTATGGCTGCCCATGACAATGAGAAGGAGTAGCAGCTTGGTCCTTGTGTGCATGCTGATCCGCTTGTTACGCTACTAAAACAACTTTTGTTTTGTCTAGCTCTACATCTCACCGTGTCTTTAAGGAAAGGAAATCCAAATCCTGGATATAAAACAGAAAGTTTGCATGATTTATAAAAAACCTTCTGCAGTGCACAAACTGAGGTAATGGCTGCATCCTTTTGAAAAGCAGCTGGTTTATTTTCCTTTTTTCTTTTTCTTTTTTTTTTTTTTTTCCTTCTTCCTTTTTTTTTTTTTTTTCAGCGTGACAAGAAACTGCTTGCTGAAGAAAAAAAAACATATAGCTCATTCTTTTTGGGCTACCCTGCTTCTGACAGAGGCAAACACTCTCTTCCTGCAAACAGAGATAATCCTCTTTGTCTGGATATTTTATTAGCTGAAGTTTAAATCCTTGAACCTTCATTTTATCATGTGTTTCCCTTTACTGATGATGTCACCTACTCACCTCCATCTAATGACTCACATACAGCAGCCAAACATAAGTGCTAGTAGGATATAGGCCTCTGCCAAGAACTTCAGCCTCCTAACACTTACCTTATTACTTGATGAAATAGAAATATCAATTATATACTAGATGATATCCCCTGAAACACAAAGGAGGTCATTGAAAGCCTATAATTACCTCCTAATTATAGGAACCAAATGCAACAGAAGTTGTTAGCAAAGGGGGAGGGAGGTTCGATGCTTTTTCTGCAGTATAACCAACAACAATTGGGCCATTTAAAAATTATTTTCTTTCTAAACATTTCCATATGTCATGTGGGCATAAGAATTTCATTATACAGCATCATTCCCCCTGATATCGTCTTTCAAAAGTGAGATGAAATGCACTGGACATTGTGTAACTGGTGACATCGCCATGGAAAGCCAGCACTTACATGTCTGGGACCCTGAAGAAAGAGGTAGGGAAAGGAAGGGAAAAAATGAAGAAGTGAATCAGACAGATGAAGAGACCAAAGGAGCTGGGCAAACCCCTGCAGGACAGATGACTAAGCTTTCCATTCCAAGTCAAACAGCTCCATTTTGGGACAGCAACAGGTTTTCATTTAAACTCCCTGCATTTCTCGGATATGCACTGGGCTCTCTACAAAAATGTGGCTACTGTCTGTGTTTGAGACTAGGCAGGCAGCCTACTTTTTCCATTTGGCTACCTCAGCACAGTATGTTAAAAAGCTTACATGGCTTTGATAGAAAAACTCTTTCTTGGTCCCGCTGGATATCTGGAATAGGCACTTTGTTGTGAGCACAAGCATGCAGGGTCTAGACCTCCTAATTAAATTGTCATGTTTGGGACCCACCCAACAAAACTGGACAAAGTCTGCTCTTGAATCTGAAGAAAGGAATTTTCCAAAGCGCTTCAGCTCTCCTCTCAGAGAAACCAGTGAGGCCAGTGTGAGGCTGTGCTTTGAGGGCAGCATTCAAATTCCAGTGTCCACAGGGAAGTGTTTCAGGAGAAGAACCCCTGTGTAGGATGTACTTGTTGGGCCTATTTGGCTGGGCAAGTAAAGGTTTTTTCAGATCCTCATGACTGTAAATCTCCTCTACAGCAGCAGCTGTGGAAAGTGACTGCAAAAGAGAGGGAAAGGTGGGAGCAGTGAAATTCTCAGTTCAGGATTTTTGAGGAAAGTATTGAAATTTAAAATGAAAGGAGGAAACTCACAAGTTAATATTACAACCTTTCCCTCATGAGCTCAGTTCACAAACAGACCAAGAAGTAAAACCAATTCCTTAACAAGTGTAGTAGTATTAACCCATCAAAAATTTTCTATTTCCATGATACCAGTTTATTAGACTGTTGTTGAGATGGACCCTCAGGAAAAAAAAAAAAAAAAAGAAGTTAGAGAGGCAGGGAAGCAGCAGCAAGGGGGAGTGTGAAGATGCAAAGCTCCTCTATACCTGCTTCTTATCTGAGATCTGCATTTGCTTGGCTCTTGTGCCATGTGCTCTCAGCCATTTGCTATGCTTCTATCCTGTGCTGAGCTGGGCGATGCTGCAGGGAGGAGAAAACCAGCTGTTCCAAATGTCTGTGACCCCTCCTGAACCCTCTAGAACTCTCACCTCCTTCCCCTCAGGCTTTTCCTCCACCTTCCTCTTTACCAGCCATCCTGTTACTGTCCCTGAAGTGATTGAAATGTGGCCTTATATTTGGTTCCAAATTTGAAACAAAGGGGCCAGCTGACATCACTGTGATGTCAGCAAGCCAAATATATGATGGTGACTGCATTCAAGGGCCTGATGAGCTGATAGGGAGGAGTGGGGTGGGGTGAGGGCCAATCTGGGCCACCAGTGTTCTCCAAGAAAGGTCCCACTGGAAGCAGGAGTCAGCTACTGAGTCAAAGCACAGCTGTTATGGACTGAGTTTCTTTTTCTTTTTTTTTTTTTTTTTTTTTTTTTTTTTTTTTTTAATTAGTATAATGCTGTTTGGGATTATTTTCTTTTCATTTATTAATCTATTTTTCCTTTTTTTTTTTTTTCCTCTAAAATTTGAGTCAGCTGCTGGTAGCCAGGGCCTGCTGATTTTACTGTTGAGAGACAGGAGCCCAGAAGCTGGTTGGAGGGGTCACTGTGGAGGAGACAGCCTTGCAGGTGCTGCAAACTCCCAGTGCCGGCACTGCAGAACCTTTGCGGTCAGGTTTACGGCTGCTGTCGCTGGCTGAGCTGCACTGTGCTGTAAGCTGTATGATCTGCAAGAAACAACCCCAGAGCTGCTTTGAAAATCAGAACCACCAAATGAGACAGGCAGGGAGCTATGGGAGGGAATGAGGTAGAAGCGCAGCTGTGCGGCAGCCCTGCACAGCTGAAGTAATGCTCTTCTGCTGCAATCTTCAGATGTATTTTCAAGGCAAGGGGAGGAACAAACAACAACAATAAAAAAAACACTTTAGTAAATAGAACTGGAAATTCATTTCTATAATTCCTTTGCAAATGATTTCGAAGGAAGTTTACACGGAGTCATAGAAGTTAAGCCTGTTAGCAAAAACAATGTTCTAGGATGGTTCAGGAAGTTCCCACACACAGGAAGGTGGAGGAGGTACCACGTCTGACATGTGTCTAAGCATCTGCTCCTGGTCATGCTGGATATTACTTGGCAGACAGTCCTTAGGTCTGGCCCAGTACAGCTGCTCTTACATTGAAGTGCCCACCACCTCAGGAATGGAGCAGGTCAGCATCTCCAAGATGGTGTCGTTAAATCAACCTGCCCCATGGTAGGGAGGAAGGAATTACAGGCGGTGAAGCCGGGAAAGACAAGAAGATTGCAGTTTATTTTTCTAGAAACGCAACTCCTGTGCTCCACAGGGTCTGGTGCATACCAAACCTGATTCAGAATTCACTGCGATTTTCTCCATTGTCCCTGAGAGTCTTGAGATAAAGTCATAGCAGATGGGAGAAAATGACTGTGAGGTAACCTCAGGTGCAGAAGGCATGGGTCTGTGCCACTCATCATGAGGATGTCTTGCAGATGTTTCTGCAAGCCCCTCTGCAGTCATTCTTTCCCTCAGCAACAGGACTCCCACACTCAGTTTCTTGTACATGCATCCTCCTTATGAAACCAGTGGCTGCAAACTCCGTGAACTCAGAAGCCCTCCTAAACGGCCTGATCTCATGGTCTTCCTGCTTGTGGTTGCCAACCTGCTTGAAGAGAGATGACACCTCTGCTCTGAAGAAGACATTTTACTCCTTGCTCAACTGAGCCCAAATGCACTCCACCCACACCAGCACTGCTCTCGCTCTGTGAGAGTTCATCATTATTAACTCCATTGACAAAAGATACAGAGTGATTTCTGGTCCCTTGGTATGAGGTGGGGACAGCAAACTGGAAATGGTTGGTTTCTTCAAGAACTTTTTTGACCATGCCAGTCCTTCTCTCAGCAAGTGAACACAGGCCTCAGGTCCATAGATCAGGACTTCTTTTTGTTCTGGGACCAGCTACCCTAACTGATGCGTTTGCAGCTCTCTGTTGTTTCTTTAAGGAACCACCATTTCTGATAGAAAATATCTGATGAAAGGTTTGAATAAGGGCAAGATATGACTTTATGAACAGCTGTTTACATGTGTATTTCTCCTCACGTGGCCCCGGCCACCCATGCTTGAAGGAACTTTGCTTCAAGCTTTTCCCTTTTGAATTTCTTTCTTTTGGATTCTACATGTTTTATTTCCAGCCAGGTTACATCTCAACAAAGTTTAAAAAGCCTTTTTTCTTTTGTGATTCTGATTACAACATCTTTTATTTTTCCAGCATCTCAGCCTAAATTTAGAGGTTCTGATGCCAAAGATAATGATGGTATTCCCCTTGATATTGAATCATCTGGTGCTGTATCACCTAATTATTGAAATTTTCTTTAGCTTTCCAACTTCTTTTAAGGAACACCTTTTTCTATTCAGAGCATACTGCTAAATCCAGAGGGCTTGTTGTGCTCTGTTTTAGCACAGGTAGGCACAGACACATGGCTTCTTGGCAAATATTGTGTCTGGCTAGGAGTGCAGCAGGGCACAGCTGCAAGGTTGAGGGTGCCTTCCCCATGTGGTTCCTCCATAAGCCATTAGATGAGCCACAAGCTTTGATTTCAAGATCTGTGGGGCAAGGAGCGTCTCTTCAATCTGCGCTTGCACGCTCCCCATGGATGGAGGGCATCCTGCCCCTTGACTGTGAACTGCTACAGCAGCACCAATAACACATAATCAGTAGACATAATTATGGTGGGCAGGCCAGGGAGTTTGGATTCCTGAGGTGGATCTCTCATCCCATGGAAGTCAGTGGCATGTTTCCCATCAGCTGCAGCGGGGCTGGGATGTGGCCTTTCCTTTCTGGCCGTGTGCTGCTTTGCAAATGGAAAAATATTTGAAGTTCTGTTTTGGTGCCTCAGACTCTGCTTCCTTTCTGCTCTAAGAACACTTCACTCCAGCCAAAATTTCCCTTTGTCTCATAGCCTCAGGGAAAAAACAAACAAACAAACAAAAAAAAAAAACCCACCTTTCTCCAAATAAGAGCATGAGCAGCAGAAGAGTTAGGAGAAAGGATATGCTTACAATCCAAAAGAAAAGAAAAAAAAAGCTTTTCCCACTGTCTAGATGTCCCAGTCAAGGCCAAAAGAAAGCAGTCAGCTTTGCCAGCAAAATCCTAAGCAAAAGAAATAAATGACATCCCTCTGGTGCCCCTGGATGTACGAAGTATCCGGCTTTGCTGCTGTTCTGCTCCCCTCCTCATTCAAAAGCAACAGCTGCCAAATTCATCCTGCCTTGTAGGCATAACACATCAAACTCAGGGAAAAACCAGGTGCTGAGATGGATTCTGGAAGTCCTGCAAAGGGAGGAGAGCAGTGTGAAAAAAAAAAAAAAAAAAAAAAAAAAAAAAAAAAAACATAGCTACATTTAGAAGCTTCCTCCCTCTACTCTGCCCCTGTAAGGCCTCACCTGGAGTACTGTGTCCAGGCCTGGGGCCCCCAGTACAGAAAGGATGTGGAGCTGTTGGAGCGGGTCCAGAGGAGGGCCACCAAAATGATCAGAGGGCTGGAGCACCTCTCCTATGAGGAAAGGTTGAGGGAGTTGGGATTGTTTAGCTTGGAAAAGAGAAGGCTCCGGGGAGACCTCATTGCGGCCTTCCAATACTTGAAAGGAGCTTACAGGCAGGAGGGGGACTGACTTTTTCACAGGTGGATAATGGTAGGACAAGGGGGAATGGGCTAAAACTGAAAGAGGGGAGGTTTAGGCTGGACATCAGGAAGAAATTCTTCACTGAGAGAGTGGTGAGGCGCTGGCACAGGCTGCCCAGAGAAGTTGTGGATGCCCCATCCCTGGCTGTGTTCAAGGCCAGGCTGGATGGGTTCCTGGGCAGTTTGATCTAGTGAGCTAGTGGCTGGCAGCCCTGTCCATGGCAGGGGGGTTGGAACTAGATGATCTCTGAGGTCCCTTCCAACCCAAGCCATTCTATGATTCTATGATTCTGTGATTCTAGTATAAAAATAGATGGACATATACACAGGAATCGAAAGTCCCTCAATTCAGTTAGCTTTTTCTGTCTGATTTCTTTTTATTTCCTCTCACCTTGCTGCTCCCCTCTCCTATCCAAAATGAATAGTTGTGTTTGCCATCATAGCTTATCTGTCTTTCAAGGCAAGATATTTTGAACTTAAAAAGAAGAAAAAATATTTTAGGAGTTTTCTCCCAGTGCATAAAACAGCAAACTCCCTTAAGGAAAAATTGAATATTTGATTTTGCAGTGGAAGCCTTGCAAAACCAGGTTTTCATTTCCGCTGGCTGCTTTGAGCGAAAAACTGCATAAACATGAACACATACGGTGCACGCACATGTGCACACACACACACAAGTATATGTACACACATACTCGTTCCTTAGCTGCTGAATACTTGCAGCTTGACACTGCAGCTTAAGCTTAAGAAGTGAAGTTTTGCCAGAGTGGATCTTAAATTAGGAGATAACACAAAAGATAAATTCTTTCTTGGCACTGTCCTTTTCAGTCCAACCGGTTATATTCATGCTTCCTGCTGTTTAGCTTGCAGCTCTGAATGGTGTTTTGCTTTTAGAAACACAGCTCTGAAAGACAGGAGGATGAGCCACTGGTTCTCATCCTAGCAAAAAGAGGGAGTAAAGAGAGAAAGTGCCACTTACTGCCTTAGGGGAAGGGGAGCAGAGGGGCCAGAGGGGCAGAGTGGATGGGTGGGCTGCCTTCCTGCACGCACAGCAAGCTTTTGCACATAAATTGTTGCTATGCTTTCTAGAAGTTGAGAAAAAAAAAAAAAAAAAAAGGAAAAGTTCAGGCTGGAAGGAACCAGGAAGCCCTTTCTATCAGGAATTAGAGGCCGGGGTGCTAGCGCGTGCAGCCTGCCTCAAGCCCCCCCCGGCCCAGCTGCAGCCTATCTGTCGCAAACATCACAGCCGTGGCCGTTTGCCCAGAAACGGCGTCGGCCGCCGGAGCCCTCCGACGGAAGGAAGCCGGAGCCAGCCCCGGCCAGCCCGCGGGGCCGCCGGCGTCCCCCGGCACCGGGGAGGAGGGCAGATGCTGATGGGGGAGAAGAGCAGCGCCCGTCCACATCAACATCGTGGCTGTTTTCTTAGGTGGGGAGGCTTTCCTCCGCTTCCTGCCGCCAGAAAGGAGTGTTAGCAGCTCCTGTTGAACGCCAGCTCTCGCAGAGCGCAGCTTTATGTGTGGGCTGGTTTAGAAACAGGAAAGATGATTTCGTTCTTTGTGTTAAGATAAAGCCAAAAGCTTTACGTTGATGTTTGGTGTTCAGATGTCAAGCTTTTCTGGGTAGGTGTCTTGCAGACGTAAGGTTTGATAAGGAATTGAAAGGACAAGTGAATCTTGTCTGGACTGAAACTTACTTCCTCTCCCAATATAAGAGAAAGAACCCTGATGGAGCTGCAGGTCACACCTACAAATTTCACTTCTTGTTTGCTTTTTCTGCCACCCAAGATTTTCATCATCATCCACTTTGCAAGGAGATCTGTATGAGGTCTCCCAGGTATGAAAATACCTGCGTAAAGTTATGCCAGCTGCTGCTCCTGTTAGGTAGTGCTGTGAAAAAAGCGTGTTTGTGTGATTATCTATGAATGCACCACACTGATTCTTCCACTAATTCAAAGTTCCATAAGACCAGGTAACACACAGACTTTGAAAAAAATTATCAGGAAAAGCGAGCATAGAACTTGTAAGATTTAATGTGGCTTTGCCCAGGGCGTTCTACTGTGGGGACAAGCTGGGACTGATTCATCTCAGGATCTCTGAACATCATGTCCAGAGAAAAAGTGTGATATGCCATTGTAGTTCCATGAAATCATGAAGTCTTCCTTTGATTTCCACAGCAGATGTCGTTGGTGTCTCTGCAGAGGATGTCTAAGCGTTCAGTGGGCACTAACAGGTGACTCACCTCTGGCTGATATCAGAACAGTGATGGGTTTCACTGGAAATCCCTCCTAGTTCACCGATGCTTTGAGTCGAGGTGATATCTTTTCACTCCCCAAGCCCTCATACTGGCTGAGGTGGCACTTTGTGCTGCAAACAGCCACAGAGAACCACAATCGCTATTTGTACACAGGGATAGAGGGGGTTTAGAGAAAATTTGGTGCCTCTGCAAGCAGCTGTCGACCATGTAAGTGCTCTCTTCTTCCCAGGGTCCATTTGGAGACGCATTCCCAAGAGATACATCAGGTCCCTCAGAGATGTGGCCTGCTGCCAGGGGGCACGCTCTTGGGTTCTGCCATCTGGGAGGCAGCAGCCACTCCATGCTGCATTGGTAATGGCTCTCCAGTGGAGACAGCAAGTCTGGGATCGTTTTTCTTTAGATTGGTGTAGTTTGGCCTTGATGCCACATACAGACACAGCTCCTCACTGAGGCCCTGTTCTTGCAAATATTTATACCCATGAGTAATTTCAAGAGCATTAGTAATGAGTGGAGTGGGATGACTCCGGGGTTCACAGCACATACTGAGGAAAGCAATCCTTTTGCAAGAGAGGTTTATGTACATGCTTAAATTTCTTTTGCAGTAAGGATGGACTTAAGTATGTGCTTAAGTTCTTTTTGGAA
This sequence comes from Alectura lathami, assembly GCA_013399715.1. Lineage (NCBI taxonomy): Eukaryota > Metazoa > Chordata > Aves > Galliformes > Megapodiidae > Alectura > Alectura lathami. Next base: position 151,037 of record VXAV01008432.1, on the reverse strand, counting down.
GTGAGGGATGAGAATTTCTCCACAGTCTGGCTTCCATTTTATCTTCTGCCCATTGACAGATATTTTTTGAGAGCTGCCCAGACTCTCTGTGTAAAGTTAGTGGTTGAATGGTTTGATCTCTGATAGTATTTGAAGTTCTTCCTCCCTCTAAATATAATAAAAGCCATTACAACAATTTTTCTCTTTTAGATTTGTTGCATATAAAAACACATTCCAGCACCAAGACCCAAAAGATTAACTTTTTCCTAAAACACGTTTTGTCTGACTTACAAAAGTTTTACAAGTTATAAAATCCCTGAAACAATAAGTTTCTGGTGGAAATGATGACTAGGGCAAAAGTAACAGGTGTTGATATAGTACTTCTAAAAGCAAGGGATGTGGAAATCTAGCTCAGCTAAAAAAAATACACGTTTTTATTTCTTCATATTACATTAATATCTCAGTTTTTCAGGCTGAACAGCAACAGGAGATCATAGGAATCCTGGTGAGTTTCTGCCTCAGCTTCTGAGCTCTTAGCAGGCAATGTGTTTGCACTTAGGAGCGAGCAGCCTCCTCGAGAGCTTGCACTGCATCCTCAGCTGGCGTAAACTGGCATAGCCCTAAAGAAGTTGAGGGAGTTGATTTAATAATATTTAAACACAATAAGACACATCTCTGTTTTGAATTGTGTAATTCAGTGCAGCCTAGTGTGAGTTTATTGTTCCGGCAGTTTTTACGAGTATTGTCAGGCTATAGGAAATAAAGGGCAAATCCCCTCAGCTAGCCTGTTTAGGCTGGGTTTGTCCATCCAGCCTTTGATCCCCTGGATCCACATGTTAGTGAAGCCTACATTTGTGACATAGGCACACGGTCAACTAATTATTCTGTCCACAGGCCTAGCCAACACCTCCCATAGGTTGATAGCTGCCACTTTCCCCAGCCCTGCACACAGGGAAACTATTCTGAGGAACAGGGCACACCCGGGGCATGCAGGTCCCTCATCTAGCAAAGCATCCCCTACACAAACTACAGAGTGGTAAGACCTGGAGGCTCACAGGGGCACATCCAACTTGTGCACTTTGAAACAAGGTGCTCCAGTGAGACACTTCAGCATCTCACTGGGTCCCTGGAACCTCCCAACAGTAACTTCAGACCTCCCAGCCCGCGGACATGCCTCTGCCATGGGTGACGTCAGTGTAGGCATCTAAATGAGGGACCTGAAGTTGGCCAGCATGAGTACCCCTGCTGCACTCCTTATCTAGTCTCTGTCTTCCCTCACAGGGGACATTTTATAACATTATCCCTTCTTTCATGTGTTTCTCTCCTTGCCTTCGCTCCTTGCTCATAACTGCCCCCAGCTGAGTTATATTAAGACACAAGTTTGAGATGTATCTATATAAATATACCATCCTTTGCTTTGCATGAGTAGAGCTAGGACTTCAGATTCTGCTCACATTACACTCCAGCTGCTTAGGGAAGTGATGCAGTGTTAGTCAGGCAGCCCACCTGCCATGGGGGCTTCTCCCCGGGCCTCACTTCCCTGCCTGCTAACGAGAACCCTCCACATTTGTGTTGCATTACAGTCTCTGATAGGCACTTCCCCAAAAGAGCCAGTCTGGCTCATTGTTGTGTGCTCTTCACAGGGAGGAATATAAATACAATAATGAACTACAAATAAATATAATGAGCTAGGAACTGATCATTTCTTTGATTTCTTTCCTAGCTGAATGTATCCAGCTGTGTGTGATGTCCACTTTTTTCCTCCAAGTCCTGCATGTGACTCAGCAATACCCCAAGAGATTACTGTTGGACCCAGATCCTCCGTTTGCTGCTTTAACTGTTTGTTCCCAACAGCATGCTGCGGAAATTATTTTGCAGAACTGGTGACTGATGATTCAGTGCTCTGTAAGGAATCCCCTTGAATCCCCCTTGGATTGACTCATCTCACTGCTCATCAGGTCCACCTGCTCAGGGCATAACTGTGGTGTAACTCCACTCCCCAGTGCATGGCTGAGGATCCTAGCTGGGGTGGCACATACTGCCTGCTGGCATTATGGAAGTTGGTTGTTTGTTGACCTTGATTTTATGTCTTATGACTTGCCTGGTTCTGAGCAGTCCTAAATTAGTGTTAGTCTAGGAGATAGTCGAACTGCTTCACCTCCCAGTAAAGTGGCACAGACGGAAGATGACCTTCATTGGTGGATTTTACATGTGGGTAGGTAACTTAAGTGTCTTCGCAAATGAAAACAAATGGAACAGCTCTGACATGATTCATTTTAAAAACTTCCTTCTCTCTCTCCTGAGGAAGAGAGGGAGAAGTCAAACTAGAAGGGTTATGGTAGATAGCTGATAAACCAGGAAGTCAGATATTGTTGCTGCTGGTGGGCATGCTTACAGAGTCTAGTCCTCTCAAAGTCTATGCTGTGAGTTATTTTTTATTATTGGTATTATCTTCCTTTACTCTTCTCAGTGATGCATTTATTTGTATTTACATGGGCCTGTGGTGACAGTCTCTGGAGTTTCTGTATCAGTCAAGAGTGATCATAATGTAGTTAGATGGTAACTGTACCTGAGACTCATAACGAACACACTTAATCAGCTCCCTACAAGAAAAATCAATGATTCAAAACATAAGGCTAGACTCTTTACAGCTAAGGTTCCTCTCTTCTCTCAAAGCCCCAAGAAACGTCCATCAGAAAAAGCAAGAATGTGGCTTCTGAGTCAGTTATACATCTAAATTGCAAAGTGAAGACCCTAAACAAGCAGTGCAGTGGAAGGACAGTTATTGGAATGGGCCAATGAGACGTTTCGTATAGAACCAGCTCATTAATGTGGGTATGGAGTTTGCCTTAAGTTTCAAGTGGAGATCACCTCTCAAAAACTGAGCTAGTAGGTTGCATTTGGGGTCAAATCATGCAAGAGCAAGGTTTATGGTTGCTGGAAGAATGGGGAAAGGGAGAAAGACGGAAATCCAAACTTCTAGGCTGGAAGACAGTTTGCAGATCGACCAATACCATAGGCAGGCATAATCCAGAAATACGTGGTGGCAGCACAGCCCAACCAACTTTCAAAAGATCAAATCCCACTCCTAATGCAGCATGTAAATAATCGCTGTTACAGCAAATGTGGAACATGCCAGATGTTTCATGTCTAGTTTTCCCTATAAGTATTCTGTAGAGACCTGGGAACATGAGGCTGAATCTGTTGGGTAGAGTGAGTGTGAGTCTTCCCAGTGGCTTGCCCAAGGTGAGACTGACGGGAGGTATCTTAGTGTCAAGGAAGAGTGGGTTTTGTAGGTACACACTGAAACTTTCTCCTTTTCTGCTCATACAAATGTCACCCCTGGCAGTAGTGAAGGTGAAGATATGTCCCTAGGGCTCATCAGGAGCAGACTAAGTTCCTCATATGGACCAGCAAAGGAGGGCACACCTGGATCCCACAGCGTGGATGCCACAATGTGAGCACCTTGAGAAACACTGACTGCCGGTCCTCATCTGTGTCTGATGTAGCCATTGATTGTCTGTCATTTTGGAATGTTTCTTCTGTCAGTCAGTCCCTCTCATGGCTGTGACTTCTCAGAAAATGTGTCTTCTTTGGAGTTTTTGGTCGCACTGAAGAAAATAAGAGGAAAATAGATAATCCATTGAAACTGGCAATTTTTTACTTTTAATGAGAAGGCTGGATACCAGGATCTGAAATCGCATTTTTCCTCACAAAGATCTCAAGCTGGATGAAAATTTGAGTAAGTTAATAATTTAGTGTGTGAGTGAAATTTTTGGACATTTTGGCCTCAGTCTAATACTGAAAGTAAATTAGGGAAAAACTCCAATCGACTTCAATTAGGCCAATGCTGAGCAGTTTTGAAAATCTCATACAAAGGTCCCTAGGGCAGGGACTCTGTTATGTTCTGACTCCGTGCCTTCCCAGCATTGCTGTGACATTGCTTGAATGCATTCAGCATTGTGCAATGTTTTTTTACATATCTTTGGCAGTCTCTCTTTTCAGAAAGCCTGAAAATTAGACATAGAGGAGGCAGGCACTCAGATGTTCAAGGCAGGAACTATGCTTCCTTTTGTCCTGGTCATTAACTTCAGTTCAGGCCAGTTAAGTGCTGCCGTAACCAGCCGAACTCTAAGACTTTGGTTCCCCTTTCACAGCATATTTAAATTAACAAATAAACCCGTCCTGCTAAGCCAGGGAAGTCTCCACATAAAGTAGGAGATGCAGAGGGGCAGTAGGTACCGCTGCAGCATCAGCAGGGCTTAGACATCCCCTTCAGCCCATACAGTCCTAGGGAGCTCGGGAGTAGTCACAAGGGGTTTGCTAGTTTTTACAGGCAACTGCAGGACTTTAAAGTAAATTCAAAGATTCCCACTCCCACTAAGCTGCAGAAGCTAAATATATCCTTCCTGTTTACTCTGTGTGATTTTAGACTAAGCTCCAGTCTATAAAACAAAATGCATCTCTGGCATCTCAGCTCAAGAAGGAGCAGCACAGCCCTGGTTAGTAATGCAGCATCGTCTGACCACTCTCCTCTGCCAAAGCTGGCAATAAAACCACTTCAGGCAAGTTCAGGGGACAGCTGGAGATATCTGGATCAAATCAGTTCTGTGGTTTAGCTTAGACTTAAGGGATAAGACATATGCTAATGGTCTTTCTCTCTCCTTTTTAGGTAAGCATTTCCATTTGTAATGTGCCGTTGATATGGGAGGCTGCAGACTGGGTTCAGAGAGAAAACCTATGGAGTACCTGGGTCATGTTTGGCCTTGGCAAAAACTTGCTTTCCAGCTTCTCCATTTGTGGTAGATTGGCAGCTGGTGTCAAATATCTGAAATGTCTTACTTTTCTGTTTTTCCTNAGTAATCATGGATGCTAGGCTGCTAGGCTTTATTCTCTACCCAAAACAGGCGTCTTTTGGGAGGAAAGTGTCACAGGATGATGATTTCTTTTAGTAAGCAGATATGAGGAACATAAAAAGATTCTTAATAGCCAATCCAAAAATGACCAGAGGCACTATTTTACAATACAGAGTGTACAACTTAGTAAATCCAAACCTCTCTATTGTAACATAGCTAATCCTTCCCTACCTCTTTTTTTTTTTTTTTTTCCTGGTCTCAAGGAAAGAGGTCAATTTTGTATTTAAGAAACGCTATCAAAGGTTTAATGATTGTACCATTGGCCATAGTTCAAACAATACAGGCAGGAAGGAATGTACAGCTGTCAAGTGTAAACAGAAATGGGTACAGCTCAGAAGTGCTTCAGACAAATCATTGTATGTCATCGGCTGGTTTTAATTAAGAGCAGACCAAATATTCTCTCTCTCTCCCTTCTTCCTTTCTTCTTTCCCCTTTTCTTCCCCCTCTTCAGTAACTTTAAACAAAATGATTTGTAGTGTATTGTCTTATTGGTGTCTGTCCTTGTAGAAGTAAGCAAATGAATATGGAAATATCTTGACTCAAATTTCAAAGCATATTATGACATCCCAAGGAGACCACAAGATTGTAATCTTAAAACTGCAACAGCAATAGGTTAGGCTTGCACCTTCCCACTTTCTGCATGGTATGTCTTGCTTCAGGAACCGATTCCCATCACGTTGTTTCATGTTCTTATTTAAATCACTGCTCTTGGAAGCAGATTGCAGGTTGATCACCTCTACTGTGTGAGTTCCTGTTGTTATACACCCAGGTATGGCAGGATGGAAACTTATCTGCAGTATATTGTGTTTTCAGAAGTGACATGTTAACCAATATTTAGACTCTTCTGGGTGGACATAAGCCAGAGGCAATGCAAAGGAACTGAGGAAAGGAGATGCGATGCACACATTATTCATTTTTACTTATTTAATTTACATTAGCCTCTCTGGGTTGCCCCACTTCTGTGTTTTGGTGTTGCTATTACTAGAGATCTCTTTGGAAGCTGAGACTTCAAAAAGTAGAATTTGTCAGTAAGTAGTAGTAGTTAAGGACCTGGCATTGAGGAAATACCCTTACTTAGCGTTGCTCTGCTCCAAGTGCTGCAGCATAGAACTGATTAGCTGAATGTACCGAACAGTAGTGTGTTGTGCTGTGTTGTGTTCAGGGCAAGCTTCATCCAGTTTATTTTCAGGTGATGAGGTGGCTGTATTTCCAGATCAGTTAACAATACAGACTGCACACATGCTGCAACAATTTTTTAGGGTCTCCAGGAGAAGAAAACATGCTGCCACAGTCCTAAGTGGAGTAGACCTCATCAACAACATGCACTTTGACTCAACAGTGGAGAAATTCATCTCTGCAAGGAAAGAAACTATAATAGATGTTCAGGTTTACTTGCCAGCTCATCCTATCTCTCTTCACTGTGAAGAACAGCAATAACGACAATAAGGGCAATAACGGCAGTAGTAATCATGCTATTGATTCTCCATCATGAAAGGATTATCGGGGCGAAGGGTGAGAGGAAAAATCTGCATAAATTCCTATTACAATTACAGCAATGTGGACATCTTGTAAGAAGGCATTCCTACATCTGCAGAATAAATAGGTGGCCAGTGCTTCCTCAACCCGCTCTGTGCTGCTGATGCTGAAAGTCCAATTTTTCTGGTCACCAGACATTTTCTTTGCTGCTACCCTCAACCAAGCCTTAAAGGGTTCTTTTTCCTTGGAGAGCAGTTTCTAGTTTCCCACATAAAAAGAATTCTTAGTACACATCATCCTGTGTGCTAACGACCACAGAAAAGAGTACACGTCATTAGCGAATGCAGTATCGGTTATTTCCATATTTGCTCATGATGAAGAGGCAGAAACAATGAGAGAAACTCAAGTTAATTTGTGCCCACCAGTAGCTCCATACCAGTGCTGGTGGATGAAAACTGCAGACAGGCCTCATCTGCATAACACTTCCAAAACCTTTTTGAGTTTTCTCATTAAAGAAAGCTTTTTCGTTTAAAATATTAAGGAAATGTTCCAAGTCCCTAAATCACCCAAAAGACAAAACATCTCCCATGGGATAGTTGACATAACTTTTTACAATGTTAAATTTTAACTAAAAATCTATTACTTACAGCACGCATTCTCATGCATCTGAGAAGCCATATCGGCTTCTTATTCTACTTGGCTTCTCAGAGCAATGGTGTACAAACCTACCTCCCAACCAAAGCCGAGGTAACATTTTCATCTAACATAGATGTTAGATGAAGGCCATAGTACAGGTACTATATAGGACATGTGCTACAGCTGTGCAGTTACTGAAAGACCATATGCCCTCTCATCTAGCAGCAGTTAGGCTAGAGGGTTCTTGGCCTGTGTTTTTTTTTTGCCCTGGCCCCTTAAACACTGACAACTAATGCTAAATATTGAATCTCTGCACAAGGGCTAAACCACCTTTATATTTCATTTTCCTTTTCTACACGTCTTTCTCTTCAAAAAAGGATAGTAATCATAAAACAATAGTTGGGAAGCAAAAAACCTTGACAATTTTACTAAGGCTATGTGGAGAGACAGCATATGAATCTTGACTGTTTCTACAAGCAGCCTAACTCATACCAGTTCTGAGACAAAAAAAAAAGAAGAGAGAAGAAATGCAAACAGTCATAGAAACATGAGATGAATTAAGAAGACATATGGAGATCTTCATGAAATACAGCCTCTAAATTTACTGAGAAACATGTTTCCTATTTGCTTCACACATTCAAATGTCTGTCTTGTATGCAGCAGAAATAAATTTACTTGATATTCTGCATGGGGTTAATGTAATATGTATATTAATTTACAAAACGTAACTCCACAGTGCACATGTGTATTCTGAACATTAATTATTATAGTTATATATAATATAGATGTATTATATATTATGTTTATTGTATAATGCTTGTATCAGTTTTGGTAAGTAAGCCAACATTTCTACCAAGGAACACAGACAGAGGCCCCCCAGATGGATCAGAAGGACTGCCTGAAAAAAGGCATACTATTTTACAAGACTCAGAAGCCCAGTAAAACTTCCCCACATCCTCAAACAGCCTCCCAACAGAAAATAAAAATCCTTTACTAAATAATATGCCCCTTTAGGGAGACAGATACATGACATCATCCGAACAAATACATTTGATGAATAATGGATCATGAGGCACCATTCTGTGAGTGTGATTATGGAGCTCAGTGTGGGGGACCTCTGAAATAGACAAGTTTTCTACCTTAATTTTCTTTTGGAAGATAGAGAGGATCTCAGATTTTCTGAGAAATGGGGAGGTTCTTTTCCCTCTGAAACCAACAAGACCCTCTGTGCAAGAAGGTTTGCCCTTACAGACCTGGTGAGGTATTATGTTACTTTCAAAGCTGCTTTTCACTTATTTTTTTAGAGAATCTATTCCAACTCAAACAAAACAACACCAGTATTGGGGGAAAATCAAGTAAAAGAATGAGTTAGTCATAAGTCATCACATTCTTTTTTTGTCTTTTCTCTACTGCATATTCTGTTAATGCAGAATGCAGCAGTTATCATTTTCCACAATTATGCCAACTTCATTACAGTTTAAGCAAAAATACTCCTTGCATTACTGCTTGTGGATAACCAAGGGGCAAAAGTCTGCATCTATACAATGTCTCTTGTGAATAAGCAAGGAGCTCTGGGATGATCTTAGCATAGGCTTGAAAATTTTTGAGAGGTGGCTCCTAATAATATCAATTGACTGATTTTTCTCTTCATATTTTTTCAGGTCATCTCTGTGAAAACGTTGGTACAGTGGTTTGTGAAGATTAAGATCAGCTTTTAACACAGGTTTAAAAAAGACACAGGCTTAAAAAAAGTCCAACAATCTGAAAAATCTGGAAAATCTCTTCCTTTTTGCTTATCTAAAGAAATGAAGGATCAGGGAAATTCCCAAAGGCAATCAACATTTCGTGTATTGTTTGCATTGGCTCAGGTTCATATTTGAAGCTTTGTATTTAACAACACATCCTGAGAGGGCTAAATAGCCATGGCTAATGGCAATGGAAACAATTTCTCCTTGTGGTCTGAGCTGGAGCTGCTGTCACAGTATGCCCCAAGCTTTGATGTCTGCCTGACACCACTCAGAAGCATTACATTAATTAGGAATATAAAACTGAGAACTATTGCCACGTTAATTGAAAACTCCAACTGATGCCTGCTGGAGGCTCCCCCCAGCTTTCTCAGGCATTGCAGCCTGTTGCAGTAGGATGAAGTTACAATATTTGCAGAAGCTTCGGTTTTATTGCCATGTGATCACTGTGTGGAAACAGATGTGAGGAGAAGGCTCACCGCTCCTAACTGTCCCAAAACCTGTGGTGTGTGGCCCCGGGGAGCCAAGGCCAGCCTTTCAGGTCCATCATTCATGCTCCAGTTAGGTTAACTCCCTCATTTGTCCTTGCTTTGCATTTCGCCTGCAAAATGAGGTGGCCTGGCCTTCCTGCACAAGCTTTGCCTGGGGCAGGTGCTCCCCATGCCCTCACTCTGCACCAACCCACAGTTTTTTCCAGGGGCTGCTCTTGCCCCAGAGCCTGTCCAGGGGAGAGCATTCTTTGCTTTGTTGCTCTAGGGTTTCAAGAGCTGGCAGAGATTCCCCAGAAATGTATGAAGGTGAACGCTGTCAACATCCTGGACCTCTGCGACAGCATTACAAAATTCTTGGATCCCTGCCTCAGCTCAGTGGACAATGTGGCTTCATTCTGAATGAAATAGGAAGAACTTCTCTAGCCATTTTTGCAGTAGGCAAGTTCTCAGTTCAGCAAAAAGTGCAAACAGAGAAAGATTGAATGGTTCTGGGGTTTAATTACAATGTAGTGAGTTACTGGGTTGCACAGTAGTGCGCTGCTTAAAATCTCACAATGCTCAGCAGCAACCAGCTGGCAGCTTTTCCACAGCGTGTATGCAGTGAGTTGTAATTGCCAATCTGATTTTAATAGACAATCTATGAGTGTTGAAAAGAAATAAAAAGAAAAAAGGCTCCCACTGTTTCTTTGGGGAAGACATTAACAAATAAAACATGTAGGAACACTTTGTACTCAGAGTTTTTTTAATATCATATAGTATTTACAAACATAATTTAGAAAATCATCTAGATCTCAGGCTTTAGAAAAAGTTCTTCATGAGCTGAATAAGGACTTCTAGAAATAGAGGAAGTGAGGGTAACATGGAAATTTGTGTTGCCACTCCTGATGCTACTCCGGGTAAGACATGCAGGATATTTTCTGAGCTCTTACTTTTGCTGGCACGCTTTGGTTTTCAACTGTGAGGAAAACATATGAAGGTAAAAGTGAAGAAGTAAATAAAGATCCGAAGTATGAAAGAAAAGCACATTCCAGTTGGTAAGGTTTCACAGTCGTGCAGGTTCTGTTGCCCCATGTCTTCCTTTTTAGTGTACGTGAGAATTTCACAAGCAGGTTACCATGAACCGTGATGCAAGATGGGGGATTTCCCACCATACAGCCTGCCCCCTCATCTTCTTCCCATTAGCAGTGTGAGCTGGGAGATGTGTTCTGGCAAGGATGTCTAGTCAACAGTTTGTTGGAAATTGAGGTACCTGAGCTGCATCTCTCTGTGAAATGCTGCATTAGCACATCCAGTATTTTTTTTTTCCTAAAAACAGTTGGTAATTGAATTGTTATAAAAAATAAATCGCTTTTACTCTCTCTAGTTCAAAGGATGTGGCTGCTGTGAAATCCTATTATATTTCTGTGAGACTCAAGTATTGTTATTACTAATAAGATAAAAAATTTTTTGGCCCTGAAAATTAATAAACCTATCCTAACAGTCCTAATCCATCCTAACTTATGACAGCATGAGTTAATGAAAAATGGCCAGTTATGTTTCTATATTTCTGAGGGCCTGGAATTATTAGAAAAAGATTTGGTTGGAATCTACAGAGTTCTATTCAGAAAGAGCTCTGTCCTATTTCCAGTGGACCTTCTGCTCAATTTACTGTTTCCATGTAATTTGTCAGGTATGTTCTGCGTACTCTTGTAAACAGTTATCAGTTATCCACGGAAATGGTTGTTTAGGCTTGCAGTAAACAAAATCGGTCCAAGGTGATGACTGCTGCAAAATCAGTGAAACCAAGGCAGTTACACACAGGACTAGCCTAGACCTTAGAAATCCTACAATCTTGTAAGCATCATGTTGTGCTGTGACAACAAATTATTTTCTAATCTCAAATTTGTATTTTTGGTGGGAAAGAACAGATGCAGCAAGTTTTTAAAAAAGGGCATAAAAGCTAGCTGTGGGTGATGGGGGATATATGGCCAGAACGTTTGTTGTGTGGTAGCAATGGAAAGATTTCAAGTCAGTTTGAGAATCATGTCAAATGTCAGCTCTACTGAAAAATCAGTCTTCACTGAGGGTAGGCAGTACATAGTCAAGCTGAGGATGTGGGGCTGAACTCAGTGGAGGGACACAGCATTGCGATGGGTTGCATGATGCATGCAAAAGCTGTGTCCCTAAGGCCAGATCCTCAGAGACCAGATCTGGTGAATGAGGACCACCTAAGATGGTCTGCAGGAAATGCCATGCTTCCCTCCCCTCAGGAGCTGACATTGTAAGTATCCACCTGAGATGAGTAAATTACAGGTTCAAATCCTACCTCTTCGAGTAGGATCATGGAGCCAGTTGTCTGCTTTTCCGTGGCAGGGCCCTACGCAGAGCATTTAGGGATTGGAGAGTTGCTCCTTCCTTCCATTGGGGTTGATGAACTTTGCATAAAAGGCCGCAATATTTTGTAAATAACACTGCGAAATGGTCAGGCCTGGAACTCGTAGCCTGCATGTAAGCACATGCACCACAGTGTTGGGGAATCGTTGTTGGACTCGCTCTGGCCCAGTTAATAACAGCAACTGAGAAACTCAGGTTTTTTAAAAAAGCATATATATTTAACTCTACAAAATATTAGGCAAAAATGACCTCACCCCCTGCCCTCACCAAGATGAAAAGTTTTCCTATCTGATACATCCAGTTTAGCCTTAAAATTTCATTCTTATACCTTGTTTCCTCTCAGTGTCCTGTAGTATAACATACCATGCAGTGATTGGGAAGTATGTCTAGTTTTCAGCCCACACAACTCAGCTGTCAAGTTAACATTATTAAATGGTTCTTCTAGTCCACCAGGAAGTATTAGAGGGTTGTAGGTTAAAGAGCTTTTACAGTTATCTAGTGTTTAATTGAACAAGCCACTACTGTATCACTTGGACATTTGTTGTCAGAGAAAGTATTAGCATATGCTTTTACAGCAAGGGTATGCAGAGTGCCACATGTAAGTCATATATAATGCGGTAATAAACGTACAATAGCGTATTGAATTCTCATATTCATAAAGGCAGTTGGATAGCAGGTGTGTGCTTTCTTTGGTACTCTTTACCAAGCGGTTCTTAAACAATCGATACTGAATATGCCATAATTGCATTTTACATTTAAATTGAAAGATTCTTAGGAGTAAATTGGTGTGGCAGTAAAACTCTGACTCTTGGCATTAGTCAGGGTAACACTAGGTGATGACTGTGGATGAAAATGGATATTGGAATCACGGGACAGCCATATGTCTGATGGCACCAGTCAGTGGAGCTGCCAGGATTCAGCCCACCATGCTTCACACTGGAGCTCCTACCCATAGCCTCCTCAAAAAAAATGGGCAGTTACCCTGTCTGGGTTAATCCAAACCCTGTTGATCCCATAGGGTATTCTTTCACTTACGTTTCCCACCTTTGGGTGAGTCTGAGCTCTGGGGTGAGCTATAGGTAAGAGTAAGTGAGTGACGTCGACTCTGTTATTTTGTATTTAAATTGCACATCACGGCTTTATTCACTGACTGCCTAATTCAGCCTCCGAAGACATCCTGGGGACCATTTTCATCGGCTTGTTTTACATTAGGATGAGACAGGAGAATCACAGCAAAGTGCCTGTTGACATTTCAAGAACATATTAAAGCTTCTCAACAACAAAAAATGATGCTCATTCAAAACATGGAACTGCAGAGGAATGTTCAAGGTACAGTGCACAACATCACCTGTGGGACGTTACTTAAACCACTCGCACAGCCACAGAAATAACTTGAACCTCTCTGACTGTAACATTTGTTGTTTTGATTCGCTGCAGAGTTAATCCAGTCAGGAAACAGAAGCAATGCCACATTGACTTGCATAAGTAACTGACCAGTGCAGAGCTGAAAATACCAGTTCTGCAGTCGAATGTATTAACTGAAATTCCATAGCATTACCAAAAAGAAAGAGAAAAAATACCCCAAACCCTAGAAACTCAGTCAAACTGAAATTAGCTGTTGAATTTAGAAGAAAATCTTTGAATTTTTTCTTCAGTTATTCATTCATCACTAGTAACAAGTTTTGTCACAACTCCAGCCATAAACGTGGCACCCTCATCGTGACATTTAAACTAGTCACAGGACACAAATTACTCAGCTGCAGTTCAGAGAGCCTCTCGCTTCTGTCAGACTAAAGCCAGTAACATTCACACAGCTTTTCTCTTGTGAGAAATGCTAAGATTCACTCAACTGAGTCATTGTGGGCAGTTCTCTGAATGTCAACTCAGTGCTCAGCAGCAGTCAAATAAAAAACATACTGTTGTTAAGAAAGTGTAGGAAATATTATTAGGATGCATTTTAACTTGGAAGCTCTTCTTGGCCCCATCTCAGAGGTATGTCAAAGCACAGCGAAAGAAAGACGCGCGGAATGTGATATGGATGAGCACCCATACAGAGACTAAATAAACTGTAATTTGGGGTGGTGGCGGTTGTAAAAGTGTTATTGAAAGGGGGTCAGCAGCTACACCTACAACAGTAGGAAGTGATGGGAGGAGGAGCTTGCCACCGCATGAGAACTGGGAGCAGCCCCCAATTCAGCCAGGCATGGGTAAGGGGTGTGCCAGACGAAGCACTCTTCATACAGCTCTTTTCCCATACCTGTTTTTTAAGCTGTGGACGTTTCTGCGACTGGATGTTGTGGAAAACAAGGTCTAAGTGGAACAAAGGGCCATCAGGGACTATGAAACACAACAGGCGAAGTGCAGCCTCCAGCTCAGAACCTCCCTTAAACACTGAAAGCCAGAGCTGGGGAGGAAGGAGAGGATACAAGACGTATGCTCGCATCTTGGATATGTTTCTTGCTCATTTTCCCCAGGTGACAATTACTTACCATTTTTAAAGGTAAAATAGTGAGCTAAAGGCCCTCTGCTCTGACCATTGTGACTGCCCTCCAGCGCTTATGAAAGGTTTAAGGAGAAAACACTTTTGCTTGGAGATGTCCTACAGCGCTTCAGGACAGAGCAGCTTAGTGCTAGGCACTGATCATCCAGACACTTGCACAAAAGTGACTTCACACATACAAGTAGCCCCATCAAATTCCCCAGGACTGCTCAAGTGCATAAAATTAGGCATGTGCAGAAGTGCTTCCAGGTGCAGGGACTTACAAGGCACTTACTGTGGCCCCAGTACAGCAAATCACTTAAGCATGTACTTAAGCTCCAGCAGAAGTTGTTCAGTGTACTTTGCCTAGCAGGCATGGCCTCATGGCCATGCTAAAACAGTGATTTACTAACATGTAGAGCACAAGCAATAAAATCACATATTTGTTTAAACTGATTATATAAACCAGCAACAGTGTATGGTTCACATGTTGCAGGTGCCAGTTTATGAACTCCACTGACATGACAAGAGAAGAATCAAACTTCTGCTACAGGCATCTATTTCTGATCTTTCTGTTCACTGGACTCATTAGTTGGGAAGGAGTCATTTGTGGGCATCAAGTTATCGTAGTCATGTTTGTATGCAGCTAAGGTTTTCCTTTCTAAAATCTCTTCCAGATCAATAAGATTAGGTGAGACTGTCATCTGAGTACTCTGATAAATAACAAAAGAAACTTTAAAAACTGGCTGACTGCAGAATGGAGACACTTAAAACAGAATGTAGTGTTTAGCCCCAGGCCTTGGCAACGATTGAAACAAAATGTTTTGAAATAAAGCAAATTGGCATTTTGCTGACTTTTAATGTACTGTCTTTCCAAGCAAGACACCTGGTTCAACTACACAAAACATCTAGTCAGAATTATAGTCTAAGCTTTTGTTATGCAAAAGATAAATGAGGGCAACATGAACTCTGTGAGAGAGTCAGGTTTGGTGCTTTTTTTTTTGCTTTTTCCCTAGGGTAATCTGTCAAGAAGCTACTGGCTGCTGACAGGAAACCGGGACTCTTTTGAGGATGTGCTGATTTCTTTAAGAGGTGGGAGAAAAGGTGGGGAAGAGTCCAGTGAAAAAAGATACAAAGTGCAGTAAAATACACTAGCTGTATTAACCATAAGAAATAGTCCCATATTTGAATATCGAGGTTTATAAAAATGATGTGTGTGTAAGTGTGCATGCACCCACGCAGGATATTCTGGTATACAAGAATGGGTTTGTGGGTGTGTAAGACAGAAAAGCACACTGCTGATGTGTTATGTTAACTGTGATGCTCTCAGAGGTATTTCATGAGCTCCCTCACAGATGGAGGGATATCATAACATAGCAATATATTGTTATGCTTCCTTGCATGTCTGCTGGCTTGGAATTTTTGAGAATTCAAACTGTTCAAATCTGATGGATCATCAAATTTATTAACCGTAAAGATGGCCCTAACTCCAGAGTAACTGAGACTAAAACCTCATCTTTGATATTAAAATTATGGAAGGGCAAGAAGTTAATAAAATACTTGCCTGTCATTCAGGACATCTCTTTCATCTTGAATTTAATTTTGAAGGGTACAATATGTCATATTTCACTATGAAATCTCAGTTATGCTTATCAGAAGCCCAAAGAGTTTGAGTCCTCATGTTCCTCAAGCTTTCAGGCAAGAGCAAGGTAACTTGATGCCCCCTGTCAAATAAAGCAGGATGATTTTTCAACCGAAGTGCCAAGATTACAACCAAAAAAACCCCCGTATATGGTCATCACACCTAATGCCTCTAAACAGATTGCACAAAAGGGACTCCACAGCCAGTGCAGCCCTTATTTCAGGCCTTTCTGAGGTGTCAGAAAAGGCAACAGCTGGAAGCATACACTGCGTTGTACTGCAATGCATTGATCACTGCTGTAAGTGGAGTTCCCTTGGCTGCTCAAGCAGAGAGCATTGACCAAAAGCTAGAAAAGATTTGCTTGGGAATGTTTCAACCGAAAGAATTTTGTCAGAACTGCAGAAACAAAACCTCTCAAGAAAGACTTGGCTGAGACAAATTTCCCTACTTGAGAGAGGCATTGAAAAAATTAGGAGAAGTCTAAACGTCTCCCTTTGTACTTTCAAAGGAAAATTTGGGGTGGGGGGGAGGGAGGTTCTCTTTAAAAGCCCTTTTCATTTTGTAATATAAATAAAGCAACGTTTTAAAAAGCTAAAATCAAAATGAAAAAAATGTTTGAATGTCATTAAATGAAACTTGTTTAGTTTTGTTCCTTTTAATTAAAAAAATACTTGATATTTTAGCTATTTGTCCTGACTTCAACGATTTTTTTTTCCTGATTCAAGATAGTAATATTCAAAATCTTGAAAATTTCCCATGGGACAGAAGAAAAAAAAAAAAAAAAAAAAAAAAAAAAAAAAAAAAAAAAAGCAACATCCTACTCAGCTCTACTAAAAATCACAATAAGAAAAGACAATCCTGACCTCACGTCTGGGCGTGTGTTTAGGCATGGTGAGCACAAAGAGGGTAAACACTGCTGTTGGTGAATGCTTCAGGAAAATCAGATCTGCTGTGGAACGTATGGGTGGCAGATTCACCAGGCTGATGATATGTCACATGGCTTCTGTGATTCAGTTCCTTGCGATAAAAAAGGTCTTACTACAGTAGTATACAATGGACAGTTTTGCTACACTCTTCAAATGGTTATTAATTAAGGCAGAAAGACCAGTCTCCTTTTCTGTTGGCTACTTCTAATATTATTCCTTAATTACAGTTACGAGAGTGTTGCAAAGTGCTCCCATAGCAAAGTGGCAATGCAACATCTCCAACACAATGGGAGAATGGGATAGAAGTAGGATGGGTAGCTCAGGCATCAAAATAGGATTTCCAGCTCCAGCCTGGCTGCCCCAATGACTGCCAGCATACACCTGCCCTCAGCACTTATCCCCTTATCCCTCTCTTCCTCATCTAACTCCATTCCTGCCTTGGGTGTCCCCAGACTTCCCACGTCATCCTTCTGCTTCATAGAATCAAAGAGTCACAGCATGACTGGGACTCAAAGGGACCTCTGGAGGTCATCTGGTCCAACATCTGCTCAAGCAAGGCCACCTAGAGATGCTTCCCCAGGACCATGTCCAGATGGCTTTTGAATATCTCCAGAGTTATCTCAAAGCTTGTGCTGCCCCACTGCAGCAGAGCCTCCGGCCCCCTGCAGCTTCCTTGCTTCAGAACCTCCCCAACTTCCTTCCCACTGGTGCCTCCACCTCACTCCAAACTCCTACCTCATGGCCCAGCACTTCGCCCTGCTCCCTGCTCTCCAGCCCTCTCCCCCTAGCTTGTACGAGGACCCAATTCCACTGCTCCAAGCTCTCCCCATCCCTGAGGTCTCTCCCATCTAGCCTCAAATGCAACAGAAAATTAAAATTAATGTAATTAATCCCATTCTCCTTGTGCTAACTGAGGCAAGTGCAAGCACTAATTCATGCTCCTACCTCCTTGATGTAATGCTTGCTCTTGGCCCCCAGCCCACATCCCTCCCACAGAAGGGATGTTCTCTTTTCAGTCCCTCTCCCCAACCCATGATCCCACAAGAGACCATGGGGATGCTGCCGTACATAGAGTTCGGCCCTGTTCCACAAGCCACAGGCTGCTGGCCACCCTGGGCGTGCCTCAGCCAGCCAAACTGGCCTCCTCTCTTCTTGTGGAGCCAGTGTGGCTGCCTAGGCTCCTGGCAGCGATTTCCTAAATCCAGACAGGAGCTTCAGCTAGAGCTCCACCTGGGTTGAGCCTACAGGGAAGAAAGAGAGAACATGTCTGGGAAAAAGGAGCTTTATGGTAATTCTGCAACAGGCACCTAGACTTTTAGGATAGGAGTCGATTTTCCAGAGGCTTGGAAGAGAACAGGGAGCCCAACGTCCACGGGCAATAACAAGTGCAAACACATCAAGCAGGGGCTTAGGCTAGTCCCATTCTGCCTGGTCAGATCCAGATCTCACACCAGATGGATGCTGTCCAAGACAACAAGTTACAGTGTAGTCTCCAGTCTGACTCACGTCCTGGGGCTAGCCTGGCCATGCCTGCAGGGGTGGCAGGTTCCTCAGGGTGGGCGTGGAAACACAGCTCTTCTCCTGAGCACCCTCATGAGGAGCAGGTGGGGGTAAGAGCTGTGAGAAACCCAAGGCTGCATCCTCAGCCCTCCCTTGGGAGCTATATCCTCTCAGTTGTGGCAACATACCAGCCCCCAGCACTGCACAGGCATTGTATTCACAGACTCTGACTTGGGCATCTCTGAGACCTGCCAAGAACACCACCGAGGGCAGGCATATAAAAGACCAGAGAAAATTAAACAAAATAAAGGCCAAGGGGGAGTCGGATGCTCTCAATGCTAACAAACAAGTGAGAAACGTCACTTCCCTCACCCAAAGCAGAGAAAATGGGTGAAATTGGGCTATTGTGAGTGAGCAGGACCAAGGTTCACCAGCCACCAGAAAGTTGTGACCACGGTAACCACCTCCTTTGGTGTCTGGCAGGGCCGCAGCCCCATCATGAGGAACGAGGACGGGCTTGGGGATCCAGGTCACACGCCAGAGCTGCTGCACGCACACCTGGGGCAAACCATCTCAGACCTTTGGGCTGGGTTTATTGTTTGGCAAAACGAAGCCGATAACATCTGCCTCACAGCGAGTTGCAAAGCTTATTAACGCTGTGCCTAGTGCTTTGAGATCCACTGAGTGAAAGTCCTTTATGACTATTTTATTGTTATTGTAGGGAGATCAAAGTAGCAGCTCTAATCTAATGCCATCCCTTTTATGTTCATACCACCCACTTGTGTGCAGAAGTCAGCCCGGCTGTGGATCGTCTCCTCTGCCTGTTGGCCTTCCAGGGTGGCGAGCCTTGTTTGTCAAGGAGGTTTTCCAGGGTAACTGGCTGCTAGTCAGTCAGAGCTTGAACCTGGTGAAAGAATGAGGGCAAACACCAGATTGCATCATTATTTAGCGGGGCTGGAAGTAAACCATTTAGCTCCGTATTGTCTTGAGTTACTTGCTATGTTGAAAAGATAGGTGTGGCCAGCCAAAAATGCACGGTACCAAGGCAGTGCTGTATTTGAAAGAGTTTTTAATGGATTGGAGTTCAATCTTTGGTCCTTTTGCTATGTGGGGGGGGTGTTCTTGTAGGTACAGATGTATTTACAAGCATATATGTGTGTAAGTTATGGAAAAGGGGAGATCAGATGGGTAATACATGGATTTTCCTCACCTTCTTTGATGAAGCTAATATGGCAGTCTGATCTAATCCCAAGGAAAATTTTGTTTTCCTGTTAGGGAAAGCTGCTGCTGGGAATCTCAATTTGTTAAGTGTATGTACTTGTTTCTTCTTGGACATAAATTTCACAAAGTGCCTTAATGTGTGAACTGTACACTAAGGGTCTAACATGTGTAAGGGTGACAGTAAGTGCTCCGTTGACAGGAGACTGTGTGGTCCAAATACTACTGGGGAAAAAAAAAAAAAAAAAAAAAAAAAAAAGTATGCAGTTTCATGTCCAAACCTGAATGAAAAGGAGGAAAAACATGAGCTCTATAGAACAAGTCATACTCCCATTCTTGGAAGGAGACCAAACCCCATGGCAGATATGTTTATTTTAATACTTTTATTGTGTTCTATATTACTCTAAAATCTATTCATTTGAAGTTCAGAACCAAAGGGTGCAGCTCCTGCAAGCAACATAATTCTCCTCTTCTGCAGCTATTCACACCTGCCTGGGTATGAAGTGTAGTGCTGCCTGGGTAATGGAGATTTCTCTTTAGTGACTGAACTGAAAAGTCATAATAACAAGGACTTAAGACATAAGTTGTCCCACAATGGAAATGTCTTGATCTTGGCAAACCTCAATGCAGTGTGTTTTATTTTGGATCAATCTCATAAAATTCTGCTGAGACAAAACTGAAAGTTTGGGGGGATGTTTTCTTTCAGGTTACTTATGCTTTGCAGTACGAAACAAAGGAGAGCCAAGCCATTAAAGCAACAACAAAAAATCCTTTTAAATGAACACGTAATCAGGATGAAAACTTAGGAGTTTCTCTTCAGAAGTGCTGAAACAATGCATTCTGGCTCTAAAAAAAAATTCTCTCTTGTTGTTTTTTAACCTCCTCTAAAAAAGATCACTGACCTCAGTTCAAATTTATGAAGTTTCAGACTGCTCAAGTTTGTGTTTTTGACTCATTACTATTTGGCAGAGCAAATAAAACTTATGTTTAAATGTTTTTCCTAAACAGAGAAGTCAATTTGCTGCTGTGAAGTCTATCACTAATGGCCTCAGCTATCAACAAACAAAGGCCTCACATCACGAAAAAGTGAAAAAGTTCATATATCCCAGAGTCTGAGGAGCACAGGCATGTCCTGTGAAAATATCCAGGCAACCAAAATCCACATTTTTTTTCAACTATTTGTATAGTTCAAACCAAAAGGTGGGCAGCAACTTGCCTGTGACCACCAGGGCATTTCAGGATGACACACCAGCATGTGTGGGCAGGTTTGAAATGGGGCATAATTGCAGTGAGATGTTCCTATGTATAGGCTATTTCCAAATGTTCACATACATCCTTTCAGCGTCCCTGTCAGCTACCATACACGTGCACATTCATCTATCTAATTGTGTTTGTATATATAGTCTATTCAATAGTGCCAATAACCATTTTAACCACTTACCATGTCCCCCTTTTGCAAAAACAACAATAACAACAACAACAAAATTGTTGATAACTCTCAGGTCTAAGTCCTTGATGTTAAAGAATTCTTCTGGCACCTTTTTGAATTAGCATTCAACATCAGCAAATCTTGCACTAATGCCCTTAGTGACTCATAGCTTTTATCTGTCTTTTCAGGGTGAAATTTCCCAAAGTCCTATGTGTTTGCCTACCTCTCCTCTCCCAGCAAGGTCCTCCACTGACATCAAAGACCTGAGAAACAAGCCAATAAAAATTGCTCTTGGAAAACCCACTCTCATCTCTTTGGCTGCTCTCCTCGCCCCATCTGAGCATCTCCTGTTATCCTGGGCAGCAGTACGTGCCAGCTGGAGGTAGTACAGTCCTGACTTGCACGTACAGTAAATGCTCATGAGGAATAATATGTACCACTGCCCTGATGTATGTACAGTATTTATCAAATCATTGGTCATAATTACAACATTATTTTAAGGATGATTGTGGGATTATGTCACAGAAACTATTCCCCTGCAGGGGTGGGTGGCACTGCTACTTTATAGGTGCAAAAGTATCTTTTTTTGGTTCTTTATGATGTAAAGAGTCAAACTGATTTGTCAGCAGGCAATGCCTCGGGACTGCCTTATCCTTAAAAGGAGCACAAGCTCTTTTTTGCTGTGGTTCAGCAATGGATCGTGTTTGTTTGTTTTTCCCAGGGCGGCCTTTTTATGTGCTAAAAATGTCTCATCATGGTAAAACACAAATCAGGACCTTCCCTGAAATCCCACCCCCTCTCCTGGGGTGTTTGCCTCATCCAGTTCTTTGGAGACCAGTGTGATTCATGTAAAGTGTATCAACANTTTAATATATATATATTTTTATCAGTGCTTAAAGAGAGAGGAAGATGACTGTGAAACAGTACAGGGTGTCAGCAAGAGGATGGGAGCTTGTGAAAAGTTGGCTGACAGCAGATGTGAGAAGCCAGCAGAGTCTTCCCCACAAAGGTGTTTGACCCGGTGTACGCTTCCTGCTAAATGCCCTGGGCAGCTCTTATGAGAGCGGTATTAACTGCCTAGAGACTTAGACCTGGCCCCTCTGGAAAGCAGGAAGCTTCCACCACAGAAGGTGCCTTGGCAGGAGCATTGGGATCGTTATATGTGTCGTCTTGATGGCTAGTCATCGGCTGGCTGCCACAGCCAAACCACACTGCCTGCCTACGGGCATGCTCTTGGCCAACTGCAAAGGCAAAGTGAGCCACTAGGAAGGATGTGAAGAAAGGCCTGTCCTATGGAAAAAAAGTGTCCTACCTGTGGGAACAGTGTTACAGAGACACTTTATTCCTCACTCTCTTTGCAGACTGTCTCTATTTTTGATGAGAACATTTTTCCCCAGAACAAGAACTTTCTGGTGAATCAGGATATCTAGGCAAATAAATAAATAAATAAACAAACAAATCTGTGCTCCTGTTGAGTGGTAATCTATCCTTGTCTATACGTGGTCCAGCAAGCACAGAGATGTACATACGACTGCACCCCACTCCTGTCCTTCCAAAAAGAATTGGTTATACACGAGCAGGATTCAGAAGGCTTTGACCCAGTATTAAAATTTATGGAATTTTTGCAGCTCTGGAATGCAATTTTCCAGCAAAATATAATTTAGCTTCCAAGAAAATAATCCCTTGATAATATTAATTTCCGATATCCAGTGACCTTTATGTTTTGTAGAAATCTGCCATATTAGTGACCTCATTGCAGGGTGTTTGGGCTCCTTGCAATTCAGTTTCCCATTTCTGATAAAATTCTCCTACATATCGCATGTTGTTGTCCCCCAGTCCCTCCAAGCTGATAAATTCATCTCAGACCATCCAAGAGAAGCTCTGTGTGTTTGTGTTCATGTGTGTATCTTTGTACCTATCTCTGAAACATTCTTAGAGCACAGCAAAGATATTCTTCATGGGGCACGTGTTCATCTGGGAAAACAAAACAAAACAAACAATAAACCAAAACAAAATAGAACCAAACAAAATAAAAAGCCTTTTTTTTTTTTTTTTTCCCCATCAATCCACTAGGGCCAAACGCAGTGTGCTTCAGTGTGCTTACCTCTCCCTTTGCAAGTGTACCAATGGACTCTGGTTCTCTAGGTAGCACTCTGTTCCCTTGGTGTGCCTCAGTGGACTTATTCTGCCCCTGAAACTATCCCAGTGTGGTGACTTTCCAAAGTCTAACATACACAAGTCAAATCTGAAAGGCCAGGTCCTCAGCAGAAGGAAATCAAATAAAAATTGGCAGCAGTAGTCACCTGAGAAGATTTTTCATCTACATTTCCTGATTTCTTGAAATGAATTGACAGGAAAGAATTCAGTCCAAGAACATCTGGGAAACTGGGGGACAGGACTTGAGAAACAGAGGCAGGGGAATGCCTCAGTGTGAAAAGTCAAAAAAATAAAGTTCTTAAGGATGTTGTCAGATGTTGTATCTTTTAATACTTGTTTTAAAATCATTCATGTCTACTTTTTCCCAGAAAAAATATGCTAGCATGCATCACTGGAGGCTGCTAATCAAGGCTAAACTACTGCTGTGAATCAGTTGAAGTTCAGCCCAAGTATTTCTCTGGATCATCAGCTGCTCCCATAGAAAAGCAGCAAAGACTCCTTCCATGAGGTTGCTCTAGATTTGGGTTACTGGTGGAATGCAGGACATTAGACCTGTCCTGAATGAACACAAAATGAGCATTCACAAAGCAGTTATGGGAAGAAAGTCAGTGGTTGTTTTGCCTTGTACAATTAGACATTTTAACATCATATTTTCTATTTCACTCTCAAAACAGAATTAGGACCCAAATTTTCCTCTCCTTTGTTAACTTCACTAGTATGAGATAGATTTATGCTACTTAGAATACGTGTGAGAATAATGTGAAATTGTATTTCTACGTAAGCAAAGATGATAATGGGAAGGTTGCATGCGGTAAATATATAACAAAAATAACAGAATCAAACCTTGAGCCGTAGTCCCGGACCCACAATCCCACACCTTTCCTCATCCTCATTTTCTTCCATTCAACTGAAATGCACAGATCAGAGTTAAATCCTGACTGCGCTTGCAGTGTCTGGTCCCACCATTAGACATGGATGGCTCTCTCTGGCACTATCCACGATCACACTGATAATTGTGATGCCACTGCTATTTGACTGCATGAACCGTTTATAGTCTCCACACTTCAGCGTGCTCATTTTTGTTAATTTAACAAATGGAGGAGGTAGATCTAAACCACAAAATAGAAATGAGGGGCAGTGCTTAGATGGATCTAAGGAAAATGCTGCTTACACTTCTATATCAGAAAACAAAATAAAGCTCTTTATTTTCAGTGTCAGGTTTATCACATTCTTTCTCAGACTGACAAAACCTCCCATACCAGATTTACAGTTTCCACATTGTGCAACACAGCTTGCTCTGACTCATCTGCACAAATCAGTCGGTTTTGGATAGAGGTCGCATTTTAGTGGATCAAGTTGCAGTGGAGAAACATCAGAGTCCTACAGACAGTCAACTGAGACTTTTCCCAGCAAATTAGACCTTGCAGACTGTCAGCTAGACCTGGTGCTCCTTCCTGAAGCAGATGCATTAGGTGCATTCACATGTTTGTGCATTTCTCCGTGAAGCTTTTCTCTCCTTTCCCACCCAGCCCCACCATGGAGCATGTGTAAGGACCCACCATCTCCTGGCTTGCATCTGTCTCTTGTCCAGCTCGCCTGGTGGCTCCTGGTTCCTTTACTGGAAAAGTACCCCAGCCGTCTGTTCTGCCATACTCCTTGTCGTCTCTCTCTGCTACACTGAAGGGTCCTGAAGCAACCAGTCGTTCTTTGCACAGAAGCTGTTTAACTATGCTTGATGATCCTTGCTGCCCTCCTGTGTGTATTTTCTTGCCTCACTACAGCCTTTTTTTGAGAGGAGTAGCAGGGTTGCTCACATGATACAAGCCAAGGCCACTTTGGGGCTTTATACTGGCTCGTAGTGACAGTGGTTTGGTGTGGTTCTTCCTTTCCTTGGGCACGGAGCTGGTATTTCCACAGCACTGTTGCCCCAGGACTCCATTCCTGGACAGCTGCAAGTGACTCAGAGACCAAGCAATGCATATTTAATGTTAGGACTTTATTTTTTTTCCCTATGCTGTCAGCACTTTATAATGTTGAAATTCATCTACCATTCTTCAGTTTAAATTTGTTCTGCAAAGTATGAGCGATTTGCTGTATGTGTAGGGCAGGGAGAGAAGGAGAACAGTTCAGCTTCAGCAGTGCTCACCATCACAATGCCTGAAAATATCTTTAGAGACGGGCTGGTTGTCATGCATTCACAATAGCTTAATTAATCCCTTCCATTGCCTAACATCAAATGCAGAGAAGTGTACTACTTTCAAAGCCAGAAGTTAACAGAAACCTCACCAGTGACCATTTGAGATCTGGGGAAGAGAAACAAATAATTGAAAATAATTGATGCCATCCCATCTCTTTGCCTGTGAGCAAAGCAAATTATCCACAGCACATCATTTTCTTCTGCTTTGAGAATGTGTGCACAGGGAAAAAAAATCTAGAATTCACAAGGTCGTGAGATCATTTTGAAAAAAGGGTACCATTTTATTATTTCTGAAGTATTTTTCACATCTTTTTCTTGCATGTGAATTTTTGAAATTTGTACCTTAACGGTCTCTGTCTTTCAAATTTTGAAATCTTTCTGTTCTGGAGCCAGCAAAGGAGAAAAAGAATGCATTGTAAATTCCAAGTTTCAGTGTTTGCTAATAGTTATACTGAAACAACCCACTCAAAAATGCTCAACATACTGCAAAAAGACATCATGACATCATGGAATGAAGGTATAGAAGAACTGAAAGCAATTCATGGTGCTCATGAGCAAAAATAGGCCAAAGGCATTGCTCACAAGGTGCATGCTTGGTGATGAATGGAGTAAAGATCAAGGCTAGGGCAGGTCCTTGCTGTTCTTCCCTGAAATCAGCAGTGGGTCCACATTCAGAGCAAAGCCCAGCTTCTGTATAAAGGTTTGAGCACCAGGCCCTGAGAAATTAAGGGTGGTGTCATCCAGTTTTGACCACCCCAAACGCGTGCAAAGTGTACCCAAGGTTAAACAAAATTTACCGTAACTCAAACGTTAAGCGTCTCCCAGCTTGGCCGCCCACACAGGAAACTTCTTGGAGCAGGTGGTCAGCATGGCCTGCTGGTCGTGCTGGCTCCACTCACCCTGCTTGTGGCTGCTGACTCACCACCGAGCTACGAGCCCAAACAAAAGGCTTTCAGATCAACTCGGAGGGAAGAGACTGAGGAGGTCAAGGTGAAGGAAGCAATGATCCCAGCCCACGTCCTCAGACCTCGTGGTAGATGAGGAGCTGGTAAGAGGCAAAATAAAACACAGTGTGCAAATCCTCTGATTTGCACCTGAAGGGAAAATGGTGGGAGTGTGGCAATGGCAAGTGAGGGGACAGCTGTCCTCAGCATGCCGTGCTGCTCCCAGCCTGCTGACAAATATTGCCTTCTTTTGGAATATGTTCTGTGGGGATATTCCAGGCTGAAGCTGCTTGCTCCAACAAATTAAAAATGTTGAAAATCTTACTGAGTAACCAATCCAAGATTAAAGTCATGTGGATGCTGACATAAGCTATTCTTCATGTTTATTTCCTTTCTTTGTCACTTTTCAGAGCTAAAATCTTCTGATTGCAGGAGAAAACCCTACTGAACTGGAAAGAGTTTGCTGCTCATTTGTCAGCCTGAAGTTTTATGTATTACTTTCCAATTACTCAATTTTTTAAAAAATAAAAAGCTTTTAATTCAGATACTGTTAGAAACTGCAGACAGAAGGGTAAGGAGAAGAAGTTGGTTTTAGGTAAAGACCCTGCAACAGCAAAAGCTGTTGCGCACCCTGGGTTCCAGCCCTGAGCTTTCCATGCACCCCTCTGTGCCTGTAGTATGTCCTGTGTGACCACAGAGTGCTGTGGCTCATCGGTAGCCAAAGGGACCCCACTCATGTCCCCTTAGGCTGCAAGAGAGAGGGCAAGTGGGAGGCTGGGAGCAGAGGACGAGGAGAAGGAGCACAGCAGCACCGCTTACCTCGCTCTTTCTCCCAGGAATCCCTCTGTGGTGGGGGCTGTTGTATCAGCAGGGGCCTTCTGCTTTCCTAGCTGAATGGAAGATCTGCCATCACCCTGCTGGTCTCCTGAGGGGCACAGTCAACTCCAGCCTCTGACCAGCAATGACATTAATTTGGTTTCTGTTTGCTCTGTTGGCAGGTCTCCTTCCTTTCACCACGTCTCCTGCTGCTTTCTCAACAGCAGTCATTTTATTACCTTGTATTTATTTGGCACATAAGCCCCTGCACCAGCAGTGCTTTTGATTTCTGTTGAAAAAGAGGAAGAAACAGTCACATTTCCTAAAAGGAGAGTTTTCACTCAGGGAGCACAGAAGACATTTTGAGTGTGCATGCCGTAAACTGAATCTGTCTAGATGACTCATCAGGGTGGCCAGCAGACATACCTGTAACAAACACACACCCTGAAGTATTATAAATTAGTCTAGTTGTCTAATGCACTTGCTGAGTGCCTAATACTGCTGGCTTTGCTAGCATGGGAGGATGTTGTAAGGTCTGATCCGAAGCCAGCTTAGCACAGTGAGCTTTAGATCTGGGTTTAGATGGCACAAAATAGCTCAAAATAGCTCTCATTCAGCAGCGGACATCAAACTGCTGGGACAGATTTTTTTGCTTCAAATGGGGTTTAAATACCCTGCAATATCAGGGTCTATACAGTTAGTTGCTGATACTAAGAGCCAGCAACATCCTTACCAGATTCCCTGATTTTGTATTATAATCTATGGACACGTACCATAAACATCTGCCAGTGCAGCTACACAATTTAGAGGTGTAAACTCACATGCATTTTTATACCAGGATGCTAGCTGAGATATATCAGAAAAATAAATAAAAACCAAACCAAACCAAACAGGAAAAAAAAAAAAAAAACCATAACAAAACAAAACAAAAACCTGAATCTATAGTAGGAGCTTTTGCTGGTATTAAATCTCTAAAAAGGATAGCTCCCTTTCTATCATAAAGTTTCTGTGGCAGATCAGGATCACAGAACCATTTGTTAAATCTAATAGTGTAGGAAGCCTAGCGCTGATCTATAGCAAAGCAGTGATACCAGGGAACCCTTTCTATGTGTTTTATGTGGGTGAAAAAAAAAAAATAGAGGACATTCCCTTCCAGAAAAAATGCTGTATTTCCAAATACTCCTGTTTAGTGGTTCAGCTCCCTTCAGCTACACAATGTATTTTAAGTCACAAAGGTGTAATAAAGCATCACTGCAGAAATCTCCCTGATTTATTCATGCATCCTGCAATACAACAGGAAACTTTCAAATACTCTTCCCAAACTCCCCAATCACAAATTGCATTGCAGGCTGTAAAACAACCATCCATGCACATCTTTCCAAGAACATTTCACATGACACGTTTTCAGGCAGAAGGCTATTACTCAGAAGCCTTGTTGGAAAGTAACATGTTTGGTTTTTATTTTCACTGACTTCAAAACCATTCCTGTGCCTGTATGCTTTGCCGCAAGCAGCTGGCAGAGCTAAAAAAAAGGGGAACTGAAAGATTTCAGGAGTACGTATTTCCACTTACAGCTCTATCACAGTTAAGGCATCCTTCAGATGCTGCCCGCCTTCCTCTAAGCCAGTGTAAACAGCTCTGTCGCTCAGCGAGGAAGGCTTGGCTGTGGTTACACTTCAGTCACAACCAGCCATAGTTTGAAGGGTTCGAAGGTGCTTTGAAGCAGTCATCTTGCTCAGCAGAACAATTCTGCCACAACCATGCCAAGCCTGGAGACGAGCTGCTTGATGCTACTTGAGTGCACCTCAGAGTCCCAGTGAGCCATGTGCTGCTGCAAGAGCCAGCCCCATGCTGGTGCCCAGCTGAATGCCTTAATTGTGCACAAGCCTCTCTCCGTCCCACTGTAGCAGCTGGGATAAGGCTCCTCTAGCCTAATTTGGCCCCCTAAAAGCGAGGTGTGTGGTTATTCCTTCCTAGCTCTGGCAGCTTCTCTGCAGCTTCCTTCCAGAGGTATGTGCCATCCGGGGAGCCCGGCTGATTAGCTGGGACTACAGCTCTCCTCTACACAGCTGAAGTTGGGTGAAATCAAACCCCTCACAACTTCTGAGACTGCAGGAGCTGAGTGGTTCCAGAATGGGTACCCTTCCGTTCTTGCTATATCTATTTCACCACAATACCCAGACTGGAAACACATTGCGGGTGTTGTGTGGGACATATGTTGGTGTCAGATCTGTTCCGTGAGTTTCTGAAATTTGGTATTCCCATGTTTGTAAGACAAGACAGCAGTTTCTGCATTAAGTTTTGGCTTTGAGAGTTTGATGCTGTCTCTGAAGCAGATGGGTATTCAGTTCCATATGTCATCCAGAGCTTTGTTTTGAAAACACCAGGAAAAAAAAAAAAAAAGCAGCAGCAACTTTAGTCAGATTTTATCCTGCATCACTGACCATCACGAAAAAGAGAGAGGCATTTAATAATTTTATGGGTGATTTTGAACCATAGCAATAAATCTTCCAGGTATATCTGCAGCATAAATGAGTAAAGGAATTAGTCTGAAATCTTTTATTAAAAAATACATATTTTGCAATGCTAAAATCTTCTGGGGCATTTATGTTGGGTTTATCACATATTGCTCATATCAAAGAGGAATGGGAAAGCTGCATAACTCTCATGTATCCTGTTTGAGATGACTTCATTATAACTCCTTCCATAATAATAATAATAATAATAAGTTTTTAAAATGGCTTCAACTACGAAAGGCTTTTCTGCTTCTGGATCGAGTGAGAGAGTTCATTATCCAAAACACACAGTTTTACTTGTTCACACCAAAATCTCTCCAGTAAATCTTGGTGACTTAAAATTGAGCCTCTCCCCATTCAGTGTATTTTGGAATTGCCACAGAAAGGAGAAATCATTTGTTCCATCTTCAGCCAAAGATGTGTCTGTGGAGTCGTGTGTTCTGACTTCTGGTCACTGCAGCTCCCTTCTTCATTTTTTGGCAACCCTTTCGCCCTGGCGCGCAGTTGGGGCACCCAGCTGTGCATCCTGCCGCACTGTAAGGACACCTGAGCTGCCAGTGAATCATCAGTGCAAACAGCACAGTGACAGAGGGATGGATTACGACAAACCCTCACTGAATTTACCTTTCCTGCTCTGACAGCCAGAGCCGGCCCCTGAATCTCCTGGGCACCCATGCTGGAGGAGCGATGGACAGCTGAGGATGAACAGTCAGCAGATGCCTCTGGCCAAGTCCTGCCTTCTCATTGCTTAGTTGCTAGCACCAGTTTTTCAGGTTTTTACAAAGCCCAGCAATGCGGCATTCGGATTTTAACATGAGCCAACAGATTGTGCTTGTAACACCTGGATCCGAAGGGCAAGAAGCCATCTTGAGCACTCTGCTCGGCTCAGGTCTGGGGAAGAGCTAGAGGCCCTTAACTGTTAGCTTTTAATCAAGTGACAAAAAAATGCATGCATGTCTATTTTAAACCAGTACCTTTGGTAAGAAAGCTGGGAGCTGAAGGTAGCTTTGCTGTGTTTTATTTTTAAAGACTAGTTAACGATTTTGCACACATGCACACACAAGCATGCACATATGTTTTAATCATTAATCCAGACAAACTAAAGATTATGTTGTCGCGTTAAAGGCTCATGTGATGAAAAGATCAAGGCATTTAATGAAGTGCAAAATTCATCCTACTTATGAAAAGAAATGTTGCTCTCTCCAGGGAAAACTCTGTACAGAAAATGTGGCTTTTTAATGAAAGTTATTTGTGTCTGTTTAATATTCTGGACCATGAGAAAAGATTTTTTGTTGTTGTTTTGGCACGTTAACAGCACAGAGTGCAGTACCACTTCATTTTTTCTAACAACCTGAATTCTTTGGCAGGCGGCCCCACACTGGAGTGGATTACCTCTTTAGTTTAATGGGGTAGTTCATTAGAAGACTTGGTCATGTAACTGGGGAGGATAGTAGAAAAAATTTAAGAACTTCCTAGCCGCTGTACATTAGGCTCACCTCCTATCGAGTTCTGGGAACCCAAACCTGAGACACTCAGTTCATTACTCTCTGTCTCTGAGTGATTATTTCTGTCCCAGCTTCCTCTTGTCTGTTGTTCAAAACTTCTAAATGAATGTGGAGGGAGAACTAAAAAATAAATAAAACCTTGAATGGGATTTTCAAGCTGCATAGTAAGGATGAGCTAGCAAAGCACAAGGAAGAGCAAATCCCTCCAACGCAGACGGCTATCCCTGGCTGTCACTATGTAAGCTGCATAACCAAAACCTACGAGGGAGCTTTTAGAGCAAGCTGATTTACTGGGATCATTCTTCCTGACACTCATACGCATCTTGTAACACTTAGGTGCAGCAATTAAGTGAGCAGTTTCACAGCACAGAGTATTTTACTTACAATTGAGCACCCTTATATTCCCCTCCAAGAAATTGCACAGAGCTAAATTTGTAATTCCTTGTCAGAGGAATTGGAGAAGAGAAATGCATTACAGATGAATGTTTTCAGTAGTTTCCACAGACTCAGTCTAAAGCTAAAATCACCTGTTTGGTTTCCTAAGGTGGTTTTCCCTTACAGCTGAGATTTGCAGCTGATGATATCCTTACAGTGAGTGGCAGTATGAAGTTATTTATTTCCAGCAGTGAGGAAATTATGTATTATATTACTCACAAGAGGCTATGTGTGTTCTGCTCTTGGAAGTCCATATTCATCTGTTAGTTTGAAAGGAACAAGGCTGTCAGAAGCACTGAGCACTCCTGGCCCACTCTTGAAGCCAGTGCAAACTGGGGATTTATTTATAGTTATCGCAGTGTGATGACAGCTTGCTCTAAGGAGAATGTGAATTACAGGAGTCATGCAGCAGATGTGGAGAGCTTGGACAACCTCATCACAATTGTCTGTAGAGGAAAGAATGCTAGAGGAGACTGATGATTATTTTTAAGTTGTAAAACATTCCTAAATCTGGGATTTGTGGGAACAAGGAAGGAATTTTCACCAAACCATTCTCACACCCTGATATCTCAGGGAGTAACTGGGGTTTTAGGAAACTGTTCTATAAAATTTATATGCTACTTTTGCAAACCTCTAGACAATCAAAAAAAGATAGGTAGGATCACTGGGACTAGGTGGAAGAGGAGTATGGGTGACAACCTCAAAAAAAATATATATAAATAAACAAATGAAGAGAAAGCAGTAGAAAGATGCCTGTGCTTGTAGGATCGTAAGAAAACAAGGCGGCTATGTTGTTTCTGACTATATCCTGTTTCTGACTATAGCAAAAACTCCTTTCCCTGGGTAGAGATGGAGAATAGGCAAACATAGGGTGAAGCCCCCTGGCTGCCCTCCAGACTCCAGCCGTTCACAGCTTTGACATTCCCAAGCCAAGCAGGACATCTATGTACTTGGTAGACGCCACACACTTCTGTTTCACCTGCTTGCCCAGACCCATGCACCGTTTTAGCACTGATGATGTCCCCTGGCACAGCAGAGATGCCACTGGGATGCCTGTGCTGTTCCCACTGCCTGCCCCATGTCCCAGGGAGGCATGCATGCATGTATTGGACAGCTCTGTCCTACCACATCAACCAGGTGACCTGCAAGCTAACATGGGAAGAAACAAACAAAAAACCCACAAAAAAAAGGTTGCAGAAGCTGCAGGAAAAAAAAAAAAAAAAAAAAAAAAAAAAAAAAAAAGTGTAAGTACCTCCCTTTTTTAAAGCTGAGTTCTGCCCTTCAAAACAAGTAACTCCGGGGAAGTCACTGTGAGAATGGCTGTCCTGCAAACCCACACTGCCCAGAGGCTCTGCACAGCCCCAGCACTGCCTTGTGATAGACACCTCTCGCTCAGGGCTTTTCTGGCTCTGAGGTACTTTTAACAAGATAAATGGTAGGCAGTGAAGGAAAGGAAGAGATCTCCCTAGAAGTTTCCATGTAGGAAGCTAGATTTGATCACAAGCCAGTTTTGGTGAGGACAGCTCCAGCAATGCTGAGTAGATCAGGTCCCTGAGCGTTACGAAAGTTGCTCGATGCTGCGAATCCTACCGCCCTTCTTCTGCATCTCAAGACCTCTTGGTACTGGCTTGCTCTCCCACACCCAGGCAAGGAGATCAGGGCAAGTCTGTTGATTTAGGTCTGATGAAAACGACGTCACTGTGTGACTCAGATCCTGTAAGTCTCTAAGGAGAGAAGGGAGTCAAAACCAAGTTACTGAGAAGTTTGAGGTGGCCTTGGTTGTTCTGGGTGAACTCTTCACCAAGATGTGAACAAATGCATGGCTCTCAGGATGTGTTGCCTACTGAGCAGTGTAAGTTCACTGGTTTATTTCAGAGTAGAGGCTGCGGTTTTGTTATTGCTTGCTATGTACTTTCCAAACATCACAGTCTGTAAGAGTGTAATGCAAAGTACAAGTAGTAATATATGTTCAGAGTCTAAAAGAGAGAAAATATTGATAGGACGTTTAGATACAGACCAAACTTGATTCATTACAGCTGAAATGGCAGAAAAATAGATCTTTAATATTTGTATGCTAACAGCTGGTGTAAGTTCACTGATTAGGCCTAGCCTGCATGGGAAATTTTGCCCTAGCAGTATGCCAGAGTAGCTTCCTGTGGATCTATCCTGGAATAAAAAATCATTTTACTTTTTAAAATACTTATGTTTGCAATATGGAAATACTATTCTGGAATAAGGGGTTGTTTATTCTGGAGTACCTTCCACATGGAGAATCACACAGAAAAGTAACAGAAGATCATTTCTGTCCAGAATATTTACTCTGGCTGATTTTCTTCGAAGGAGAGAGCCTTGTGACAAATATGTAAAAGTAGAACATGCTTGGTGCAGAAAACATGGCTGAGTGGGAACAGATTTAGAGCAGCTCAGAAAGAAATAGTTTTTTAAAAAATATTCTTCAGAAATGTAAGAAAAATGTTGAATTTTAGAACTCCAGAAAAGTTTTCT
This sequence comes from Alectura lathami, assembly GCA_013399715.1. NCBI lineage: Eukaryota > Metazoa > Chordata > Aves > Galliformes > Megapodiidae > Alectura > Alectura lathami. The sequence goes on along the minus strand of VXAV01008432.1, from coordinate 117,152 downwards.
CGTCACTAAAATAAACACAAGACCCTTAAAACAAGTGAAAAATACAAACGTTCTCCAAAGCAATGCTGCCTACTTAAACAGTTATTGCTACCACTAGCGCATTGACTACTTGTGCTGGATACTGAAGTAGATTGTTTTACTTTTTACAAAATGGATATAAGAGATTGCAATACTTCTAGAATTTTATTAGGAGGTAGGGGACAACCCCATAAGGTAACTGAGATGATCCAAGCCGCAAACATTAGTCCAACACAAAGCAATGGGGTTTTGGAAAACTCTACCAAGGGAGGGCAGCAGTCCATGGCCACAAAAATAAATCTTTGGTCAGATCAAGTTTACAGTTTGATGGACAACCCAGACATTAGGCCTGCCAATCAAAATCAGATACACAGACCCAGTAGTTGAAAAGGTTAACTTGGAGGCTCCTCTATTCAGCTGTGCTTTCTCGTTTAATGCATTCCGTACAAAAACATTTCATATGTTTAAAAAAGAAAATGCCAACTTTAAACAATTAGGGTGCTGTCCTCAGGGGAAGTTGAAGATGTCCATGGTAACAAAATAAATAATGGAGGAAAAAATGGGTCATGCTTTATTACAGCATTTCACGATAAGACAGATTTTTTTTTTTTTTGAAGTGTTAAACTGTGTCTTTCATTTAGTAAACCATATCAGCCAACACCACAGCATTCCACAATCTGTAATATATTAGCTGTGATCCTCTTTCATCAGAAGCCATTCAAAATAAAATTGTGGCTGTTTTTTATTTACTGCAACTCACAGTGTTCAGTAAGAGTGATGATCTGGCAGGTGAAAAGTGAACAGCAGAGAAAAGTGATAAAGACTTTTTCAAAAGGGGTGGAAAGTGAATCACACACTACGAGCAAGGGGTTCATATTCTCCTTAGTTTCATATATATTTGTGCACAATTTCATAGTCAAGTCATGCTGCAGTGTGGGCCCTAAACTCAGACATAACCTCAGGTAGCTGTGCAGGTGGGAATGTCCCCTGGCAATGTCAAAGACATGGAGAGCCAGTGAGGGTCCCACGTGTGCTGGGAGTCGCATATGTCCCTCATGTGGACAAATGTCCAGCAGTGAGCTTCTTTACCCAGTGCAGAGCCTCCTTGAGGACTGCAGAACCTGTCAGACGACAGCAATGAGCCTAAAACTGAGTTTCATAAGAGACACTTGTAAGGCGGGTACGACATGAGGTTCAAGGTTAAGGCAGAAATTGATGCCTTCAGGATTTTGCTGAACAGCTGTAGTTCTTCTCATGAGAAGTAATAGCTGCTATTGGGAGAAGGGTAGAGACTCAGCCTTCCTGAATCTATTTTTAATTAGCAGCTCACTTTCTGGGAAACAGACTCTCTGGGATATACCTTATGTAAGGGCAGCACACCCGCTGCAACGTGCTTTGAGGACTACTCAAGCGAATGACCTCAGTTTGAAAATCTTCGCATTATTTTTCCAGCTGGCAGGTTACCAGCTTTTCTGAGATGCATAGAAGGAGAAAATCATCAACAGCTTTGAGCTGATTACTACCCAGAATGATCCCAGCCTGTGAGGGAGCATTCTGACACTCAGGAGAGTCTGTTAATCCTTGCATTATGTGTGCAGACTTCTAAATTCCCTACTGAAAAGTTGAGCCTGACAAAGATATAGGTACATCCTGCCTCCTATATCTTTTCATCTGTACTATCCATGGGAGATCTTGCATCCAACTTTCCCACTTCTCAGAAATCTATCCAGTCAGACAGCTTCCTCCATCCTCTGTGCTTTATGGTGAGAAAAAGGATTTTCTCTTTTTTTCTTCACATCTGAAACATGTAAGAGGAGCATGAAGGGCAAAATCTACCTGTTGCAGGAGTGGGCCAGCTGCAGAATTACAGACTCACCACGTGTCTCTTGTAACACCTTCAGTGGAAGTGCAGGAAGGGTATTTTCCCAGTACTCTCTTGGTGACTGTCCCATCTGACCATCATACCTCCAGTTATCCCCGTTTATTAAAAGGAGAATCATATTTGGTATCACCTAGAACTGGGAGATGTAGCCTCCATTCCCATGAGTTTTCCATCTAACTTATACCTTAGCGGTAAAATCTGCATATGCAACAAGCGAGTAAGATGCTTGATGAGGACATGGAGTTTTTGATATGGTTATGACAGGGCTTTTAATGCATTTTTCCCTCTCTTATTATGTTTTTTGTTTGGGTTTTTTTTGTTTGTTTGTTTTTGTTTTTCCAAACAGATGCAATTTGGTTTGCTTATGGTCTTAGCTATATATTTGTAAGCTGACTGTGCACTGGAAACCACGTGGCTGTGATTGGTGTAGTACCATGTCCAAGCTCATAAACTGGGCTAAGAGGCAGGATATACTAGGCTGGGCTAACTGCCACTCTAATATATGTATACATGGCATCCATCTGGTACAATGTGGAGTCAAGGCATAGCTTCTTTTTCCTACAAAAAACCATGTAGCTGCACACTGGTTATCTCCCCAGTCCTTGAGGGTTAGCTCCAGAGGAAGGAGCATTTTGGTGGAAGAAAATGAAATTCAGATGTCCTTCACCTGCCAGGCAAGTGTGAGGAGGTGAATATGCACTGTGGTCAGCTTGAAAGAAAGGGGATCAGGAGGAAGATACAATAGGAACAGTCAGGAGGTGCAAAGGCAGTGGAGAAATAGATACTTCATTCATCTGGCTGTGATAGGTTTTGTGGTGGTGATCTGGCTGAACAGATTGAGATGACGAAAATTCACCACTCACTGCCTCAGACAGGTATGAATATCCTGAGCAGACCATACCTTTCACATTGCCAGCCACAGGACTTGGCAAAACACCACAAAATATTTGGCAGATTCCTTGATCCTTTTCCTTCTTGGGTCACACCCAGGGTTGCATCCCTCTGTCACGTCCCAGTCTTGTCTGCGCTGATGCTCCATGGTCAGGGATATGTCTGGCATCTTTAGTGTCAGCACCCAGGTAAACCCAGTTTAAGAAGAGGAATGGAAGCTAGTAAGGGGAATTTTCACATCCATTTCCCATTCATTTGCCCTGATCATGGAGATTTGTAAAATTTGTTGTGAGAAAATTACTGACTGAAAAGTCAGACCTGTTGTGTTGGCTTCATCAGCAGTGGGTAACCCTGCATGTGTAGGAAAAGAAAACTCCTCTAGACCACAAACCTAATGGAAGCAGAACCACAAAGATTTTGGTCTTCCCTTTCACTCCCTCCCTCATCCTCTCAGTTTCAGTCCATCTCATACAGCCACTTCCCATTCCTTTCCCTCCTGTTTCTCTTGAGAACTTGCCTCATGACTGTGGTGTGTTTGATGGAGAAGGTCTGGCTGCTTTCCAGACTGAGTCATCACAAAGGGCAGCCGCTGAAGCACCTCTGCTCTCAGGTGCAGAACATCCAGTCTGTATGTCTCTGTCGAGCTGAGGAACAAGGCACTATATTGCAGGAGACAAATGCATTCCCCACAGGTCACAGTAAACAACTATTGTGTTTAAAGGCTGCCTGCCATCAGACCACCCTTGCCTCTTGACCTTCTTTGAGGCAAGAAGTCCTTACATTAGAAACAGATCCAGGGATTCATAGAAGTCCTGGATCAAGCTGGAGGTGAGAAAGGTGTTCAGTTTTGGACTGTTGTAGGCAGAGGGCTCTCCGGAAAGTTTTGATCTGGAGCTGGATGCTAGAACAAGAGGGAAGGGAGCTGAAGGAGGAGGCAGAGGTCTTCACAGGCTCTGCAGTGGGCAGTTGCAACAGATTCCTGCACATTCAGTTAGTGGGATGGAGACCAGATGAAAAACAGACTACTGTTGCTGTAGTTCATGCTGAGCAGAATCTTAGCTTTGCTCAAGATATTGCTCAGATGTGAGCCAGGGTGGCCCTTTACCTTCCCAGAAGTGATTCAGGGAAGCATCACCTCTCCCATTAGAATCTATTTGGCCTGCAGTCTTCACATCATTTTTGCAAAGGTGATTCTCTGGGTACATGTGAGACTGCAGTTAGCTGAACTGTATTTATCCATTAATACTTCTTTTTTCTCCCTGACTGCTTTGTTGCTTTTGATCTATACTAGAAATTGTTAATTTCCTTAAGTAAAATGCTCAAGGTCGTTTCCATCATGACCATGCAAATATGTGCATAAACATCCTGCTCTCTAACAATACTTTCGTTGGTGGAGTTTGGTTGTGAAATTCTGACCTTTATTGTATTTGTGTTTGCATCCCATTCACAGAAAGAAGCAGGCTGCACAAACTCTTTTCATACACAAAGCACAGCAGCAGCAACAAAAGACAGCTGAAATAAGAACACATCTGATGAGAAGCCTTTTGGTCATAACATGGTGGTTGGATGGAGTAAATCCACTGCATGCTAATCCTGGGAGTCAAAGCTTTAGGTACAAACAGGAAGCCAGGCAAGATGGGCAGCAGTCTGCTTCACTGCTAGCTTGCAAAAGGTCCCATGCAGCCCTGGATAAGTGATTTCCTCTCTTTTTGCTTCCATTCCCTTTGCAAAGTGGGGTAAGTTCTTCCTTCTTTTTCTCCTTTCATTTACCTCACATGGCTACAGTACGGGCTCTGCTTCGTTTCTCTTCCTGTAGACACTGGGCCCCAGATTGCTCCTGAGGATGCTGACTCCTACTGTTGTACAAGCAAATGCAATGGTAGAAAGGCTTGAGGCAAAGAAGGGGGGCATGCAACCTGAGAATGAACCTGGAAACAGAGAGGAAGAAAATTAATTGGTGCTATAACTTGCCCCAGTTCTGTTGACTTGGATATGACTGACTTCTTCTTGAATATGCTCTTCTCAGCCTAAGGACAGAGAAGAAGAGATGCCAACAATGTAGAGTCTGGAAAAACAGGACCCTGTGAAGTACAGCCAACTGTAAGTAGGATCCTAGCAGTGCAAAACAAAGGATATGGCCCAGGCCATCGCCAGAGAGATCTCCCAGACAGAGCAAACAGTCTGCCAGGACAGGAACTTGGAGGGCATGGAAGTGAGGAGGGATGCAGACTGAGAAATGCCAAGGCATTTGAAGAGAGAAAAACATCAGACCACAAGGCACAAAGCTGGTCCTGAGAACTAAGAGGTGGCTCAGAGGACAAAGAAGACTTCTCTGTATGAAAGACCGGGTGTTTCTTAGAGATGTGTGTCATTAAGGTGCATTGCCAGCACAATATGAAAATGATTTCTCCTTCTCATGCACTCTTAGTCATTTTTGGAGATGAACAGGCAGCAGGAGAGGATATGCATAGATGTACATTTATACATCCATATATATATATTTGTGCTAGACTTTTATGTTAAACAGGACAAACTATTTCTGGGCACTTCTCCATATTTAAAAATACATATTGGCAATTGAACTGAGTAACAACCAGGCACTTCCACTTTGGCCCGACAACCACCTTTCTTTTCTTGATTTTGCGTGTCTCCCCATAACAATGCACTAAGCAGAGCCCGGGGGCTCGCTGAGGCAAGCCTCCTTGCCACAGTGCCCTCCAGACCCCCAAAGGCTGGCTCTGGTGAACTCTTGGAGGAAGCAAATTCCACAAGCAAGAGTTCACTCATGGAGCAGGCACACATGGGGGAATACTCCTCTGCTGCAGAGATTTCAGATACGTGGTTTCTGGCCCCTATCTAGCACACTCTGTGTTTTGGTATATAAGCAATACAGTTGCGCTTTGCATAAGATAAACTTTTTTTTTTTTTTTTTTTTAATGTAAATAACTTTCTGGTTGCAGAACAGATCCTTCAAAGGTAAAGTGCAGTATAATGAGGTTGTCTGGATTTCGTGGATAACATGAACCAAAGCCCTGGGAAAGTATAAAGTTGCCCACCCTGTAATCTCTCTGCTCACTCAATTGGAGGTATTTGAGAGGGCTGCACAGACTGACTCATTGGTCTTCCTCCCAGCAGATGGCCCACCACAGAAGTTTGCTCAAAACAGGGTACAAGTTGATTAAAAAAGAAAAAAATGAAAAATGAAAAAAGAAAAAAAAAAAAGAAAAAAATATAAATGTAAAGAAAAGGAAACAGGACACCCATCAGAGTGGGAAAAGAATCTAAAAGTAAGACAGAGAAGAGAGTGTTTGGCACTGCAAACACGGTGCCAAATAAATAGTATTGATGGTAACTTAGTGGTAGTTGTCTTTGTCTTTTACACAGCCAGAAGAAATCTTCCTGGTCTGGAGAAGGACACAATGAATTGAATGTAATGCTGGGCTCAGAGGGAGATAAGAGCACTGAGTCTGGGGACAGAAGATGAATTGGTGTGAAAATGAGGGTGCTTAGGGGACACAGAGAGAAAAGCTGGTGATGGGGGAGTAGGGTAAGATGGAGAGCTGGGGAATATCTGGGAGTTGTACTGAAGAAATTGTAGTAAACCAGATGTGACAGCTGGAGGAAAGATGGCTTCAGCGAGATGCATCGCAGAATGCAAAACCATAATAAATAGTTATGGAATAGCTTATTTTCAGTTCAATACGGGAAAGCAGGCACACAATCAGGGTTAATGGAAAAACTTTGTTTTTCTGGGGTCAAGAAAGCTTTTCCTTCAGACCAAGGCTGAAGGTCTGGATCTGCAAATGCCTTTAGATGTGGCTCTGTTGTAAGGCAGGAACGAGTGTCAGCTCTTTACAGGAGCGTGGGATTTCCTTAACTCGGCTCCTTTCACTCTCCTCTTCAACACCTTCCTCTTTAACAAAACTTGGTGAAGTACATTACTTTTTCAAGCCCTACACCTTCTGAGGAGAAACACTGGACATTTGGTGCTGCTCAGATTTTTAAGTCCAGCCAGAAACTCAAAGAAAAAGACTGGGCTGAGAGCACTGGAATGACTGAGCCAATCTATGTAACAGTCTAGCAAGTAATAACAAAAGTCACAGTCATTTAAAAACAAACCAGTCCTAGGTCTACAACAGCCAAGTGCTTGCTTTAGGTGTCCACCACAGGTGGTGCAGCAGACACCCTGGCCTTTCCCAATGAGAGAGGAAGAGGTAGCTCAGGGCAGGCTGGGAAGTTAGTTAGCCAAGTGGGAAAGGTATGAGCGCTAGTCAGATAACGGACCCATTTCAATTGATTCTGTTCTGAATGTCTGAAGCCTTTCAGCTTTCCACCACTTTGTCAGTACAAAAGAAAATAACCAGCCAGGTATGCCTGTGTACGGTCAGTTATGTGGACACACTGATCACCGGTTTGTCCTCCGCCCCTGTGTTGGAATGCCAACAGCTCTGCAAAAATATTTATCAGGCTGAGCTGGTGGTTCAGCTAGAGCTTTGCTAGATTACGGAAGTGTAAAGAAAGAGTCTTTGTAGTTTACAATTTTAGGCAAGCAGGAGTGGTTTACAGCAATAGTATTTCCTGCCTGCAGCTTCAATGTAACATGACAGCTGTCTGAATAAAAGCAAGACAAAAAATGTTTACAAAAAATTGTCTTTAACACCAGTTCAGTAATGACTTCTCCATGCAGGTGACAGCTTATGTAAAGTTTCATTACGAGAGAAGTGCATGGTTTCCCTGGAGCTCCAGGCATCTAAAAGAAAATCTTGGCACTTGGGAGGCTGCTTTCATTCCAGTAATTGCTTAAAGAGTTCAAACATGAGCTTCCCTCTGGCCTCTAGCAAATCCCTTCCTTTTCTCTTGGTGGGATAACTTTTACGTAACTCACAGAGGCGTGGAGAGGCTTAGTAAATCAATTTATAAAGCTCTCAAGGTCCCATGCAGACGTTAGGTGTTCAGATTGCCGTGCGCCACATGCTGCTGCCCTTGGACACAGTGCTTTCGGTGTGCTGAGAGCAAGCAGCACTGCCAGAGGTGCTCACAATGTCACACTTTCCTCCTAAAAGCCACCATAAGAAAGATGTTTAGTCAGAGTAGTCACGTCCAGATAACATTAAGGATCTGGTTAGGTCCACAAGACAAGTCTGTTTAAAGTTCTGATGCAGATCTCAACCTCATCCCACTACAGTTTCCTGAAAGTCAAACCGAACCCTTTGCATTCCTTTAGACATGTACACACACTGTCACGTTAGGTGACGGTCTTCCGATGCCCACAGAATTAACTGTAAATGTTGGAAGTGTCCCAGGTGTTCCAACAGGAGATGTTCTTGTGTCTCCAACAGGTATCTGCACACCCCTGTAAGAGACAGGGTGAGGAAGAGGAAGGCTGCTTTTGGAGGAGTAATCCGTGTCCATGTGCTGATGGAATATATTGTTGTGGCCTTAATTATGTGCCTGTAAATACAGGTTTTAATTAAATACTTAAAATCTCTGGTATAATCTGTGTGCTTTTGACCAGGCTTTACAGATCTGCAGTGCACTACAGAGCTGCATAGATGAAATAATTTGTTACACTGCCAGTAGAGCTGTGATAACTCCTCACAGTTCAGTCCGGCCTGAGAGTATTTTCCTCTGCTGTAAGCATCACACATGCACAATTTAAAATTAATTGCTTGACAGGTAACACTTGATACCTGTAGCACTTTCCAGGTATACACATATGTATTTCCTCTACAAGAAAGAAATATTTTGCAGTCCTTATCTGAGTTACGGAGGAACGAAAGCAGAGAATGGACTAAGGCTGGCGACAAAAGCAAGTGCTGTTTTTTGTTGGTCTGGTAGGAAATGTAGCCCCAGTATTTTAGCCATTTTCTTCTGCACAGATATCCTTTTGGGTCTGCTCCAAAGTCTGCTGAGGGCTACAGGGGATGCTCGGACCCAGACCAGAGCAAAAAGCAGAAAAAGGACACAAGTTTTGAGTGACACACAAAACAAGTAGCATGCAGACTTTGAGGCGTGCTTTCTGTCTGCAGTCTAGTCCTTAAATCTTTTTGAACTGTGCAGTAAAGTCACACAGCCTTTTGTCAGCTTCCTCCTCCCTGAGCACCTGGGAACAAATGCCACTTACCTCAGTGGGTCGCCAGCTGCTGGCAGACAAGGAAGCGGGCAACTGTCGGTGCAGCAGAGAGGGCTTTGGCACAGGCAGTGGGAGTGCTGGACTCTGTTCGCAGACATGTGATGGGATTTCTCCCAAGCAATTGCTCCAGCTCCAACGTGGGGGTAATGAAACAGATGTTTCTGTGCTTTGACATGTCCTGGTGATGGCTGAAATCCTACTGCTTTGAATACCAGAGTCTCTCAAGGAGCTTCCTTTCCCCTGTGTTAGTTTTTACTATTGTTGTCTTTTTTTATTCCATCTATATTTAGTCAGAGAGAGGATTTAGAGGAATGTAAATAATTTATATATATATCTGTAAACATAAGAACAAACTTGGCAGTCCACTGTCAAGTGGCCTGTTAGACGTGCTGACATGATCACACTGCATTTTGACACATCTTGGAGTCTGCCTGGTTTCACGCTATTGCTTTCGCTCTCTCTCTCTGTCACACACAAACACAAGAAGTCTCATTCACATTTAAACTGTGCTAACCGGGCAGGCGCTGTGTTTTTCTGTGCAATAGACAGCTTGAAGCTCTTTTCACGTTAGGTTAACTAGTTACTGTTACATAGACAGATGGACAGATGATTTATTCGCAGATCGCCAGATGGGTAGCATCCATCTACTTTCCTGCAGAGATCTGCAAACAGCTCAGCCTTGCAGGCTGACAAGCAGAGGCAATCGAGATGCTGCTGATGTGCCCTGCTCCTACAGCTTCATCCCCCTGAATGGTTCTGAAAGCTGTGAGCTCAGGGCTGGAGTCCCCAGAAGCCCGTGCCAAGAGGCAGTCTATCAGAAGGAAAAACAGATTGGGCTGGAGCCTCTGGAGCACACATGCTAGCTAATGTATCCTGAAGAGGAAGTGTAGTCAATTCTCTGCAAATGGTCATCCGTCCTACTAGCCAATAATATCAGGTGCTGAAAAAGTCCCTCCATATAAATGATCCCACATTATTTGGCCATCTTTTAGGCTGGCCAGGGAAGCTGCAGTATGCTTGCCAGCTGTTCTACCAAGTTTCCCTGAGCAGCAGCATCCGCATCATCGGTCTGAAGCAGCGTGGTGGCCTCAGCGAGATGACGCAATGTGTTCTGGGGAAGCGTGTTTTACCCAGAAAATGAGATAGTTCACTGAATTCTCCGGAAGTGAGAAGAGAACTGGTTTCAAAAGGCTTTTTTTTTTCTCCTCTCTTTTTTTTCCCCTCTCTCTTTTAAAAACACGGCAATGGCTGTGAACATTGAGTTCTCGCTGCTTTTCAGGGATGTGGCTTTGTGCTATTAATAAAAAAATACAGAAATGCTCAACGATTTCTATTAATGCAGAGTGAGGTATGAACACAGCAGAAAAGAGTCACTTTAGCGGGCTTAGTGGCTTGGTTTATATATGTATATATAAAGACACAAATGAGAAATGGAAAAGGAACGACCGTTTTGAAGGGGAAGTTGGGGGTGTTTTTAAGCTTTTTCCCAGGGCCTAGTAAAGAAAAGCTGAGTGGGAGCGAGAGAACAGGTATTTTCCTCAAACCTTCTTGACCCTAGTGGTCATACTTCCGGCTTCATTCAGTTATCTTTTGAATGCAGGAGCACGATGAGTCCCCAGCTTTTCTGTGTTTATCCCTTGTGGTTCAAGTAATCAAGATGCTGTGTGAAGCCACTGTTTAGATTTCACTTTTGACCACTGGAGACCACAAATCTTCAGAGGATACGAGCTGCCCAGTTTGTGATGGGAGAAAAGGCAAGCAATGTCTGCAGCCCGCTTTACCCATCATTACACAGCAACCAGCTGCTGTGCCCAGCTGCTGCCAGGCAGCTCCACGCAGCACAGCCTCTTCCACAATGCCTGTGATGTGCAGGCATAGCATTTGCAAATGTGGCCAGTGGCCAGCTCCATTACCCATGTGTGATGCCACAGTGGGGTATGTGGAAGGTGCATTTTCCTGGGGGAAGCAGGGAATCCCTGGGGAAGCAGCAGCATGTGCCACCTTTGCCATGTGCTGATGCACAGGGACGCAGCTGTCTTCAGTGCTGGGAAGGTGGGGGAAGGAGGAGGGAGAAATGCAAACAGAAACATCACTGCTGTAATCTTTACCATCTGGATTTGAGAAGATGAAGATACAGTGTTGGTTTGTTGTACTTTTTTTNCTTTTTTTTTTTTTTTTTTTTTTAACTGACAGACAGAGAAACTTGGTGTTTTTTTGTGTTTCTGAGGGCTTTTTCTTTTTTCTCTTTTTTAATCAGCATCATTGACATAGCCTCCTAAACTCCATTCCTTTTGCTCATCCCTTTTGCTTTCCTATGCAGAGCCAGTAAAAGCTTATAATGGAAATATTTTTGCATCTATGTAGTGGAAAACACCCGTTTAAACCGGATGTTTGAGATCACAGAGACTGACCCAGAATCTGCACTGGGGCAGACATGAAAGCATGAAAATTTCATTCACAAAGGTTTTTTGGGACCAGCTCTTTTCTGCCTGAGCAGAGTCACGCACATGCTGGCTCAGATGCTCCCACAGCACTTCCAGAGCGGAGTCAACTGCTTTTAAAGTCATGCAGGGCTACATCCTAAATGGACACAGGCCACGAGCACGACTGGGAACAATTACCAGCTGAATAAGATGCTCATCTGCGAGGGGTGCGCTTCTGCCAGCTACTACCCTTGCTCAGCCCAGGGAGCAAGAGGCAGTCGGTCCCACGCCTACTTGTTTTCCCTCCCTTCGCTGCCACAGTTTCAACTGATTTTGATTACCCTGGCGCCAAATAAATGAAAACATTTCATAGACATATAATCACCCGTCACTGCGAAGAAAGGAAAAATGCTTGTGTGCTGCGTGTTTATAAATATGCTTAATGAAAAAGGGAGAGCTCTGCCCTTCCCAGCCTCGTGCGGCCACAGCCAGTGTAGCTGCATGTCCTGTCGGGAAAGCCAGCTGCTGCTGCTGCTGTCCCGACGTGGCTGCTGACACCGATGCCAGGAGGAGAAGCATAGCCCTGCCCTCTCCCCTGCCCACGCTGCAATGGTCAGTGTGGGGCAAGAGGTAAGCGATGAAGCCAGGCGTCCCCCCAGCAGCAATGCAGCACTTGGGAGGGGGAAGGTGGGATCACAGCGACTTGCAGGCAGAGCCTGCTGCAACGTGCTCGGGGACAGCCTGGTTTGGCTCCCGGCAGATCGGAGCACTTTGGAGTGGCCAGGTAAGAGGAGCCGCTGCCAGCAGCAGTGCAGTAGTCTGCGTGCTGCTCTCGTGCTGGGCAGTATCCAGCTTGTGACACAAGCTGTGTGTGGGTGCTCCTTGGGAAGTTTTTCTAACGATTTAGCAATGGGCTGTCTTTATATATTTATTCATTTTTAATTAAGGGGAGTGTTTGCTTTGCCTCTGTGTTTTGAGGAGTGAGCGACTTGTCACGTAAGGCAAAATACACCTTAGCAGGAGAATGTCATGCCCTAAATGCAACCTTTAAAAAGGCCAGATCCTCTTCTGTAAGAAGAAAACAAATGTGAAAAATATCATGAAAAATTGCCTCAAAGATGTATCCATTAAGCTCTTTTGACCCTTATTTTTCACCAGTGAGATCTGCTGATATGTTACTGTTTACTTCTGCCTTGGACCCATGAACACAGGCATACTGTTGGCCTTTTCCAAACTTTTATCTGAGCTGCAGTTTGTAGAGATCATTCATACCAAACTTCTTTCCCTCTGAAGGTCCTGTAAACATTGAGTGGAGAATAACAAAAACAAAACAGGTAATGTGGACATATAAGATGTATAAAATACAGTGGCAAGACATCAATCTAGGTGCTTGTGGAGGTGGATGCTGCTGCAGGAACAGCTAAATAGCACCTCACAATATGCACATGCAAGACTGGGGTGGGCAAAGAAGGAGAGAGATGGGATTGCCAAATGCTCCTTCTAAGATGCTGCTCCTGGACACAAACCTCCTGCAAAAGCGGAGATGCAAAGCAGCATCAATACTCTGAACACTGAGCTGCTCTTTCTAAGGCACAGGCAGTTTGTAACTCCCTTTTTCCTCTTGTTTTTTTTTTTTTCTTCAAAGCTACGTAGCTGTTGCAGCATTTCAGTTTTTGTAACTCTGTTGTAAAAGTAGCAGTGTTTTGTGTTTCACTGGAGCCACCACAGTACAAAAAAGAGGAGATTATTATTTTTTTCAAGGAATGATCAGTGAATTATTTTTCTTGCTTTGCAATGGAGGATAGCTTTAAATGATTTTTACCTCTGACCATGCTTCAAAGCCTGTCCTGTGACTTTTAGGGGCTACCTTGTAATACCTGAAGATTTCAGGTATGGTACCAACACCACAGCAAAAGCTGCAGCCCGACATGCGCTGTAGAACAGCACCATGCCTCCCAAAGTGGAGAATGATCTCTTTCCTAAAGCCAGTCATGTAACTGTCCCCTGGGTGTAGGCTGGCCAGCAGCACAAACTAGCTGTGCAGAGGGAAGGGCTGGCTAGGCTGTGTCGCCTGATAGAAATACAGAGCTGGAGACTGGAAGGGACTTCAGAGATCATCATTTCCATTCCCAACATTTAAGCAGGACCAGTTTTATCAACAAGTACCACTAACAAGTATTTCAAACATTCCCACTCTTCAAAACCTCCAATGATGATGATTTACAGTCTTCCTAGACAGCTTATTCTAGTTTTTAATTACTCTAAACAATAAGTTTTTCCTCATGTCTAAGTCTCCCTATCTGCAGTTGAAGACTGTCACTCCTGTCTATCTTACAGTGAATACAGAGCACATCTTATTCCCTTCCTACTTGTTGACCTGTGACGAGTTTGAAGAAAGACAAGTATCAGCTCCCCCTTGAGAGACTGAGATACAATCTCAGCTGAATCCAACCTATAGACCACACTTTTCAAGGTCTTCTCTGTTGGTGTCCCTAGTTTGCCCACACTCTTTATCTGTATTGGACTGTGAAGGGCTGTGCCCACCAGCTGGGGTTTTGCCAGTACCAACTCAAACAGAAAGACTACATTGTGTGACTTGCCCATGACACTCAGCACTTGCTTTTTCTGCAGGCAAATAACATATTTGCACTGTCAACTACCAGCCCCGTGTCTTCCTCAGCAGAACTTCTGCTGAGCCAGTGTTTGTCCAGCTGGTGTTTGTATAGCTGGTTATTGCTAAACATAAGATCTTGAACTTGCACCAACTGAACTTCACCCTCTTCATTCACACTGTTGATCACTGGGTCAAGATCTTCCAAGAGTGTAGTCCTATCTTCCTAAGTGTTTGTGGTTTCCACAGTTTCGGTAAGAGTGCTGTGTTTCCTTTCCTGTGGACTCGACACAGAGAGATTGCACCTGATGCTTGTTTTCTTTGTCTTTTTTTTAGCTGCTCGTCCACACCATCTTGCCTTCTACCCACTCACAGGTAGATGGACCAGGAAAGCATCAGGGATTACCTGGAGCTGGTTTCTCTCTTTTCCAGACTTCTGGGAATTTATCTATTATCCTCATGTTCCCAGGGGGTTTGCTAACAGTCCTGGGATAGCTTCAGCCCACTGCCAAACCATCCTGGGGTTCATTTCCAATGCAGCATATCTGATGTCAAAATACCCAAGGACACGTCCCCTCTAAGTATTTCAGTTTGAATCGGGAGTGTGCTTTTGGAGCAAATCTCCTACTTGTTCCTCCAGTGGCACTTCAGCTAACACTGTGGAGCAGATGGGACGCATGAACACGATGACTTTCAGATGACACTAAAGAGGGAGATGTACTCTGGTCCCACTCATTCTATGGGTCAGACTAGCAGAAATTTGAGGTAAATCTCTCTGAAATATCCGTGATGTAGGGGTCAGGTCCTTAGCAGCAGCCATTCCCTGGCACTATTACTTCTAGTGATTCTTTTCTACATACACTTGAACTCTTGCCTCACTGTCAAGAACACAGCCGTGTAAGCCAGCTCCTTGCAGCCAACCAGATCCATAAAGACTTTCATGAAAGATGTAACACATGATGTGGTTTCCTTGGGATCTGTTATCAGGTTTCCCTTCCTGGTGAACAACAGACTGACTCTTTCCTTGGAGGGCAGTGTTAGATTACAGCTTGTTCGACACACTCATGCACGTGCATACAGCCTTCCCACAACTGTGGATATGCTCTGCATCTGGCTGTCATTAAGGTACAACTTAACCCTAAGAAAAATCCCTTCTTCCCTGTTTCCATTGTTAAATACAGAGAGGCTGAACGTGTCTGCAAGAGTCATCATTGGCACGTGTTACTTAAAGGGTTCAGAAAGGACAAAAATATTCTGACGTAGAAGTGACCGCATGCTTGCTAAAACCACACCTCTGCTCCCAGGAAAGTCACTCTCATCCAGTGACTAATGTTAAATGCTGTCAAGGTCTCTTACTGAACTTGAGCAGGTAGCTTAAAGCAGACCATAACTTAGTAAAGATATACAAATTACAATTGACTTTTATTTAGTATACTGACTACAGTGGTTTTTCTCACATATTCCTAAACTTAGACAATTTCAGGGCTGCTGTCCAGGCTCTGATGTCAAGACAAAACTGGCTAACTGTGCTACCCTCTGGAAATGCTATTTGAGGTTTTGCTTATGATATTATGTCATTGTCCATGGCATAATATTTCAATACCACATAAAGGATGTGCTTTATGCATGATTACCAAATGATACAGAAATGCACAAGGTTCCTAAGGAATACAGAAGGAAGTCTGTTGTTGATCATCCGCTCAATTTTGATGCAGATTGTACTAATATCTTATTTATTTAGAATTCACTGTGCCTCCCATGCAACAGCTGAGTTTTTTCTACTGAATGTTACAGAAATATCTGAACAAAAGAAAAATGATGCTAAGGTAATGGAATATCTTGTATTTTGTGTGCATGCATAAGGTACGGTTGTGTTTTGCTAGGTATGAGGGCTTTTCCAAAGGCTCACATGTTCAAGCTCTCAGCAAATTCTCTGCTTTGAAAGGGAACAAAGAGGAATAAAGAAACAATCTACTTTGTACAAGCAAATAAAATTAAAATTAATAGATAAAGTTCCAGTCTTTCACAATAGTTGCCTTCTACTCCGTAGTGCCACAGATCAATTTGCATTGGGGCCAACTTCTGCTTCCTGCTCTAGTTGTCATAGAAAGTCATAGAAAAGAGAATAAACTCAGAAATTTATTAAGAGCAGACAGAGAAAACAAACTTAAAGGAAAAGATCTGGCATATGTTTGGCCCTTTCAGCCACAAAGAGTCAAGTTGTAGAAAGCTGATTTATTCTCAAAGCATCTGGAGTAGAGCTCAGCCACTCTGATGTTGGGTTCTTTGCTCTCTTAGGCTTCCTCAGCAGATTACTGCCACTTTCTATGTCACTGAGCCTAAAGGGAGGACCAGTAGTTTTATATACTGCTGAAGTTGTAAACTGTTCAGAGCAGTATCTAACAGTTCCCAGCTCCCAGAGGCTGTCAGTACAGTTTCAAGGAATACAGCTACAGAAATGAATCACTGTCACTTCAGTGATGTTCCCCCTTTGTTTCTCCTTCAACTGTCCTGGTTTGAGGCACATTCCTTGATCTCTGAGTCTTTGTCATCTCCTCCTGTCACCTCTTGTAGATGCAAGAGTGAACATTTCTACATTTCTTGGCACTGCTCCATCATATGCAGATGGTTGGGTATGTGTAGTCTCCATCTCACAAAGTCATAATTTCATATACATCTGGAATTCTTAAACTGTTCCAGGAGCTGAATGTGGCTGGGCACATCAGAGATGACCCACTGGTACTGTGTTGGAAGCAGGCACCATCTCCTTAGCAGCTTCTGGCATCAGACTCCTGAGCAGGGTTGGGCTGGCACAGTGAAGGGCGTTCGGAGAGTTTAGAGGAGAAACTTATCTACAATGCTACCAAGTCTGCAACATCCAGTGACCACCTTTCCCTATCCTGCCTAAGCCAATGGCAGGTTTCTAGCACATTTGGCTTAGACCACTTAGAGGTTATATGGACAATATTTCTCAGCAGTTTTTCATTAGCTGCCCTAAAGGGGCACAAGAGGAAACAGTACATAGGAGCTAATGTACTTCTGATTTGCCGGTGCATTACCACTTCTTAGGCTGTGCCAAGGAAGAAATGAAACCAAACCAAGTGATAGCTGCTGGTAAGGTTTTTCTGGGATGAAAGTAAGCTGTGCTTATTCCCAGTGGAAATCACAGGATTCACTGTCAGGCACAAAAGGACCCCTTCCCTTCCATGTGCACAGGAACAGGACGCTTGTTCTTTGCAGCGTTTGCAGTCATATGACCTCAAAGTTAGATAAATGCACAGATAAGGAGACAGTTCTGTTTTTTAAAGGGGCAGAGCAAAACCCAGGACGTGCCAGGCGCTCTCGAAGAACAGCAGCTCGTGGGTGGGTTAGGTTGCAGCACCAGCATCCCTGGTGCTGGGGACAGCCACTCAAACCCTACAGAGCGAGCTTCAAGCAAATAAGCTATTGCCGGCGCTCAAAGAAATAATAAATAAGCCTAAACAAAATGTGTGTATTTTAAGACTATGGTTCAAAAACTAGGGTCTGTCTTCCAATGACATTCCTTCTACTGAGTTCAGTAGGTATTAGATCAGGCCTTCAGATGTCTGAAACCATAATTTTTGCTGATATCTCAGTCAGCAGCCTCCTTTCAAGGGTTTCTTCCTGTTGGCATTTTATCCATCTGTGTGGTCTGCTCTGAAACTCAGTGTGCTGCGCTGCTGCAATCACAGGATATCCAAGGACACCCCAAATGCTTTCCCTTGAGGGTACTTGGCATGAGACTTTTCCAGGGAAAAAGAACCTTTGAATACTGTTTGGTTTTATGCCTTCAGAGACAAGCAAGCAGCAAGCAGGATTCAGAGTTCAGGCTGGGAAAGATATCACTGCCCCACTCACTGCAGTTTCTCAAACACACACACCCACATCTTAGGCTGAGGGCTGCCCAGTTATACCGACAGGTTATTCTTTCCAAAATAAAACCCATGACAAGAAACACATATTATATGTATTGACAGTGTAATGGATTTTATTATTTATCCACTGGCAAATTGGCCCAGAAAAATGATATTGATGGTTTGTTTCACTGGATTTTCTCCTGGAAAGCAAGGTGAAACTACAGGATCACTCTCTAATACTACTGTTGATGGTGAATAATGTGCAGCAAACAGAAACAGAGCTCCAGGATATCTAAAACTTCTAATGGTCAAGCTACTGACTGCAGCAGGATTTGAAAAGATTTCTTCCCCAGGGATCCAGCTTTTCATTCCAGGTCTCCATTCCACCTCCCCTTTTTTCAGCTAGGTTTTGGCAGGCTGGGAGCCATCATAATCCCTCAAAAAAATGGAAACCTCTGCCAGTTTTACTGATTGCCTTGATTGCTCACTGAAGCTAAACCTGGGGGAACCACTTTTTAAATAGAAATGTGTGCAGTAGTTATTTGGGAAAGCATATGCTGTTGCCACAATTTGTACTTCAATGCTATTTAGCATTGACACTTCGGGAAGAGAGACTTCAAAAAATGAGATGTGTGAGTACACAGTATGACCAAGATTTTCAGAAGCAGGTAACAGTGCTTAGTACCTCACTTTCTGATATGAAACCATGCCAGAAACTATGAACCAGATTACAGGGATTTAATCTATGATTCTATGATTGATTCTAACTTTCAGATTTCCTATCATCAAATCGTTCAATAGGCTCATGGCGGGAGTATGGAAAATCATTAACTGCTGCTGACAGTTGTCACTGTCACATCTACAGGAGACTTTCTAACTGAATTATTTTTTCAATAAGATCACCTTCCCTCCCAAACTGAACAGAGTTGCTTGTTTTTCCTACAGGTGTGCTAAAGTCGCAGCACTAAGCCTCTGTCAACATAAAAAGCAGTTTTGCATATTGTTGCTTTCTGTGTTGTGGTATGATCTGTCCTATGTGCATGCTTGCAGCCTGAGGTAAGAGGGTTCTGGTATGGTATTTCAGGGAGAGATTCCTCGTGATTTCTAAGACTACTGCATAAAGGTTGCAGATACAAAGGTGAAATTCTGTTCTTGGTGATTCCAAGCTTCTAACAATACAGTTCCATTGAAACTGTGGCATTGGCCTATACATAGCTGCCAAACAAAGAATAAAATTTAACAGAGACGGTTGAACAGGATTCAAGGGTTGTAAAAACAGAATAAAAACACTTCATTTGCAAGTTTCTCTCCCATTCTGGTGTCTGCTTTTTTATTGCCAGGCACTACCTTGAGGCTACAGGGAATCTTGTACAGCTGTCATTGCATCTTTGTAGGTTGGCCAACACATGACAGGCTTATTAAGTGATGTGAACAGAGTGCTATTGCTCATGACTGGACCTCTCATCAACGCAGACTCCCATCCTGTGACTCACCAGTACTTCTTTCTGTTAGGAGCGAGCCCTAAAGGAAATTCACATCACAGTTAACTCTCATTATCTTTCTACAGTGTGCCTCATCCCACTGACAGACCTTCATAAACTGAGTGCATTTTTGTAAAGACTAAGAGAAATCATACTTTGATTACAACACCATCACATCTGCATTATCAGGTGTGCTGATACTGGGTGAAAGAGAAGCACAATATAGGATGTTCAACACACAAATCAAGACCGAAGCTACATCCTGTCCTGCTTTCAGCATTTTAATATGTTATATGGGTAAAGGTGTTGATGTCCTGTGGGCAGGAAGAGAGTAGTCTGTGGGAAAACAAATGTCTTCTTCGCCTGTTGAGGACACTTTGCTCAGACAAAAGCAGAGAGTCCCCAGTCACTTTCAGTGGGACCTGGATTGGGCCTGGTCATGCCTATCATGGGATGGCAATATGTGGTAGGGGCCTGGCTGTCTGCTGGTCTGTAGAGCAACCTGTAGACCTTCAAATACAGATGCTCTCACAGCCACAACAGATTTTATTCTAATCAAAACTGTGTACACTCTGGGGTCCTGGGACATGGTTTTGATCAAACAGGGTGCACCAGGATGGTCACAGTGGGTGTATGGGCAGAGGTATGCTGTGACTGGCAGCACAAGAACCTTCAGTGTTGTTTTGCAGGATGTGCCCAACTCTCAGCTGCTCTCCACTTCAACTTAATGCATCTAGCCAGCAAGCAAAAGATTCAAGGATTTCAAGTTGAGGAAAGGGAAAAGTCCTAGTCACTGCAATGCAGACTGAATATGGAAGAAAAGGCAAACAAATCCAGCATGGCAAAATGAGGTAAACAACTCTTTTGACCCCACCTTATTTTGTTAAGCTGTTCCCCAGAATGCAGCAATAGTATTATATTTTTCCTTCAGAAAGTCTATGAAAATTGCTCCTTTGCATTGGTTTGGGGCAAATTGTCACTTCCACTCTCTTCCAATTAAAGCTGGATGAACAAAGTACTCTTCTGCTTTATTTAGTGGTAAGGGTTTATTTATATGCCACTGCATACCATTTTCATGAATGTCTGCCTCTGTTTTCTCTAACACAGTCAGCCTGCCCTCACTGCGATTTCTACGAAACTCATCCAATTCCCTCATCAGTCTTCCTTCTCTGAATCTCTCTCTGATTTCCCATTTTCTGTGTCAAGGGCAATGTTTGTGTCCTCAGCTCCATGACACTTCTGACTTCTCCTCCCCTCTTTCTTTCCTTTTTCTGTTGACTATTCTCATGCTGTGCAATTGCTATAGCAAATCTCACAGTCTCTTGTTCAGCCTTTTACATCTTTCCCCTATCCTTTGTACAGCTTTTGGAAAATATCTTCCATGAAACTGCTTGCTGTTTACAGGGGATGCTCTGGGTGGGCGTTCATCAGGCTTTCATATTGGATCAAATGGGAGCTCAGACTATTTTGACAGACGGCAGTAACCAGGTACAAGACCCAGGCCACCAGCTAGGTCACTCAAAGGCACCTCCATACATGGCATCACTCTGAAAAGAGGTTGGAATAACCTTAAAGACAGCAGCCTTCTCTGTGAACCTGTTACTAACTCCAGGTTTAAAGAGTCCATCATCAGCAACATGTTTACATTCTTAGAGTGAGTGAGCCCTAACATAAATGTTGAAGTTTTTTCTGAGGAATTAGATGGAATAAGGTATTTTTGCTGGGATCCCCTGTGAAATACAGATGCCAAACTTTATTTTTTAAACCCACAACAGATAAGTAACCTGTAGTTTTATTACTAAATTACTTGAATTACTTCTCTTTCTGAAGTAGCTAATTCTTATTGAATAGCAACTTAATTTCTCACTTTCTGTATTTACAGGAGAGTAATGAGTTACTTCGAAAAATATCACCAAGTGCATCCAAAAAAGTAAACAGTGGAAAAGAGCTGATGACAGTATCTACACAGTCCTAGTGAAGTGCCTAAAAACAAGAAACCAAAGAGACAGTGAACCCTGCAAAGATTTCCCTGATTCATGAGTAATCCCATTGATTCCAGTAAAGCAACTCACATGAAGAAATGTAAGCATGTATTACCTGTTTCACTGTGCTTGTTTTGTGACTTTACTGATGAAAGCTCAAATTCAGTCCTTGAAGATTTAATCCAAGTCCATTCCTTGCTACTGCTTAGAGTCAGGATATTGTTTAGCCAGCTCAAGTTGGTTCTCTATGTTATTTTCATCCAAAACGGATATTGTTGATGCAGCAACTGAGACAACGTGCACACGCCAATGTAAAGGACAGGCTGGGACTCTGGCTGGAATTCCCTCTCTGGTAGGTGAGAAAGGGAAAAAGGGAAAAGTCAACAGGGTGGGGAGTTGCTTGTGGTTACCAGTGTGCATCACCACTGCTGTGTCTGTCACAAGGGAGTAGCACACCCCTGGCACTCACTGGTTCTCACATGAAGTTTCGGGATGTGCAGGATAGATCTGAACTGGGCTGGCCTGCAGTGCCTGCAGACAAGTTCAAAATGCTCTTTTTATGTAAGCTTCTATATGCAAACAACTTGAGGTTCTTATCTGGATATTTGAGGCCTTTCCTTTTCCCCTCCTTCCCTCAAAGTTTCTTAGTATTCATTTATTTCCCACTTTTCTGCCTTTTCCTACACTGTTCACAAGCATTTAACTCATATCAATCCACCAGCAAAAAAAAAAAAAAAAAAAAAAGGTGAAAAACCCTCCAAACTCTGTTACTGACAACAAAGTATTGGGAAAATAATAAAACAACTCCTGCATCTGGAGAGAAAAAGGACCAGAAGTGGTGGAGCGATAGTGGTGAGGTTCTGTGAGGTTCTACATACCAGAGTTGCTGTAACAGAACACTCTGTAGCAGCACTGATGTAGCATTTTTAGTATAGCTTCAAAACAGGAAGAGCAGAAGGAAAGAGTTCATTTAGGTCAGTCCTTTTTTTTTTTAGCTTAGGTATTTAATCTGGGTCACTTTTGAAATGAAAAACTAAACCAATTTTTTAGAAACCATTCAGTGAAACACTTGGGTTTTTAGAAATGATTCCATGCTTCCCTTGGCTGTTTTGACTGACAGCCTCGATTTACAGACAGATACTTCCCCTGAGTTAATTTTGTCATTTCTACCAGTGAAACCTTAAAGTATTTGCTCTCAAAAAACAAACAAACAACAAAACAAAAAATACCTGTTTGTTTCTATTTGATTTTTTTTGTTTTGTTGTTGTTGTTGTTTTTATTTTCCAAATGTTAGCAAACTTATGAGATTCCAAATGAGTTCTGTTGACTGAAAGACTGTAGTGTACATTCATGTCTGGTGTCAAGGCCTGCTTTCTCCAGGTTATTGTCCAGTCAAGGGGCCATGCCCTGCAGTACCAATGTGGGAAACAGCTTTCTTAGTCACCCTGAATCTCCAACTCCTATCCTCTACATCAAATTAAAAAAA
>VXAV01008432.1:71823-94359 GCA_013399715.1 Alectura lathami | reverse complement strand
CTCCAACTCCTATCCCCAACAAAAAAAAAAAAAAAAAAAAAAAAAAAAAAAAAAAAATCCCTAGTACAACAGTGTTTGATCTTTCCATTGTCTTGATTGTCTTGTAGCTGCTTATTAATTTATTTCACAGTGTGTCAGCTTCTAGATTTAAGACTGATACTACTTCCTGAAGGTTAACCATTATCTTGCATCTTATTAATTAGAAAGTAAAGGATGTCTGAGTACCAGTGACATGAGTTTTCCAGCAGTTTACAGTAACTACAGGACAGCTTTAAAAAAATAAGACTGGCATTAATGATGGCACAGCTCACATGGCAACCTTTGGATGCACTCCTTGGGGCATTTATTGCGAAATGATCTGGTTTATTACTTTCCACTGAGCAATGCCAGCTATGCAAAGCAGTAAATTTTGACATAGATTAATTGCAGGGCTGCAGGAACAGCTGATTTGCACCCACCAGAAAATGGCACTGTGGTGCATTCAGCATCGCCAGCAACCCTTGCCCACATTAGTGGGATTCACAGCTTCTCTGCTGCATGTGGCAGTGGCTTGGGAGAAGTGCTGTCCATCTTCTTGCCTGGGTGTAGCACAGAAATGCATAGCACAGCCCGTTCCTTGTAAACCCAAGGCGATTAGACCCCATTAAAGTGTATTCCCGCATACTGTTTGCAGCTGACTGTTGGCAGAGAGGAGACCGGAGCGGCAGGCTGCATGTTGAAACACTCAGGCTTTTCCCTTGCATCATCTACCCTAGCTATGAGATGACAAAACCAGCCCAACTGTTGCTTCTCGCATAGCATAGCGATGCCCTGGCCTTCGCAGCAGTTGACCGGGGCGAAGCATTAGCATCGCTGACATTCACCGTGCGCTGGCACGCTGTGCTCTGCCCACAGCAAAGCGGGTAGCTGCCGCACATGCTCTGCCTGCCTGGGCACCCGTCTCCGCCTTGGCAGCCTTCCTGCCCCTCGAGTACTAAAAAAAAAAAAAAAAAAAAAAAAAAAAAAAAAAAGGCGATTTCGAACCTCCCGTCCTCCTGCCGCTGCTCCCTCTGCCGGCGCGGCGTGGCCCGGTGCTCCCAGATGCAAGGGGACTGGGCTCGGCTGTCCCCACCCCGGTGGAGAGAGGCTTCGCCTTCGGCCGGTGATCGCTGAGTTATTTACATCACCACGGAGTGAGGTTTATCCCGGACCAAAAATTGGTCGCGTTGTGGTAGGCTCTGGTAAGGGCAGTCAGAAAAAAGAGCCTGACCTTGGGTTATTGACATGGCTGGGGCGCAGCAGGGGCGTGAGCCAGGCTCACAGCACAGAAGCAGAATGCCCCAGCCTTCCCATTCTCACTGCCCCAAACCGTTCCTCCTGCACAATAACACGACTTGGCTTCAGCAAAATGACTTTTTCTGGGGAAAACCTACTTCACGTGCACTTACAGCTCTTCCCGCTATCTCTAGAGGAAGCCAGGCTGTAGGCTGCGCTTGCACTGGAACTACAGGCATCAAAGCAGTGTCAGGAATTTGACTTCTAAAGTCGCAATAAGTAAAAACAATGCATAAAGTGCCTAATTTTGCCAAGGGATCCCTGGTCCTGGCTGCGGGCTCACTTGCAGAGCCCTGTGGCAGCCAGCATCCCAGGAGCAACCTGCACGGACCATGCCAGAGTGCTAGGGGCTTTGCTCCTCACAGGAGGCACTGTGCATTACTGCAGTGCTCCACCTACCAGTGCTTTTGCTAATTCTGCAAGCACTTCTCACTTTTTTCACTCAGGGCAGGCGGGAAAGCCTCATTCTGCACCAGCCCTGCTCTGGGTGCTAAGCTTTCATTGCTGAAGGCTTCCTGGCAAAGGCTGAGCTTGTCTCAGGGTCTGATGCCAGGTGCAAGGCTGCCTGGGCTGTGCTCCCAGAGCCAACAGGCTGCTGCCCTCTACAAAGAGGAGGGGAACTGGAGGCACAAAGTGGTACTCCTCTGTGCTGTAATAAGTAGCTTTTCCCTCCACACCTTTTTACTGTTGCATCCAGAGCAAGTGCTGCCAATTGGTTATTGTGCTTAGGACCTTTTCCTTCTTTATTTATTTATTTAATTATTTTTATTTTTATTATTTTCAATTCTTTTGGGGAGGTAGAAAGAAGGGGAGAATTTTCAATTCTTTTGGGGAGGTAGAACATGACAGGCATGCTGCCACCTCAGAGATGATGAGCGGTATCCTGAGGACTTTACTCAGCTTTTCTCTTGGGCAGGAAGCCTTCTGACAGGAATGGATGTTGTGCTGAAAAGGGACTGCTGGATTTGACCATAAGGGAGAATTTACAAAGCTTTCTTGTAAGCTTGCAGAGACTCATGTCCTTCAAGCACTCCTTCAGAAGGTATCGTCATACAGGTTCAAAGTTATGTTTGAGGTTTTTTTCTTTTTCATGACAGTTTATTTTTCTTTTCATTTATTTCTCACTTTTACTCCTTTCCTTTCCTTTCCTTTCCTTTCCTTTCCTTTCCTTTCCTTTTTTTCCCTCTCTCCCTCCCAACCTCTCTATAGTCTATTTTTCCCAGCCAGTGGTCTTCCCTACAGCTGATTCCTAATGTTGCACAGGATGACTTACACATCCTGCCCTCGCAGCCGACTAATACTCAGCTTTGAATTACTATTGAATAAGCAGCAATGAAATCCCTATCAAAATAATCAGTAGTTCCAAAAACCACAAACAACAAAACAAGCAGCGTTGCACCAGCTCAGCACGCCCGCCTGCAGCACACGGGCCGGTGAGTCATTTCGTTTTTCCCTCCCTCAGCAACCTCCATGGCTGCCTCTCGCAGCCCTGGGGAGGGCAGGTGGAGTGGGTAGGGCATGACTTCAGAAAGTTAAAAAAAAAAAAAAAAAAAAAAAGTCGACATCACTCAGGTCACGTGACACAAAGGGACCAATGGAGGCAGGTTATGGAAAGGGGAACAGTTAAATTTGTAATTTTGGTTGTGTGAAACACTTCTTTGGGCCTCATAAACAACCACAGAACCACAAGTTGGGTACAGAGGCAGTCACACAAGAGCGGGTCCGGGATATTGGTCAGCAGGCAGGGCAAATCGCTTTGACTGCAAACCACAGAGTTTCGTAGAGTGGTAAGCATCATCAACCACAACCGATCCGCTATTTTTTTTTTTTCTTTTTTAAAAACAATTTTGGAGTTCTTTTAACAAAATAACCTTATGATCCGCTCCGGGTCGCTCCAGAGGCACAGGGATAAAGCAGAGCATGATGGCTGGGCAGAGGGTGGTAACAATGACCATTCTTCATTTTTTGCTTCCCAAGGTAGAAGAAATCATAAATTTCTTCACTGTAAAGAGAAAGTGAGTTTTAAGGAGGAAACAATGGCTTCAAACAACATATTTGATTCACTTCCTTCTTACCAGCACTTCTTGAGAGGTAAGTGCCATTCAGACTTTCTAAATATACTTTTCACTATCCCATATTTAAGAAAATGCATGCTTGGAGATTATGTGGGGACTTTCTTGTAGTACACGCTTTTTCCCACTTCAGTTTTCTTTGAGACAGTCTTGTTGAAGCTAATATCTGGGCTCGTAGGAATACCACCTCATTACTTATTATTCGTTAAGGAGATTATAACAAGGGCTCATTTAAGCTGTTCAAATGGGCACTGTATGCTTGTGAATTTTCTCTTCATAAAACAAAGCGTTTTAGAGTAGCTCACTGTACTTCAGATACAATTGTGGTAGCACAAGCCCCTTTTGATTCCTTTTGGCAGAATTATGACTTTTTGAGCCACTGCCATGGAAAATGACAGCCAGCCGCATACAACACGCGCTACAGGCTGCACCCCAGCGAGCGAGCAGCAGGCTCGTGCCTGCAGCCAGCAGAGCGTGATGCTGTCTCACTTACGCTGCTCTGTCGGCCTGGGTGAAGGCACGCTCGCCGGGGAGAAGCTCAGAAACCTGCTTAAAGTTGGCTGCGGCTCACGTGGCTCGGGAGAAGAAGTGGCACGGGTAAACTCAGGGTTTCTGTCGATGCCATCGTCGGCTGCAGCAGACAGAAATGAAGCAGTCCCCTAAGGGACTCGCTGGGGAGGGGATTGGAGTGCAGCCCCCAGCAATAAGTCCTGTTTCAGAGCGACCAAGCGCGCTCAGTCACGGGTTATTCATACGAGTAAGCCCAGGGCTGGCACGAGAGACTTGTTCGCTTTCTCCTAACTCCCTTCCCAAATAGCTCATGATGCAGCTGAACTTTTCCCCTTCCACGCACACCCTCTGAGCATCCGAGCCCCTTGAGCAGCGCCGTGCTGACCGGATGACAGCACACAGACCGCTCACCAGCCTTGGCCGGCGCGCTGCGAGACTACAGCAGCGCTGTGTAGCTCTTTATAGCTGCAGACTACAGCTCCCCGGCCTTGCCGGTGGTGTCAGCGTGAGTCACGGGTTATTCATATTCATACGCGGGCTGGGAATGCGGAAGGCTCGTCCCCGCTGCTGTGTCACAGCCGGCAGCCGAGCCGACCTCCGCGCGGGGTGAGGGCAGGGTGCCGAAGCGCCCATCGACCCTCCTTGCTCTCTTTTCTTCTTTTTGCCTCCAACGCCCCTCCCTCCCCAGCTGAAAGTTTTTTGTTTTGTTTTGTTTGTTTGTTTGTTTGTTTTTGGTTTTTTTTGCGTCTCTCTTTCCTGACGCCGGCGGAGAGCTGAATGCAGAGAGAGAGCTGTGCGCGTCGGGCTGGCTCGCAGCATCGCCCAGCCTGCGAGCGGAGATGCCGGGGGCTTGGCAGGAGGCAGCTGACTGCTCCCAGCACTCGCGGTCCTAACGTTTCCCCAGCTCCGCTTCCAAGCAAAGGAAGCAATACTGCTAGAATAGCAAGAAGGATCTTCCTGCGTTTCGTCAGCTTTTTTTTTTTTTTTTTTTTTTTTTTTTTCGTAACTCACCCAACTGTTTTCTATTTAATCTGTAGCACAGGAAGGCTTATTGAGGAAATTCTGTCCTTCTGATAAAATGACAAACAGTGAACCTCCCAGGGAAGCGCTTGCAGCATGCCAGGGCACAACCAGCCTGTGGGATGGGCTGAGGACAGTCGGGGCCACACTGCAGGCAGGAGCCCAAAGAGCTGGGGAGCGGCTGCGTGGGGACTAAATGCTGATCGTCTCTTGTCCAGGCAAGGTTCAGGTTCATTAAGGCTAGTTAATCCAGCCAGTGGTTTATCTCAGCACTTCACTGTGGGTGTTATTATCCTCCTTAAAACTGTTTGCATTATTACTGTGAACATTATAGTACCAGTAATTAGCACTCCTTCATGGATGAGATCCCCATTGCATTAGATACCTTAAGGTATCACCTGGTTTTGGCAATCCAGGTACAGCTCATGGTACATATCCAGCACAAGCAATGTGAAACTACAGCTGTACAGTGCCAGGAGGGCTCGGGGAGTAGCGCTTCGGTTGGTTTATAGAGCAAACAGTTCATCATTGCAAAAGAATATTGCATTTAAATGTGGAAGCCTGAGACGTTCCTTTTTTGTTCCTGTCTTTGCTCAAATGAACTTCGGACACTTTCAAAACCCCGGGCACAATGAAAGTAATGCTTGGGCCTTGGAGCAAGAAAAATAATCATCCCCAGGGTGGTTTGTTCTCACCCATATTTCTCAACAGTGTTTACACAGACTGGTCATTAGAAGTGTCCAAAACTATCTCTTCTTTTTTTTCCCACCAAAATTTATTGCACTCTCTCCCTTGACTGAAATTATGAGGTAAAAGGAAAAATAACAAGTTGTTTTTTGCCATGGATTTCACTTTATCAGTCCATGCAGTTCTCTGAGAAGGAAATCCATAGCTCTTTTTCAGCATGATACTATGTGAAAATTGGGAAAAAGAGGGGAGTGGGGAAGCAGAACAATTGTTCCAGCCCCTGTGAGCAGTGACAGACATAGAAAGCCTGACATATTAATTGAATGTGGTACACCACAAAGGATATGGCCCTTTTTCTATCACACCACACCAGGTCCTCGCTTCTGCCACTAGGTAAAGAAATGAGGATTGCACTGAAACATCCAGTGGGGACTTCTGCATGCTGAACCAGCTCAGCTTTTAATGATGGCCTCATTTTTCTAATGGCCTCTTTCACTTTGGCCTGGGCTGCATGTTAGGAGTACAAAATAAGAGCCTTCATAAGTTTTTGGCAGCAGTACAACTCTCGGAAAAACATCACTCCATCCCTTCTCAAACCTGGGATCATATCAGCAAGTCTACAGTTTCAACTCCTATTCTAGCAAGGTTCGCAGGACAAGGGCAGGTTTGCTGGCTTTAGTAAGGGTTGGGTGCGGGTTCATGTGTATGGGCTGGGTGACAGCAGTGATACCTTTCAGGCAGGAGGACTAAGACAAGATCCACTGGAGACCTGAGTGTTAAAGAGTACATGTATAGTTTTTAAAAGGGGCCTAGATAATCCCATGATACCACCCCACTCCATAATGTCTTTATTTTTCTTAGGGGCTTTAGGCTGTCCTGTAAGGTTTTCTGACAATTTTGCCAGCAAACAAAGACAGCATAACTAGTCTTTTTACAAAAACATAGTGTTTTTACAAGGCTCTAAATACCACAAAGCATAATATTTTCCAGGAGGGCACTTTTTCCTCATTTTCCCTTTTTCTGCAGAGTCTAATTATTTCAATATGCAAAGAAAGTTGCTCCTGGTTTTGCCTTTGTTGTATTTTTTCTGTTAATTAATCAAGGCAGTGAAGCCTTGTGGTGTGACATTTTATTGGTTTCTTATCACATGGAAATAAACTCCAGCAGAGCACTTTTGCAGCATGGAAGAGCACACTGTGTGTACTTTCTTCTTAGTTTTAACACATTGGTAGTGCCCAGCCATCGTGGGTCTCCTCCCTTGCAAACGTGAAATAAGACCGTTGCAAGAAGCTCCTCCTGCTCTGTCTGAAGGGTTTTGGCGCCTGGTCCTGTGGACACCGATACGGAGGTGTTCTGTTTCTCATTGCATGTCCGTGGCTCTGTCTCATCTTGTGATAGGATTTAGGCAGGTGTATTGTTCCTAAAGCACCTAACGCTCTATGTCAGCAGGAGGTGAGCTCTCCACAGGCTCCCTGCTATCCAGGTCTGCCTCTGCAGGTTCACGCTCTCGGCATGGGAGATCTCCCTGAAGTCCGTGCTTGTCTGCAGAGGGTGCTGGTGTAGAGCAGGGCAGTGTGACCAGTTGTCCCATCCTGGGGCTGGCTTCACTCCTCTCCAGATCTGCCCCTGTCCCCATGTTCTTTCAGCAGGGTGCACAGCCCCAGGCTGAAATTAAAGTGGACATCAGCCTCAGTGTTGAGTGTTTCCAGGATCGGCCATTGGGTAGTCCTGGTGGGGCACCCAGCACTGCAGAGAGATGCCTATGGTAGGCAGAGATATTCCCTTCAGGTCCCTCCAGGACCCTTCAGGGCCCTGTGTATCACATTGGCAGAAGTAGTTGCACTAGGAGTAGCTTTCAAAAGACATGTTCCTCCGGGAGACTCACGGTACCCAGCACTGCCACATACTTGCAAAGACTTTTCATTCCCTTATCCAGTAAAAGAAACCACTCTTCACAATAGCACAGGCTGGGCTGACACTGTGCAGGGGGGAAGCTTTTCCAGCACTTTTGCAGACTGCCTGAACTCTTACAAAGATTTAATTTGTGTCAGCATTATAAAATACTGACTGCATCTTGTGAGGAGGAGATTGAACTAAAGCTCATAAAAACCTTGGCTTACTGGAAGAAAAAACTTGCACAATGTCAGGTTTAAACAGCCTTCTCTCTGTTTGAAACTTTTTCACTCAAAAGCCTTGAGAAACGTTAAGAGACCTGAACACAGGAATTCCTGTGAAGCAAGGGGTGGGGCAAGGGTTTGCACATTGAAGGATGCCACAGTGGAAGTGGAGAACTGCCTCGCATAACTCTAAAGACCTCTCTCAGAGGCCAACAGGTAGGAAAGGTCCAGCACCATGTGACAGGAGAGCTCAGAAACATTCATGCCAGAGGTGTGATGCTGACAGATGTTCCGTGCTTCTGCAGATTGCAGTGTGCAAATATGTCGTTAGTCAAGTGTGGTTTTTTTTCCAAGTTTTATTTATTTATTTATTTATTTATGGTTTTTTTTTTTCCTATAACAATTGTGACAGTCAGCTCGCCTGCTCCTATTCCTTTCTCTGTGCTCAGTCAATGGAGCAAGGTAGGGTAGATATTTTTTAAAACAGTAGGTGACTACAGCCTAGAACTTATTGCCATAAAACACCATTAAAGCAAGAGTTTATCAGGATCCACAGAACAGTGAAGTCTGTACACAGACAACAGTTTCTTGATATGTACTAGTCAGGTAAAAAGGAAAGAAGCTTTCAAAGGGTTAAGTTCTGCCTTCGTCTCTCCCTGCCATATTTCAGAACACAAACCAGTCTCTGCTAAAGCTTGGAAAGAAAGCTTCCCATGTAAGCAGGTCTGTCATCTGCAAAGTGAATTGTGGCTTCCTCCAAGACATCTGGTACCAGCCATGGGGACAGACAGGCCATGGGCTAGGTGAGTCACTGGTCTGAGAGAGGGACAAGAAAACATTACAGTACCTTCATTGCCTCTTCTGTCATCTTATGAGAATGGATAATATTTGTATAAACTTGAGTCAGCTTCCCAAACAGCAGATGAGTAGCACGGATATCTCCTCCACAAAGTGCACTGATGAACTGCGCTGGGTGACCGCCGTGCTGGAGTTTGGGGCACAGGAGCACCTACAAAGGTCTGCAGTAACTGGGTAGAGTCAGTGAAAGCAGTGGCATATCCACATCAACACTGTGCATGGCACATTGTTCTTGCTGCCAATGCAAACAAGGCTGGAAATTCAAAATACAGACTGACATGTAGTCGATTTTCAGAAGAAATACCTTTTATTCCTCTTAGGTCTCAGCAAAGTAAGTAGTGGGCTAATGACCAAGATAGATTTTAATCCAAAACACTGAATTCTCTGTAAAGATGTATCCAGACAATTTAAACAGGAAAAGAAAAAAAAAAAAAAAAAAAAAAAAAAAAGAAAAAAGAAAGGACATAGAAGAACTGGCTGTGAAAGCAGAGCAGCAGAGAGAGCCAGTAGTCACTACCTGGTAGAGTTTCCAATTCATCCTTAATGCTGTCCGCAGGACTCACCACTTCTGCTTGCAAGTGAAACTCTGTGAAATTGGGTAGTTTCACTTCACAAAGATCTGTGAGAACATTTTCTCCGCCTTTGATCTGTCTGGGTTTTTTAGCCTGCACTTTTTGTTTTGAGTTTCTGATTCCAGTGAACCCAAAAGCAGCCCAAGTCAGGGTCTTGGGGCTTTTTCTTTTGCCTTCTGAGTATTTGCTTTTGCAGCATGCTTTCTGTTGTCTGGAAGCCGTGATACCGAGACATGCTTGGAAGCTGCCCTTAGGTAGGGTTTTGGCTGCGAGTTGAAAGGCTGACCTCTTGTACAAATCTTTCCATCAACGAAGCATGAGGGGACTTGCAACCCATCAGGTTGAATGTGATTTGCTACAAACATTTCACTCAGGTGTACTAAGGGAAAGCCTTGCAATCCTTGTCAAACCAGCACCATCAGAAGGCACCAACTCAGCCTGTGAAGTGCCTTTTTTGGCCTTTCGAAGAGAAAGATGATCATCTGCAAAACGCTTGAATGTTGGGGGCGAAGGAACACGGGTGACCACCCATTTCCTTTGTGTCAAACATCTTGTACTTCCCAGGCCCTGCTTACAGCTCTCGTGAGTGCCTTTTCAAGCTGGCTTTGTGGCATTCACCTGCAATGTGCCAGATGGACACATGCCACGTATGTCCTGGGGTGTCCACAAAAGCCGTGAACAGGCACTGAGGGATGCTGAGTTCAGTAACCATTGCTGAAGTGCCCATGGTCCCCACTTCTGGCAAACGCGTGCACTGTGAGAGTGCCAAGCAGCAGGAGTGGGGCGTCACAGCCTGTACGGGGGGCAGACGAGCCTCCTTGTCTGTCAGCACTCAGCTCTCTGTCTGTGTTGCAGTACCAGAGGGTAGTGGAAGACAAGCAGGCACAGCAAGATGAAAGCTTCCCTCTGTCTCATGTGGTGACAAAAACAGATACAATTGCGCAGGTGCAAGTCACTGCCAGCAAACCCTCGGAGGTGTCTGTATGTGGGGGCGGCAGATGTACTTCCCGTTGTCACTACTGATATCATCCGCGCAGGGAGGTTCAAGCCAGCACTGCTTTACTCCCACCTGCCTGCAGCCATGCTTCCCCTGTTCTCCATAGGCACGGCCAGGAGCAGAAAGCATGACCAGAGCCAGTGCTTGGGATGACACCCTGCCTCCTGTGCTCAACGCCAGGCTGGATGGGTTCCTGGGCAGTTGGATCTAGTGAGCTAGTGGCTGGCAGCCCTGTCCACAGCAGGGGGGTTGGAACTAGGTGATCTCTGAGGTCCCTTCCAACCCAAGCCACTCTATGATTCTGTGATTCCTCCCCAGCAGTGACAAAATGGCCTCCAACTGCAGGGTGCTGGATCTGTCTCTTAAGAGCAAGGAGCAGTGATAAAAATGGGAAGATGAAATTGTGAATAAAACAGGAGGTGAACTCTGACTGCCAGTGTTCACACAGGAGCGAAATGAAATGCAGCTTTAAGGTGCAAATGTAATTCATGTGACTCCAGTTAGCAGAACTGTAACTTTGGTGTGAAAGATTTTCTCTTCCCTTGTAAATATCGGTGTGCAACAGTTATTTATGGCCTATTATGCATGGCTGTGGAAGGAGCTCTGTGTCGGCCAGGAGTCTTTTGCTGGTTGGTGGCTGTTGGTTCGCACATAGTTTGTTCACTGGGGGTGTAAGAGTGGATGGGGAGGTGTATTCCCCCTTGAAGCAGGAAGGAGAGCCTCTGAAAGAAGCACTCTAGCATGTGCCATCTTCTGGTCTCATGTAGAAGGACAGAAAGGGACAGAACTTGCATGCGTGCAAGCGCAGCTTGGGAAAGCAACCCCAAATGCCCTTTCCATGTAGGAAGCAGCAAGGAGGAGGTCTTGCCTGCATGGTCGATCTCCGCACAGGAAGGCCACCACTGTGGCTGCTGAATGTCTGTCAGCATTGCACACCATCCTGAGCAGGGTACTGGTACTGGGTGCATGCTACACCTAGTTTGTAGGAAGTGCAATTTATTTTACAACACAGTTACTAGATAATATCAGACTTCTGTAAAATGCTTCTGTTTTTCAGGACCTACATGTAAATGAGCCTGGGGCTTTGCATGGGTTGGGTGTAACAGAATTCATAGCTGGAAGATACACTCAAGTTAACACTTTGTTGATCCTATTTACATGGGGGTCAGTGAACACAGGGTAGTTTAATTGCTCTTCTGTATTGCACATGCTCCACACACTTTGCAAAGAAATTCAGTGCTACTTTGTCCATCGCATCTGTTTGCTGCGGAGTTCATGTCGTGTGGGGTCCTCCAACAAGCTGGGAGCATCTGCACACTGATGCCAAGACTGGTCTTGCATATGAACATGAGCTTATTCTGTCTGTACCTGGCTGCACTGGAGATAATGGTTTGCTTTTCCAAATGAAATGGGCTGTTTCGACTGCACTGTGTTGTGCTGTTGTGGAAACCAAGGAATGACTTGCCTGGGTGGAAGGAAAAAGTGATAGAGCAAACCTCTTAAGCTCGAAAGTGCTGAAATAAACCACTGACGTTTTATTGTAACAGTCAGACCTTTTATTGCTGTGTTTTGTTTTATTTTCCTCCTACTAAGGACTGCAAAAAATGGTCATTTTTTTACAGTTTCCTACACAGTCCAAACAATTTCAAGTACTACTTTTGAAGAGTGGTATTATTTTGTACTGATATTTTCAAGTGCATCTATTTTACAATATGCAGCAGGAAAGCGCCAGTAGCCCTGAGGGGCCTCTTGCCTGTACTGCGTAGGAATAAGCTTTGCCAGCACGAACACTGTTATACCTAAGTAAGTCTCTTCCCATTCAGGAAAGCATCCCACTATAACTGGACCTGTACCAACACAAAGCGGGATTTATGGCTTCTCTGTGGGGTGAAGTTACGTCGTTAGACAGGCATCTATACGAGGGGTGGCTTAGGTTCACATTTTCCTGGTGAAAGTAAAGATGCCCAGTAAACTGTTTTTCAATACCATCTTCATCCTCAGTTTATGAACTACTCTCCCCCATCAGACAGTCTCTCCTTTATTCTTTGCTAATTTCTCCAGTAAGTCCTTCTCAGCCTCTGCTCATGACTAGCCCCTTATATCCCCTATGCCCCCAGGAGCAACTCATTGCAGCTTCTGATGGGGGCAGCACACAGCTGGCCGAGGCAGCTGGGTGAAAAACTTTTCTCATCCCTAAGCGCCTTTCTCCCTGGAAAACTTGGCACATTCAAGCCTCAGCCCCTCTTTTTGCAGGGCCTTGCTGGATTTTATTTTCCTGTAACATCAAAACATGCCTTATTTGAAACTGATGTTTGAAGAGGGATTTAAATCAGATTTAGGAAAATAACTTCTATGAAAGTATTTGCTGTCCTATTTTAGGAGATAATTAGCTGTAGCATAGTTTCCCTCACTTATTTCTCTTTGGTGAGAAAACAAACTACCTTGTCATTGAGGTTTTTATAAAATGCTGCTGTTTGCAACATTCACCATGGACAAACTAACCCAAACATTTCTAGCGCATGACTCTGTTCCTAGCTTTCCTTTTGGCACCTGCACACCAAAATGCCTTCAGTTATAACATAATGAAGGAGAAAAAAAAATGGATCATGTTTTTGATTGCCAAGTAGCATGGGGAAAAAGAAAAAGAAAAAGAAAAAGAAAAAGAAAAAGAAAAAGAAAAAGAAAAAGAAAAAGAAAAAGAAAAAAGAAAAAGACATGTCAAACACTTCTTAACAGAAGCCAGCGGAGAAGGGAGGGTGAAAAAATCAAAACAGAGCAAGAAGGGAAAAAAGTGTTTTGTGTGGCAGAAGCAGTGTGCCTCATTTAGCCCTCGTATCAACAGAGCTGCTTCTCCCCAGTAAACCTCTGGGCTTCAGGGCCATTTCCACTGGGAACTGTGTTCTCCAGCACGAACAGAGCATACTGTAAGAAGCTGTAGCTGTGGTGTGACTTTGGGGCATCGGTGGAGGACAGAGACCGCAGCCCCAGCTGCTGACACCTGAGCCCCAGGTGCTGAGCTGCCTGTGCTAGCCAGCCCCAGCCAGAATAATGCGGCATCAGTCACTCCCACAGCTTGCGCTCCAAAAAAAATCCACTGGACTTTGTTCAGTTTTTAAGAGGCTGAACGTTTGAACCAAGTCCCCCGTTGTTCATACCATCACACTACCTGCTTATTAAATCATCAACCTTTTATTTCCCAGTTGCTTCCTGTGTTGGTTAGAATTAGATGGATACAGGTGGCCAGAGGCAAGCCTGCTTCTGTGCCTCGCACCTGGTACCAGCCCTCTTTGATCGCTGTGTCTGCAGCCTCAGCCCTCTTCCACTGATACAGGGACAGAAAGGGACAGAGCAGCTGGCTTCTTTTGGTGCTGGTGTGAAACTCTACTGTTGAGGGCAACAAACTGTGTATTTGGCCCTTACAATGTACAAGGTGAATACACCTAAATGTTTCTAGATTTTCTTCTGAAATCTCAGAAGTACATTAACTATTAAATCCAAATGCTCTTCTTGTGTTGGTAAAGTTCCCCACAAGCAATGTAATGTGGTACAAAGCTCTCATGTCACCAAGGCTGTGGAAAACTTTTCATAAGAAGTTTCAAAATATAGTTTGGGTTGTTTGATTAAGTGTGCAAAGCCACTGAAAATCTTCTCCATGGGAATGCTGGATTTATGGTAAAAATTCAGATGGAAGAATCCTGCTTTCTGAAATTGAGGAAATTCTTGTTTGGTGTGTTTAAAGAGCCAAGACGTGCTGTCCTGGGCAGAACTGGTGAAGACCTCCCACAGACATGGGTCTTGTGGTTGCATTCTCTGATAAGGCTTCAACTCAGTCCAAGGTTTTTCTCTTCTTGAGGAATCTCTAAAAGCTTGAGTGAATGCTTGGGAGCTGGGAACACTAATCTTTGCTACTGCCGTGTTTGGGAAAAGCTGTAGGAACTTAAGGCCACTTCTGAACTATTGAATTTAGCTGAAGTCGGCCCACAAACCAGAAAAGTTAGCTGAAGCACAGAGAGAGTGGAGCTATCGCATAAGCTCTGTCTCCACAGAAAAGCAGGCTGATAAAAGCTTTGTAGTTCCATTTGGCATGCACTGGACCAAAGTGATACACAAGCAGTAATCAAATACAGCCACCTTCAGAAACAGCTTAAACTACTCTGGGAAGAGCATGATCCTCATTTTCATGGATGAAGAGCCATGAAGAGTGGTCATATCAGAAGCCAGGGGGAGAGAAGGGGAAGCAGAACCTTAGGGTATTTTTTGTTTAGTTTTGTTTTGTTTTTGTCTTACAGTCCTGAGCAAAACTATGCATAAGATGATCTCTTGTTCACTTTGAATTGTAAATTTGGTCAGACAGATGTTGTTGTCAGAAAGATGCCTTGGCACTGCACTCAGTCTTTCAGGGCCTAGATATTGTACATCTGCAGCCACAACTGGGTGATCCAGCTCAAAAAGCAAGTCCTGAAGAAAATCCAGGAAAAATGTTTTCCGATGACTTTTGAGCAGCCAGCAAACTTGAACACGTTATGAGCTGTTTGTGAGCAATTGGGGAACAGGAAAAGAGATGAGATTAGCTGACAAACTGTTTGTGACACAACATTTGTTCAGTTCATCAGAATCTCAACTCCAGGAAAAGCAGCAGGCTTGGGTTTTCTTCAGCCTGGCTTAGCACCATCTTGGCAGTAAGCAATGGTTTGTGCTTGCAGAGCAGCAGGGACAGCCATGGGCAGGGAGGGCAGGAGCAGGGCACAGCGCAGCCCAGCCAGCTCAGCTGGAGACAGCAGTGCTTGGAGACGGCCCAGGAACCTCCTGGCATCCAGCAGGGCTGGAGGCGGCTGTCCAGGGACAGGGAGATGTGTGAAGAAATTATGCATCCGTAAGTCTGCACTGTTGTTGATGTGGCCTCCATCTCTGCTGCTGGAGAGGCTTGCCCTCAGCCAGACAATTACCAGAGCAGGGTCAGAGAGTGTTTAGCTTTTCCTGTATCTCTCTTCTGAGTAGAAACCCAGGCTTGCTGGTACCTTGCTTGCCTGTAGATACAGCAGGCTTCCCTGTAGGCTGGCCTAGGCAACCTTGAAAAACTGGAGATGCTCCCTGAGCAGCAAAGCTTGCTGCAGGGCTTTTGTCACCACTGGGGAAAAGAGGCAGTGGGAACTTTCCAGCAGTGGTGCCAGGAGCCCTGGCTCCACCAGAGGCCCTTGAGATGCTGGCTGTGAGGGCAGTTGCTCCTCCTGCAGCATCTCCATTTAAGCGTTTCTGCCCCATGCCCGTGGTCTTGCCTGTGGGGGACACAGCACAGCAAAGAAACTACGCTGTCCCCATCCCTGCAGCCACCATGCAATGGGACATCAGCTGCTGTGCAGAGAGGAGGTGAGCAGCTTGGGTGTTCCTAAACATTTTACAAGCCTTTCCTTAACAACTGCTTTTCAGTCAAATAATACAAAAGTGAGCAAGATGGAAGTTCAGCCTTTCCACACGGCCATTGACAGGTCTGCAGGAAGGAGATAGCTCTGTCCTGTCCCCCTATCCCGCCGGGGTGCACCTGAGTCCTCCCCCCGGGGATAGCGTGGGGCCACCCCTCTCCCCGAGGCACGGGGAAGCTGCCAGCCGAAATGGAGGCATCCTGTTTGTCGGAAAACAAGCGACGGTTGCAGGAGGGTTGCGAGAGCGAGCAAACCGCAGCCCCTGCGCGGGGCTGATAACAGCCTGCGCCGCGCTTGCAGCAGTTCCGTCCCTGCCTGGGAGGGGGAGGCGGGGGGGACAAAAAAAGAGCCCGAGTGTCACTGCCGCTTTCCTGTTTCACGCTTTTTGGCCCTGCCGTTTCTTTGCTGTTCAATTCTGGCACATTTTTCGGTTGCTCGCTCATTTCCCCAATGCTGTGCACGGCTCGAGGGGCTACCCGAAGGGTCGGCGGGCGGGCGGCTCTCCCCTGGATGCTGCTGGGGAGCGCAGCGCACACCCGCACCCAGCCCTGCGTGTGCGTGCAGCACCGGGGGCCTGTCGCTGTGCACGGCTGTGTGCATCGTGCTGCTCACGCCCGCACGGTTCGCACGCCTGTTGGAAGGCTGTCAACTAGCGGCACGGGCTGTAAGGGTGCAAGCTGATGGGTGCACGGGTTGCAAAGGTGCTGGCCATGTGCCAGTCCCGCTGCAGGGAGGTGGGGCATTCCCTGGGCTTTCCGTGGCTTAGGTGCACTCAGAGTTGGATGTCTCAGCCTAAGGGTCAGCCACGCGCTAACACAAATTGATTTCAGTTCTTTATCCCTGATCAGAATACTCAGGCTACCAGAAAAGGGTTTTCGCTCTTTAACCAGTGGTTGTACTTTTCTTGAGCATTGCATAAAATTCAATAATATTATCAGAGCATTCTTTGTCCCAAAAGATATCTGGGGACATGCATAAGAACACGCTGGACCAGTGTTCTTATCAGCATCGTTCACATAATCCCTGTTTTGTTGGGTTTTCTTTATTTTCTTTTTTTTCGTTTGCTGTAAGATGGTTGTGCCTGATCTTCAGGAAAAAAAAAAGTCCTGTGGAAAATTGCTTCAATAAAATGTCAATGCACTTTGTTCTTAAAATAATAATAATAATAATAATAATGACAAAAAATGTAGTCAGTATTTTAATTTAAAATACAGTCAAACCACTGACTTTTGAATTTAACAGTTTTCCCTATGACTTCACTCTTTTTGTTTCACTCCCACACCCCACGGCTGAGCACTGCTGCGCTGGGAGTTGTACAATGTATGGGAGAGCTCCCCGGGGGATTTACAGGAAAGAGACCAAATGGAAAAAGGCCGAAAGGTACAGCACATGGTCTTGCTCTACCGGTGCTGTTGAAACTTTGCTTGTGAGAAGTGTGAAATGAAACAAAAAGATAAAAATGGTTTTGGCAAGAACCAACGTCAATCATAGCGGCACACAGAGGAAGCTGGAGAGCCCTCTGACAGGGGATGCTGCCTGAAGTCACCTCGTGCTCTCCACTGTGACTCTTTGTGCTTCCATCCCTGCAGCAGCCCATCTCATTTCAGCCCAAACACTGGGATCCCTCAGCTCTTCTCTTCCTGCTTCTCCCCAGTGTGAAATGTTTCCCAGTGCCAGCTCCCTGCCGGAGCCCCGCTCCCAGTGGGGACACCACATCTGGTCCCTGTCCAAGGACACCCCTGCCCTGTTATCTCATGTTGTGCCCCCTCTCCCTCCCCTTGGGTAGCACGTTTTCTGGGGCTGCGAAACCCAGCCTTCCCTGCTGCCCAACCCTGGGAATGCTTGTGATATTTCTTCACCTCTTAAGTGTGAAACCCTCACAAAGTCTTCCTGCACAGCTCAGACTCCAAACTTCGTTCGTATTCACATACAGGCAAGATTTGAGACTGGGGTTTTCAGGAAAATCAAGGCAAGCCACCACCGACAGGCTTCAGAGCAGCCTGCACAACCCACTGCCAGTGGCTGTGGGTCTTGGGGCTTCCTGTGGTGCTCTCAGCACCGCAAGTTGTGATCAGAAAATGGAACTGGGGTTCATGAGAGCCTGGTGCTGCATCAGACTTACCAACATGAGCTTATTTACCGCTTCAGTCTATTTTACAACTGACAGAAAATGAAGAAAGTATATTTCCCTCTGTCATTTATTGGTAAGTAATGGAAAGATATGTCACCTTCTGTATTTAGTAACCCAT
Organism: Alectura lathami; assembly: GCA_013399715.1. Lineage (NCBI taxonomy): Eukaryota > Metazoa > Chordata > Aves > Galliformes > Megapodiidae > Alectura > Alectura lathami. The sequence goes on along the minus strand of VXAV01008432.1, from coordinate 76,543 downwards.
CTGCATTAGTTTCTCTGAAAAAAAAAAAGATTGTTTTAGGGTACAAAAGTTGCTTTCCTTTTTCTGAGTTTCCTTTCCATGTCACAAAGCATACCTGGTGATCTGGGCAAATAGTGAGCAGCCTGTTTAGCTGTTGGAGACAGTTAGAAAAGTTGCTAAGAAGAGCTCCTTTCACTAGCGCAGCAGCTTTCCTGGGCCTGTTCCCTCTGAATATGAAGTCAGAAGGTGATAAACAAGCTAGCAGCTCACTGCTCCCAGCTCCTTTTCTCCCCACCCCAAGGTGGGACTGGGGTTCCACAGGGACAGCACCTGGCTGCTGTGAGCACACCAACACCCTTCCCAGATTATTGACTGCTGCCCTCACTTAATAAGGATGTTGTTGCTTTATAATAAGTGGTGGTATCTTTTTTTTTTTTTTTTTTTTTCCCCTACTGGCACAAAAGGATAACCTTTCAGTGCACAGCTTGCTTTTGCTGGAGACTCTCATGTCCTTTCAAAGATAAAGAGTGGAGAAGGCAAGCCTCCAGGTTATGCAGCCAAAGCTTTTACTGAGGCAGAGTTTAGGAGATGCAGCGTATTCACTGCCGTTAGTTTTGAACGCTGAAGTAACAGGGATGCTTTCCATCCCTTCCCCTAGGTCATTTACTGGGAGAATGTATGGTTAGGGATTTTTCCTTAGCATTCAGCAAGTTTTCTTCTTTTCATCTTGGTTGCCTAGTTCCTGTTGACTATTTGAGTTTATGAGTGCATGTTCACAGCGTGCAATGTACAGGTATTTATACACAACTGTGTGTATGAATGTGTACAGTTAGACATGTCCGTACATTACCTGTACGCACATTGTGTTTTACCTACTATATACCCTAAATAATACCTCTTCTGCATTGACACACTCTGAGAGCTTGTAGGATGTGCTCATCGTGCCATGTGCTCACTGCTCACCCAAGCACTAGCCCTCAGCTGTCCTGAGGGCTCCTCCAGCACCTCTGGCCAGGTGGGTGACAGTGCCAGGAGGTCTGAGACAAGGCTGGATGAGGCATGGAGGTTGGCCTCTAGGAAGCACTATCTCTGCCTGGCTGCTGGACCAAAGCTCGTGCAAAAACCCAAATGCCCTGTTTGATGTGCCTCTGCCCTTCAAGTCCTCCTTTCCACTTGTACCTACCCTCCCAAAACCAGAGCAGGTCATCACCATGTTGTTCTGAGCTTAGAGCCTAGGAGGAGACCTGGCCTCCCCACTGAGCTGCGTAAAAGCAGATGAAAGAGAGCATCCCTGCCTCAGCCAAATTCTAGGTTAAAAAGGAAAACAAAAACCAGTCCAGAGACAACAAATGGACGTGCAGACAGGTGAGGCAGGCTGCCAGCTCAGACGGTGCTCCAATGCAGCAGTAGCTGGTGCCAAGTTTTTGTGGGTACCACAGCAAAGGAGGACGTGGAGGAGGGAGCAGGACAGCATCGCAGGTGTGCAGGGAAGGAGGAAGGGAAAAGACATTTGTTTGGAAGCCTGGTAAGTGGCTGGGGAACAGCAGGGGCACGCAGGCCAGGGAGTGGGGGGTTCAGCCCTTTGATCCTAGCGGCAGGTGGTAGGCAGGGCAGGGCGGGCTGCGGGCTGGCTTCACCCCTCGACGGAGCACTGGGGATCTGCATGGGGATCAGAGGGACAGTACTGTGTGCCAGGTGCTGCACTTAGCAGGCAATGTGAGTGGTTTTCCCCATTTCCCTGCTGGCACTGTGGCAATCCCAGGCCATGCCTGCAGTGATGGAGCAACCAGGCTATGTGTGGCTACTACCAGTAGCCACTGGCTTTTCCCCTGGATACGGTGCAGAATGATCCTGCGTGCCACGAGCCAGGACCTGGTGTCTTTCCACTCCCCTGAAGGAGCCTGCTGGTGTCCTTATCTGTTGCCAGCATCAGTTCAGTTTGCTTTTATTCACCCTCTCTGTCAGTGGAGGAGGCTGCTCCTTAGAAGACAGCCGTAGTCAGCAGCTTGACTTTATGATGCTGTGATTAGCTTTGATTTCATCTTGTAATTACCAGAAGTGCGAATGCGATGCTTCTTGCCCCAGTGAGTTTCATAGAAAGTGAAGCTGCACAAACCATTAGGTTTTCTCTTGTGGGAAGGCAAAAGCCACGTACACCACTAATTCCACCACAATCATTCCTTCGTTGCTGACGATAGGCAGAATGGAGGTATATGGGGCACTCTGCTCTCTCACAGATAGCACTAGGTAACCTCATTTCTTCCAACTCTGTTTCAGATTTATTTTGTCTTATTCCCAACACATCTTTTTTTTTGCAACTGGCAGAGCAGCAGAGAGTTGCAGAGGTGCCACCCCTCAGATCCCAAAAACAGCATCTCTCAGAGGCTCAGCTAGAGAGCTGACAGTGCACAGGAAAACCTTCTGTCTATGCTTGTGTATGGGTCTTCTCTGGATGGAACACTTTAAAATATGTTTTAGCCTTTTTCCTGGAAATATTTTCTTTACGTAAATGCAGTAACAGAGTTGTGGTTGCAGAAAAGTGTGACAAGTCTTAAAATGCTAAAGTTCAGCCAAAGCCCACTGTAGGCATGGGAGAACTGTGTTTTCTGTTGGCCAAGGTGTGCTGTTTGTACTGCAGTTCGGTTTCATACAGAAGTATTGTCGTAAAAGAGCTCCTGAATTTTACTAGACTCCCACACCCCAAGGAATGGATTCGGCTTCAGGGTTTCAGATTGGCAAGTTCTGATCAGAGCTTCCAGTTTAAGCTGTGGGGAAAAAGTTGCAGCTTGCATTTGGTATCTCTGACTCCGAATAGAAAAATTGCTTAGGCATCAACTGTGAACTTCCATCCATAGGTTTTAAAACGGACCGGACCGTGTGTTGGTTCTTTGTCTATTCCCTACCATCTAATTTGCAATACAAATGGCTTTCTTCCGATAAGGGTTTTCCACTCAGACAACCACAAAAGCCATTATTTGTTAACTTGAGCTACTGACAAAAATAGGTCTGCTTCCCTTGCAGGGCTAACTAAAGGATAGGTGTCACTACTAAACACATCTGTAATGTGTTGCTGTCTCAGAACATTTTATTTTGTTAGCAGAAAACCATAAAGAAGATGCCTTGTATTAATGACAGGCCTGACAGCCATTCCACATGGATTTCGTTATAACCCAAGAGGCATCATCTCTTCTGAAGGATTTGTCACACAGCCTATGCAGCAGTTTCAGACCAACCCTTAAATCCCTCCTAGACTATTTGTGGGTATCTCTGGTTTTCTACCTGTGAAGACACCCCTAGCAGGCAGTGTTTTGGGATGGGCATGTGCAGGACATTGGGCAGCTGCTGCAGCCAGCTCTTCCAAACCAGCTCCTCTGTGCCCTTTGCTACACACCCGGGCTCATGTGCATGGATCTCTCTCTTTTCTTTACCTTATGGAAGTTCACTGCAGTGTTTGGGAAGCCACGAAGGCTCTGCCAGTGCTGTCACACCAGGAAGTCCAGACTGTCTGTGCAACAATCAGGTGAAGCAGAAGCAGCCAGCACCTGTCACTTAGCAGAGAGCCTGGATAATAACTCATCAACGGGTGGTTCACGTACCAATTCCTCGTCATTTTGGGAGCACGTGGGTGAGAACGGAGCCAAGCAGGCTCTTGGTTGAGAGGAGGTGGTTGTGAGATAAACCATGAACGGAGCTGCCCAGCAGGCACAGAAAGCTCACGATACACGAAGGGATTGACCAAGGGACCAGCCCTGCTTACATCCCAGCCAGCTCTCGGTGCAGCAGGAGGGAGCAGAGAGCTGCCCATGCTGTCCCTGGCTGGCTGCTCACTGTGATGGTTGGTGCTGGGGGCGTGGATGCACATCTTCCTGCAAACCGCAGGGCAGAAGCTGCTTACCATGTGTTTGGTGAACGCCTCTGGGTACTTGGAAGCCTTTACGCAGTGCTAGAGCATATATTTTAAAAAGTACCCGAAATGCAAATGTCTGAATTCTATGAATTAGGGTGAATCAGCCTCTGGTAAGCTGGCTACCGCGCAAACCAGGGAGTGCCTGGTGCTGTGCCTGGCTTCGTGCCATGATGCAATGAGTGCCATGGGTGCTGCAGCACCTCTGCAAGGGAGATCTGGGAGATCTCAAGAGAAGGATCCAAGGAGGCATTGCTCTGGAATAACTGATCTGACGGGATCAACCGAGTCAGTGAGTGTTTCCCCTGCAGTACAGGAGGAATCTGCTGGGAGCAGCCTCATTTGCCTTCGGGACAGGTGTGTGGGCTTTGTTCGGGAGGTGCCGGTGTGAGCTCCCTCCTTCCTTCATGTGCCCTCACCCCAAAGCAAAGTGGTGCAGCTGATACAGAGGCAGGTCAAGTGTTTGCAGGCAGAGAGAGGCACAAAAGATGTAAGGCTAGATTGCTGTAAAACTAAACGCTGTTATTCCTACCTTAAAGCAAACAAACAAGAGGACTCTTCAACCTCTATAAAGCAGTTTTCCCACTATGCTGAATTAGCTATCTTTTATTATTGGTATGAAATAACTCCTTCCCTACTGCAAACGATATGTCTGCTATAAGGACAACAAATAGCTGTAAAGCTCACACTGGAGAAATTTCTGGAGGATCAGCAATACTGACATGACTCCTCCACTTATGAATTTGCCCCATCTCTTCAGGTCAAGTCTTGAAATTCAGCTCTTCAGATTCTGAATTCAGAGTAGGAAAAAAAAAAAAGAAAAAAAAAAAAAGAAAG
>VXAV01008432.1:9001-71799 GCA_013399715.1 Alectura lathami | reverse complement strand
AAAAAAAAAAAAAAGAAAGTGGTAGTGGCTGGATGATGTGGCCTGGGCAAAGCTTCTCCTCTGGATGAGTTTTCCCTTGGGAAGAGGTCAGGGGAAGAAGAAGCACAGAGAGGATCAGAGGGTTTTGAAGGGGAAGGAGAAAACATTGGGGGGAAAAGGAGCCCAGCTTTAGGGGAAAGGGATATCAGTGAGAGAGGAGAAATAGGAAAAGGTGGGGAGGAGAAGAGGGAAGAAGCTGCTGAATGAGGACCCCAGGACCAACAGGGAGTCAGAGCACACCTTTAGACTTTTCCTCTCAGCATCTCCAGCACAAAAATGCCCTTCCAGGTTTTTGCTGCTTTGAAGTGGGAAGCCTGACAGAGCGGGTTCGCCTGCTCCCTGCAGGGAGGGAAATAATCCTCCTGCAAGCTTCCTCCTACTGCAGGTCTGCAGCCGTGCAGAAGATTTGGCCTTTGCTGTGAATATGGGGCTCTTGGTGAGCTTTTAAAACACAAGTTCCCAGCTATGGGTTCTGCATTCTCATACTGGCAGGAGACTAGTGCCTGTCGTACCACTCTGATGCCGTGGCTTCCTAGCCAGTACAAAAAGTGGCATCCTGTATTCATCAGAGATGAGCTGCTGCTCCCAGTCAGTTTCCCTCAGTGCCAGACAGCAGAAATGAAGCAGAGTGTCTCTGCCCTTGCTGTAGTCTTCTTTGAATGCGGGTTGGGATGTCTCCTGTCACAAGCAACTGTTGTGCCAGCTGAACTCTGGAGAGGGTTTTGCTCAGTCCTCAGGGGGGAACTGACAGTATAGTGTCGTGGGAGGTATTCAGAGTGAAAGTCTGCTATTTCTCAATTACGTTCCAGAAAACAAAACTGGTATGTAATTTTTATGAAATATGCACACACTCAAAAAAAAAAAAAAAAACATCCTTTCTGCTACAAAATCCCAGATCCCTGGTAGGAGAGAAGGAGGATTACACAGTAGATGATATTTACTTACACAGGACAAAAAAGCCCCAATTCAGAACTTGTGCATGCCCCCTTAATCCAGTAGCACCTGCCAAAGGACATCCAATAACCCACTCTTTAGCTCTGAGGATGCACACAAAGGGGGTTTGCTGAACAAGACTCAAGTTACAGGCCAGCTGTTCATAAGAGTCGTTAGGCTTCTGAAGGGAAAAGGGTCCAGATCACTTCTGTGGCTTTCAACTGAATGTATTTAAAACCTGGAACAATTTTTAAAAAATTGTATGTGTAAATCCAGAAGAAAAAGAGCTAGCTTGTAAGCAAGCTGAGAAGAATGTCTGAACTAGATTTTGATTTCATGCATCTTGATCATTGGTATTAGCAGGAAGTTTTAAATGTTAGGTAGTATTTATTGATTATGTACAACTCATCCATCCTTCGGCAACAAGCTACTGCCAGCTGTAGCAGTGGGCTATGGTACAACTCTGAAGTGACGATTTTTGGTCTGCCAAACTTCACCTTTCTAGAGGTTTCCCAGGGAATTAGGAGTCAATCCTCCACTTTTGGTGGGATTTGGGTGCCAAACTTGCTCCATGTAATTTCTGAATCTCAGGCTCCAGAATGAACTGGTTCGGCTGATGCTGGTGGAAGTGCTGTGGAGTGAAAGCAGAAGATACCTTTGTGAGAAAAGTGTCTTACATTTCTTGTCAGTTCACAGCGCGAAATAAGTGCCTCAGATTTTAGCCAGGACTGCAGATGGAATAGGGCTGGAAGTATAAACACAAGAAACTCATGATACAGAGGAAAAGCCAAACTGGGCCCACTCTAAAATCCAGGTGGTCCCGTATCCTCTCCCAGAGAAAGGCAAGCCATAGGTATTCAAAGAAAACATGAGAAACTTAGCAAATATGACATACTTTCTCTGAACTGGATAGGGTTTTTTTCCTGCCAAAAACTGGCATAATTTCTTTCAAAACTTTTGACACACCCAGCTGACTGCAACTTAAATTATGCATTGTATGGAAAACATAAACCCTTAAGATAGGTGGTGCTAAGGATTTACATGGCTGGTAGGATTTCTTCAGCTCAGTCTGTCCTCCACGATTTTTCTTAAGGAGCTTCTGCTTTTATTCCTTGAATAAATTAATGAGTGCTTGGACAAATGTGTCTCCTCTTTGGAGATATGAACATAGAATGAATTTTTATGTCAGATAATGAAAAAAGTAATTCATTTGTTAAGTAGAAAAGTCTCTTTTCTGGAAACTAGCTGCTTAGAAATGGTAGCTGCATAAGAAATGGAGGTTTCAAGGATCCTAAAGACTTTCTAGTTTCAAATAAATGTGTAGCTGACTGTCTTCTGTGAAAATATAATTATAAAAATATCCTGAATGCATCCATTTAATATGTCTTTAATGAAGTGCTCCTAAAAAAAAAAAAAAAAAAAAAGACTAGTCTGACTAGTCAAAGGCTTGGGTATTTTACCTTTTTGTGGAAGTCTATGTAACAATTTTTCATCCACTTATTCCCTTCCTCCACACACACTCACCAAATCCAGTGACTGGAGTTTGATGGATCTTTTTTTCTTTTTTGCTCTTTTGCCTCAGAGTTTACACAGAAGAATTTAAGAAAGCTATGATTGTAGAGACAGAGCTGCATATCTGCTTTAACTAATCTGTAACTTCTTAAAGTTTAGGATGTTTAGCAAACTGACAGGACAGCAAAAGGAAAAAAAAAAAAAAAGCAAAGGAAAATAATAACTCATTCAGTTTCTTGCAGTCAACAGAGGAAGAAAAACTGGAGGGAGAAAGTAAAACTTTAGGATATGTATTGTTTTTTAATCTAGTGTTGAGGGTGCCCACATGTTCTGTTTCAACATATTTGAGATGTTTTGTGAAACTTTTCTCTATTTTTGACCACTTGTAATCCCCTGAAAATCACTATGTTCTTCAGTGAAAGGATACACCCCTTTTAAACTGCTTGAAGTATGTTTAAGAAAAAAGAAAAAAAAAAACATTCTGATCTACTGATTACACTAAAGAGAATGGGGGAAAATTTCAGGGAAAGGTTACTAAAATATCCCCAAAAAAATGGTTTGCCTGAGATTAAAAGCAAATGAATCCCGGTACGTGTTCTCTCTGGAGTTCTTAGTAGAGGCACCATCTCAGTCTGTGAACTGAGCACCTTGCAACTTGAAAAGAAATGATAACACTGGTGGGGTTAGTGTAAGTGTGACACATTTTGCAGAAAACACTGCAAAAAATGGATTGATTTCTATTTGCATTAAGGGCTTGAATATAAATATTAATCTCAACTTCATAAGTTAGCACAGTGAATACCAAAGCGAGCAACAAACTCACCTGGCTGAGAAATAAGTTTCTTTAAATATTTTATTTGTTGTAACACTTCATGGTAAACACACTTTAGATTTATTTCACAGGCAATTGCTTAAACATGAATAATCGTAGCTTTCATACCTTGGTCTTCCCCTAGGGCAGAGAGCTCAGGTGCCAGATATGGCAAATAACTCCATGTTTCGTGGCGAGAGGCCAAAGGGGTTTTGCTGCACTGGCTGTTGGGTAGCAGTGCAGTGTTGGGGTGGGACTCAGTGGCCCAAAAAATGCTCCGCGTTTCTTTCTCTCAGCTGGCTGGAGCACATTGTTCCTGATCATGGGAACACATCATAGAATCACACAATCATAGAATCACAGCATGGCTAGGGTTGGAAGGGACCCCAAACCCACGCCAACCCCCTGCCGTGGGCTGGCTGCCACCCACTGGATCAGGCTGCCCAGGGCCCACCCAGCCTGGCCTTGAGCACCTCCAGGGATGGGGCACCCACAGCTTCTCTGGGCAGCCTGGGCCAGTGGGACAGCAGCTGTTCTGCAGGGGACAGTAGCTTTGCCAGTTGGGTTGTGCGAGTTCTTTCTCACTTGCACCTCAGCCCTGGTGTTTCTGACTGTTTGGTCAAAAAAGGGTTGCATGAAGTAGCTGTGTAACCAAAGAGCCAAATGAGCAAAATTTTCCTTGACTCTTTGCAACAAATTTAGCCATGGAAGCAAACTGGACCCTGGTGCAGCCTAACTGATGTGGGACTTAAAATGCATAAGTGTTTTCCCTCTTGCAGATCAAGTTTCCAGTTGATGCATTTCTACGTTTGTCAGAGCAAGCAGTAAAACCGCTGATAATTACCTGTTATTCAATGCACACACGACCAACTTTCCCTCCAAGAGCCATGCATTTGCCTCTCAATTACCGTCATCAGATTTATATTCTTTTTTGGACCAGTGGCTCTATTTATATATGTGCCTGTTTGATGTCCTAAGACAGTGAAACTTCATCTTGCCCTCTAAGCCTACCCTGTTCATAACCATTAATTATCACACTACAGTCTCTGGAGCCTGTTCATTTGGTTCAACAGCATGTGCTCATTTGCTATTTAGAGTATGCACTAACTACATTATTGCTATGTGAAGAATGAGTACTGGGGTGGACAGAGCCAGTGCTGGGTCTTCAAGGGGATGATCCTCAGGAAAGATGCAGCCCAGGATGAGCAGGGGTGGCAAGGGCTGTGGTAAGCACTGGTTTCTGGCTCTGCAGCCAAGGAGCTCAAGCAGAGGTTGGAGGAAGGAGCTGGGCCAGAGCAATAGACATTTGATGGTCTGCAGGGGGTTTCACTCCTCCCCAGCCGCCTTGGAGGTAGAGGCCAATGGGCCCGGGAGTCTGTCCCCTATGCAATTTGGAAGTGTTTAAAAGGGCTGTAGGACAGGCCTTATCTCACAGTGTGTGTCATCCTAAGCGAGACGGACAAGCAGCGAGTGCCAAGCAGGTCCCACCACCTCCTACTTCACTGAAGGGGAAGTGAGACAGAGGGGATAACGGCCTCTTGTGAAGTCATACAGGAAGTTTGTGCAAAGCAGAGAGCAAGAGCCAAGCTGCATGAAAAACAGCCTAAGTGGTCAAATCCAGCTCTTTTTTTTTAAAATCCACTTCAGGTTGCCCAAACTGTAATGAAAATCCAAGTATTTTATATAGAGCTTAATATCATATGATATTTCTTTCCACCAAAGCAGAAGTACAACTTCTCAATCTTGAATGAAACCTTGAACTGGATCCCAAACCTTTCCTTATGCTCTCAGGGACACCAAGCAGAGCAGGACCCAGGTGCCGATGTCAGAGCAGCAGAGCAGGGTGTGTGGAGTCTTTGAGTCCAGGACTGCAGGCTCATGCAGAGGACCTGGGAAATACCTTTTGCAAGCCCTGACTCAATGCTAGATGACTTCCACCCAGTCAGGTATTAAGTGTACAGCTCAGAATGTCTCACTTCTGTTTTTGTTTGGTTTTCCAATGAGCAGCTGAGGTACAGGCAGGAGTCTGCATGGACAAGGTTAGCCAGAAAAAAAAAAAAAAAAAAAAAAAAAAAAAAAAAAAGCAGTCTTTGGGAATTATCAGGAGGCTTCGGCTGCTGTTTTTAAAAGCCCAGAGTGGATGTTTTCCTCCTTGCCTCGCCATGTTTTCATAGCCAGTTGGAAACTCAGCACTGCATCATCTGCAGTGAGCCAAGCTCCTCCACTGCCAGGGCAGGATAGTTTCCTACTCTGCCTTCTTGATCGTTTTGTCCTGTGTAGTTTTAAGTGACTCAAGCTATGGTGCTTCCTACCACTTCCCTGGGGACAGAAGTTTGCAGTCTAAATAAGCTATATGGTAGCAAATTTTCCTCCTATTCAGCTTAATTTTTTTTCCTCTCATTTTCATCCCATAATGCCTATTCCAGACAGAGGCGATGTTGTTTGAGCAGGGGGAAGCAGCCAGAAGAGCTGGCAGGACTCTCACCGGCACCCCTCGGTGATGGAAAATGTGACTGCAGTCGTAACGCAGGTGCATTGCTTGGGTGCAAAGATAGCTCCTGGTCTGCTCCTGGGTACTGAGGGCTGGAACTGAGTGCTGATGAGCCAGCAAAAGCCAAGTCCCTGTTACCCTCTCCAGCACCATTGTAAAGAAAGGAACGTGGAGCAAAGCCAGGGCTTTCCCTACCACAGTCTTACGTCCTCTCCTTCCAAATGTTTCTTTTCCTCTAGTCAGGCAAAGGGAAACCACTTCAGGCCTGTGGTGTGCATTGGCCTCCTGTTTTTAATTGCCTTGCTACTGTGAATGGGTTTCTGGTACCTCACCATTTCAATCACAGCATCGCCCCATCCTCTGTTCTCCCAAGCACATCACCTAATCCCTTCTCTAAATTCTGAACTCTGCAATCGTCATATAAAAAAGTTGCTGTAGGCTGCGGGTGCAGGTTTCTGAAATATTTTAGCCTGGGGGAGGGGAAAAGGAAGAGTTTCTCTTCCTTCATTCTGCACTTGGCAGATTTCTGGTTTATAAAAACAGAGAGAGAAAGAGGGAGAGAACCTGCCTGAACTGAAAGAGAGGGGGATGTTGCTTAGGGGTGGTTCTTAAAACAGTAGTTTTCAAGCAGGTTTCCTGCAAGTTGTGTTCTCTGTACAGAAAGAACCTCAGTGTGGTGTTAGTGCTAGATGGCCTCAATCAATGGCTGTGCCACTCAGGAGGAGCACAAGCTTTTTACCAATCAGCAGTCCATTTAATTTGTTGTGTAACATAATAGCATTCATATGCATATATTATACCTACATATTGCTACTACAAAGCAACAGGAGCAGCTAGTCCCCACTCCCATCTTAAATTAGACTCAGACCTGGTTTTTTGATGCCTGTGATGAGCAAAGCCCAGCAGCCTCAGGGGTGAGATGGGAAGGGGGCTGAAAAGACCCCACGGCCCTAAGCCTGTGTACCCATAAAAGTAGGTGCTCCCTGTGGGTCATGGGGAGGGAGGGCAGCCAGCTAAAGCAAAACCATGCTTCTCAAGCAGCTTTCTGAACTGGCAGTTGCGCTTGGCATACATGTTTCTTGTACTGAAGCGAGTGCGTTGTGTTGTCTGCTCTGCTCTAAGGAAGGATCACAGTGCTGGGGTTGTGCAGTAGCTCTGCTCCAGGAGGTGTCAGCGATGGAGGCAGGATGTCTGAGTGCCATGTCAGGACACTGCTGCACGGCGTATTTGTGGACACGTGTATCCCAAAAATGCCCACTGGTACCAGGCAGCCAGTGTGAAGGGGAACTGCCTTTTAGAAGTGAGACATGGGATAAATAACCATGTTATCTCTGGGACCAGCAAGTAACCCAGTGGATATTTGCTGTAAAATGTGAGGATTTATTTTATTTTCTTCCTTTTTTTTTTTTTTTCTCAGATGTGGAGACTAATTAAATTACTCAGAGAAGGGAAAAAATCAGTTAGATCTGACTTCAATTTGACTGAAGTCTGGAACTAAAAATGTGGCGCTTTGAAAGACAGAATAAGCAGTTTCCTGAGTCATAAATTGAGTCACACAGACCCCTAATGGTGTTTCCAGGACTTCAGACAAGCTGTTGCTCTTAAGACAAAAAGTAAAACCTTTAAAAATAAACTAGAGGTTGTGGCAGATTTCCAGGGAGATTTGTAATGTCCTGTGAGAATCACTTCAAAGGTACAGCCCCAGCCCCTGTGAGCCTGCATCTTTGCATGAAGTGAAGGGAAAGCTCTGGCGATGTGCACAAATGGGAGCTACAGAATAGTAGTGGTTTTGCATCCAGGGAAGCCCAACAGCAGTGTACAGTACTATAAGCCTGCAGAGCACTTACAAATAAGGATGTTATTTCCTGAGAGGCTGATGGAATTAGCTGTGCTGCAAACACACGAGCCTTTGCACATTTGCTTGTGCACATAGTAATACAACCAGGTAAAACACCCTGCACATTGCTCTGGCTCATTCTGCTGCAGGCTTTCCAGCAAGGGACAGAAGGCAATTGCTGCTTGTCTGTCCTGCAGCTATTCCCAAATAAACAGTCAGAGCACACTGGACGGGGAGGAGAAGTGGTCACAGTGCTGGCATGGATGGCGTGAGGCACCTGAGCCCAATCCGGCAAGTGTTTTGGGAATGCCTGAGTGCTGCAGGCTGCCTGCTAGATCAGGGAGCATCTCTGGGAGGTGCGGGCTGCTTCACATCCTCACTGCGAATCTGCTCGCTGCAGTCCCAGCACAGCCTGGGCTGCCTGCACGTCATGCAGCTTCTCCACTTACCTCTGGAGCCTGTCCTTGCGAAAGGAAAGGCATTGTGGGAAATGGTGAGTGGGAGACGTTTGCTTTCCCTCTTTTATGGACTAACAGAGGATCTCAGTCTCCACAGCTATCAGTGAGTCACCCTTCACAAGCCATAAATTCACACAGCCGCAAGAACGCTGCTTTATATTAATGCTTTGGTGCCATTGTTGATGATTTCTTACTGCAACCTGTGCCAACACCACAAACATTCATACAGACATGGGAGCTTCCAAGCCAGCTGATGGAAAATGTAAAGGAAACAAGGAGAAAGAAAGTGCCAGAATGAGCCCAGAGACTCCATCTTTAATTAAAAAATAAAAACATAAAAAACAGAGCAAGTCTATCACACCTCTGACTTATCTGTATTATCTGAAATTTACTTGGTCTTTGTTCTTGGCTGCAATTGCTTGCTGGTCTTTGTAACTGAACTCCAAGGGGAATGAGGGGGATGGAGCATCTCCATGGTATAGAAATAACCCATCACCTCATCTGATTTCAGGTATATCCCATGCATTTTCCATGAAATCACAGTAAGAGTTTAGTCCATGGAGAAAGCATGAAATACTGAAAAACCTGAAATACTGTTCTTTGTGCTGCATTGTACTCTGGTGTGTGTCCCATAATGCTAGGGGAACTTTAAGTCTTGCAGCTGGTTCCCAGCCTCATGCTGGCTGTTACACCACGGTGTACCTTGCTGGATGTGCAGCCCGGCATCCTTTTCACTCTCCCTCTTACCCTGTCACCACCACCTCCTACCCCCTCCCTCCCTTCTACTCCACACTGATTACCCAACAGCTCTGGTCTGATTATGCACACATCTCTTGGAGTACCTACAGTGTCAGAGTATCAGGTGTCAAGTGCAGCTTGCCTTGGTTTTGTGCCTGGAAATAGAAATCCCAACCTTACTGTAAGGGGTTTCATTTTACTTCCTTGAATACAGTACACCACTCTTTGGCAAAGAGAGAACACTGAAAGAAGAATAGACTATACACACGGATGTGGACCTATCATAAAACTCGTTTTAGTTTCCAGTTGAAATTACCCCTGCTAAAAACATCTCATTACACAGTCCGACAGCATAAAGCTCTGTAGAAGTAAAAGGTCACCACCATGAGGCTGGGGGATGGAAGATGACTGTAGATAAACTACAATTTTTGTTTGCTTTATTTCCACCAAGCTCTTCCCAGCTGATGCTGAAAATCATATCAACTGTATGGCCTGGGGTGTGGAGAATGGTCACACTGCTGGCATACTTCACATGGCTTGGGTCATCCAGCTCAGTTATGCCTGATGCCATGTACCTAGCTTAACCACGGGCTTAGGCATGGCTCTCTGGCAGCTTTCACTTGAGGCAGGAAGGTTTGGGGGAAAAAAGACAGAAATGGACATTAGCCCCCAGGAGGCCCTATGTTTGCTGCAGTAGAGGAGGGCAGGACTGGAGACCTGTGTCAGTCTTTCGGTCTTCATCCAGCCACGAGTCTGGTTTTCAAGGGTCATGGAGGAAGGAGATGGTGCAGCAGCTCCAGCCCCGGGGTGATGTGTGGCGGCCTCCTGCCCTCTGGTGTGCATCACAAGGAAAGGGCACAGGCAGCCCCGTGCTGGGGGACAAGCTGCCTCCAGTGGGTCCTGGGATGCCCCATGGGCCCTGCCCAGAAGCATGTTTCTGCAGGTGGCCGTAGTGGCTGTTTGGCCAGAGCACGTGTACCTGGCAGAAATCCCTGGTTCGGAAGCCCCAAAACATGGAGTGGCAGCAACATGTAATGGTCCAGCTGAACCGGCTGGCACATGAAGCCTGAGTTAGCAAAGGCCTTTAGGAAACTGTCTCGATGATTTTTTGGATTTTTGGTTGTATTTATGAGTCTGCCCCTAAATGCCTGTTGAAGTAAGTATGGTCGCTTCAGGTATTTCAAGATGAACTTGTCAGATCCTCTGTTTCTGTGCGGGACACACACTCCTGGCTTTACAGCTACGCTCTGAACTGCTGCTCGTGCTTTCAGGAGGAAGATAGGCTTTTGACTCTGTGCTTTTCCAAGGCTCTCAGACTATTTAGGACAGAAACATTGTCCAAAGCAAAGCTGCAAAGGATTTCCTGGACGTTTTAAGAGATTCTTTCCACACATGTTAAAAAAAAAAAAAAAAGAAAGAAAAAAAAGAAAAGGAGGAGGAAAGGTTGGATTTTTTCTCAAATATGTTAACATGCTGAATTAGTACCTCAATTATTTCCATGCCCATCTATGTTCCATAAATAGGATGTGCCTGGAATTCAGCATTCACCAGTTCCGCCCCTGAGCTGGCTGTGTGCCTTTGGGTGCAGCTGATGGCAGAGCAGTGACCCTGTCACTTACAAGAAAAGTTTTCATGTATATTCCTAACATTGATGATGTCATGCAGCACAAGGGTGGTTTTTTCTTCTTTTTCTTTTCAAGAAAAAGAAATGGATGAGTCATTTCTTACAGGCAGCTTTTTCCCTTCTTGTTCACTCATCATCAAAGTGCAAATCATGGCTTAACTACGTGCAATTGTAAATTGGTTTGGCATAGTTATGTCTAGATCTACTGAGTTTCCCACTTGTGGGAGTCTCCCATTACTCTTTCTCCTCTCTGACTCACTTGCATGTGTACCAGTGATTTCACTACCAGCTGTCTCACTGCACCAAAAGGTCTAAAATGGGATCTATGTATATATTCCCTGAATTAGGTATAGATCTCTGCCATTTTGGCATTGTGCGTATAACCTAGGATACACCTCAGCCTTTTGACATTTCACTCTTTTTGATATTAAACTTGGGTGCAGTAACTGCATTTGCAGTCTGGAAAAATGGTTAAGACACATTTCCAAAGAAGTGTGTGGAGTGTTAGCCATGCATTTCCCATTGACTCTAATGGAGTGCACATATCTAAAGCCTTGTGCAATTGCTTTGGAAGATTTAGGGGAATTTATTACATTCTCTACTGGTTGAGAAGTTATTTTTTTGCTGGTAGCTGTAATCATCAAAATGAAGTTAAGCCTTAGGAAGAGAAGGTCAGAAAACAAATGTCCTTTAGTCATTACACTAATGCTCTTAGATCAGTTTGTACAGCTGCTGAAAAAAAATGCATGTATGATAGGATAATAAATATTTTGGATTTAGGTCAGTCCTGCACGTCTGGGAGTTGCACCCCAGGTCAGCATGCCAGAAGATTGCAAGTTTCAAAAATGCATGGGAAAAGGTGACTGCTGCTCTGGCAGACTTGTAAGGAAACAAGATGTATGGGGATGAGGCTCCTGTCACCTATCTGTAAGTCAGGCATCTAGCTCGAGTTAGTCTTTTCTCTCTTCTCTTGTTCATGGGGGGAAAGAAAGTGAGAAAGACACCTCCATATAGGGTTAGTTACCAGCAGAAGATAAGTCTCTAAGATAAGTAGGTTGAATCACCCTCTGGCAGTGCCTTTCTAACCTCTGGTGACTATAAAGGGAGCATAGTTTAGACTGGCTTAGACAAGACAAAGCTAAAATTAGGTGAGATGAATCCCGCCCTAAGCTTTGCACCCAGACAAATTGCTCTACAAGAGCATGACTGGGGAATCTGAGACCGTAGGCTGGGATTGCTGACTGTTTAGTTTCCATACACTGCCATCCCTGGGCTACCACCTTGCTCTCCGAGTTTTGCCCTACCCAACAGAGGTCACAGGAGATCACTGACTTCACTACACTTGAATGAAGCCTATGATGCTCCTTTATAAGTTACATGTGTAATTGTTCTTGCAGCAGGGAAAGCTATGAAATGCTGGAAAATAGGATTTAAATAGGATGATCATAAGGATTTTTACCAGTGTTTTCCCCTGGCTTTCAAAAAAAGGAAACTTTGGCAAAGACGCAAAACCCTTGAAGATCAGATTGGTACACCTTCTTGCTCTCTCATCTGATCTACCTCTGCTACCCTGCAGGCAAAATACTTAGGATTCCAGAGGCTGACAGTCCCTCCTTAGTTCTAAGAAAGTAGTTAATTATCTAAAGCACTTCATAATTGACTCTCTTCCACTGCTACTACTCAGAGAAGCCATACTGAGGAGGTAGAGTTGGAGCACTAAGACCTGAGGAGCATAGCCAGGCAGTGAGAACTTGATGGTTCCTATCAGTGTACTTCCAGGAAACCTATCTCTGTCCACTGCTTGGCTTTCTGGCTTTTGTCCCCTAGTTACTGGCTCCTATCTTTTGGATTCATGCCCTTTTGAACTGCGGAATTGCTGTCAGTATGCAACTTTGATTATGATTTGGACAGTTTGTTTTTAAAAACAAGAAAGTGATATTGGAAATGTGTCCCTTTCAGTGCCAGCAGTCCTAGAAAGCATCTTGTTTGTGTACTTTATTCATCTGCTTTCACAGAGCAACTGCCATCCACAAGAGCATCGCTAGTAAACGACGAGCAAGTTGTCAGCATTTCTGTTGTCCGTGTTTGCCAAAATGTTTATCTGAAAAGAACATAATTCTTGGGCCTCCAGAACTGGGCTGCAGTTTCCCGGAGGCTGGGATTGCTTGTGAGCTCCCCAGCACTTCCTGTGTCAGGAGGGCTGGAATGGTCTGTGACTATGGGTTTGGCACCCTGGCGAGAGCTCCCCATCCAGAGTTGTGCAAACAGCAACAAACCCAGTCAGATCAACTTAGTAATGTCAGCTTAGTGCAGTAGGCTCATTCACACAGTTAGAAAACAATTTCTCTGCACTTTCTACTTTTGAAGTGTTGCAGAACAAAACTTTTATTGCGTTATGGAAATTGTAAGATTTTTTTAGATCAAAGGAAGTTTAGAAGTGTTTATGAGATGTCAGCATTTCTAGTAATGAAGTATATTGAAAACGAATTCAACAAATCACACAGCAGTATTATCTGACTCCTCGTACACAGAACATTCTCATTTTTGAGATGCTAGTCTTAGGAAACCCTGGAAAGAAGGAAAGGATTTACCATCAATTAATCAACATACTATAAAAACGTCTAGTCAGTTAGAAATGTCTATGTTATAAACTGTGGTGAACTGCAGTAATAACCACACCACTCTGGAAACAGTATTTTAATCCCAATTTTTTTTTTAAACAGTTTCCATAGTTGGCTGGTGGTTGTTCTTTTCATTTGGACATTGTAAAAGGAAGAGAGATGACAGCATAGCCTCGGATTCATTTTTATGTCCACACTAAGATTATTGCACTAGCCCTTTGAGGAATCAGCCATTTGTTACAAAGCACAGTCTGAAATTACCGTGTTTTCCCCGCTAATGTGGGCATGAGATAGCTGTGCTGATCTGACAAGTTGTTTCATTCATTTTCTAATCTTGTAATAGGAAAGGCTTTGCTCTTCTCCCTCCTTGATGAATACTGTTTGCAGAGAAGATACTAGTAAGGTAACTAAGGAATGAATTTTCAATGCATGCTGAAAGTGAAGCGAACTGCCTTGCCCTGATGTCCAGTGAGAGTATGTACAAGAAGAAATTAATCTGAAATAGCCTGTGCGCTCTAAGTTCATGTTCTCGATTGCACTGCAGTTCTTCTGAAAAGGCTGAGACATGTTTAAAGAGAAATAACAGCAAAGTCTTATAAAGATAATTGCTGAGTTATCTAAAAATTTTTGGTGCTTTCCACTTGCCCTGGCATTTTGCGATATGATCTCATAAGCCAGACTCAAAATGCATATCCATTAGTGCAAGCCCATTAGCAGGATGACTACAGTGTATGTATCAATAGCCTACTGGCTACCAGTGAGACCAAGCAGCCAGTTGTGCCTGTCTGTAGAAAACAGAAGATATTTTTGTGGCCAGCCATTTCTTTTGAGGGAAAGAAAGAAGTCTGAGTCATCTGGATTTCCTTGATCAGTCCATCTCAGTGGCTACAGGACGAATTTTGTAAAGTCTATGGATTTCATACTCAAAACAGTGTTCTTTGTACAATTACTTTTGACTCCAGACGGTTTGAATTTTCTTTGTATTTATTAAAAAAAAATTAATGCTTAATGAGAGTAGATAAAGCTTTCTTAACACTTCTGAAAATGATTAAAAGGCTTTTGGATGCACTCTCCTTTGTTACAGGAAATGAGTGGCATTTACTTATCTGTTCCTCAGAAACAGCAGAACATTTGGGCTGAATCTCCACTTGCTTTCCCAGTCTAGATGAAGGAGTTTGTTGTATGTTCAGGAGTTAGATTCGTCTCTCTTAGCTGCCACCTTCATCACTACATGATATCCCAGCAGTTAGAGAGAGGTGAAACACTCAGACTAGATGCTTCCTGAATTAAATGCTAGCAGGAGAAGGCTTCCAGCTGAAGGCTTCTGTCTGACAGCTACTGGATACCCTGATTTATCACCTAGCCACTTCTCTGCCACGAGCAGAGAAGTCTGTAGGGACAGCAGCAGGTGTAGGATGGAAATATGTAGTTTTTTGGTGGGCTCCATTCTGGACATCTCTTCTTCGTGTTTTGATGCAACTTTACAGGTTGGGAGAAGGTTCTGCAGGAGATTTTGGGGTGAGTAAGGAGGGTGATGTGTAGACAGCTTCTTTTCTGAAAAAAGCCTTGATCCTAATAATGCTTCACCTGCTCGGGATCTCCCTCACTGAGTGTGACTGAGCTAACCTCAGCGGTGCAAAGACGTGACACCTTCCCTTAATTCTGAACCGAACTGGAAGACTGTAGTCGGGGGCCTTGAGGGGGTTTCTGTCAGCAGTAGATGCTGGTGTTGGAGCCAGATATTTTTTTGCTGTAATCCTGTTTGTTTGCAAACACTGTGCAAAGCCTTCTTTCCCTGAACACAGCAAGAATCAAACAGAGGATGGTTTCTTTGATGGTGGCTCCAAGCCTCTCTGAGCTTCACTGGTGCTGAAGGCTCTTATCATAGAATCATAGAATGGTTTGGGTTGGAAGGGACCTTAAAGATCACCTAGTTCCAACCCCCCTGCTGTGGACAGGGTTGCCAACCACTAGATCAGATTGCTCAGATCCCCACCCAGCCTGGCCTTGAACACTGCCAGGGAGGGGGCATCCACAGCCTCTCTGGGCAACCTGTGCCAGTGTCTCACCACCCTCACAGTAAAGAGTTTCTTCCTAATATCTAGCCTAAATCTCCCCTCTTCCAGTTTGTGGCCATTACCCCTTGTCCTGTCGATCCATGCCCTTCTAAAGAGCCCCTCCCCAGCTCTCCTGTAGGCCCCCTTCAGGTACTGGAAGGCCCCTATTAGGTCCCCCCAAAGCCTTTTCTTCTCCACGCTGAACGACCCCAACTCTCTCAGCCTGCCTTTGTAGGGGAGGTTCTCCAGCCTCTGAGAATCTTCGCGGCCTCCGCTGGATCCGCTCCCAGTAGCTCGATACCCTTCTTGTGTTGGGGGCCCCAGAACTGGATACAGTGCTCTGGATGGGGTCTCACAAAAGCTCTGGCAGGTTTTTCCTTTTCTGCACTGTGCTATTGCTTCATCTCCCATAGTCCCTCCTCTGTTGGCACTGGGTTCCTCTTATTTCAACCCTAAAGAAACATAGCACTGTCTTCAGGTTATCCTGAATGAAAGGTTACTCCCAAGCTCTCTGGGGTAAAAAGGTCTCAATGTCTGGTTTGCAGTGTCCGGCTGAGACTTGCCACTGCACAGCCCCACGCTGGCTCTTCCTTGCCTGGGGAACCCAAGGGCCATGGCAGCTGGACCCAAATCTGTGTATTCCACCAAGCTGGGGATGCCTTTCATCTCTGTCTGGGTTCATCTCCAGCCAGCCCCTAGTCAGGGCAGAGAAAAAATAATCTGTCTGCATACGGGTCATGTAGACCTTCTTCTTGATTATGCCAAAAAGCAAGTAATTTTACAAACAACTTGTTAGGAGAATTCCCTGAGCAGCAGCATCTTTTTTGTTTTCACTAAATGGAGCTATTTGCTGGCAATTATTTCAGACCGGAATAGCTGGAGACTGTAGAGTTGTATCTGCATTTTTGTTCGAGTGCCTGCACATGTACTGCACACTGTGTTCCCTGTGAGGCAGTCATTTATTGTCCAAAAAGCTTTGCTTTCCACATCCGAGCACTAGCAAAGGAACCTCACAGGCTGACCTGGCTTTGGAGAACAGAAACTGAACGCCTGTGCTGAAGTAGAGCTACACTTTATTATTATAACATTATTATATTAAGCAAGCAAGCCCCAACCTCCTATAAAGAAGCTGTTTTTTCCGCTCTTCTCTTAAGAGTTTTCCCTTAAGACTGCATGCCAGTCAGTCTGAAATCTGTCCCACGCTGAGGACCAGGAAGTGTTCCCTGAAGGCTGTTCCCCTCTCAGAGGACTGAAGGTGGTCTGGTTACAGCTTGTGCTGCTGAGCTCCACAGAGGCTGTTCAGGAATCAGACATGCTTCACATTTCAGTTGTTCCCTGGCACTGACGTTAGTAAGTGGTCCTTTACAAGCCTGAGCAGCCACTGGGCATGGGTCTCACTGAAGCTCTACTCAATACCCCAGTTACTGAAGTGAAATGCCTAACTAGAGTCATACTTACTCATTCTCTAGGAAACACGCAGTAGGAGAGTCTCCAAAAGACTGTGGTTATCTTTTTCCTCTTTTTTAGCATGGAAAATGCAGTGTGATCTCTGTTAAGTAGCATTTACTTGTGGCAGTCAGTGCCCATTTTAGAGGAAGCAAGAGATGAGCCAGAAATAAGGTCTTCAGCTGGGGTTCATGGTTTGGTTTAGTTTTGATTTGTTTGGAGGGCAAGATTCAGCAGCAGTCTGCAGCTTGCTTTAGAAGACACACATCCTCAGCTGAGCTGGGTCCCCCAGTCTTTTCCAGAGTCATCTCTTTCAAAGAAAGAGTATGGGGATTCCCTTCTGTGGTGAGGGAGTTTCCACAGGTAAACCCCCCTGCTCGGGTCATCAGCCGCCAGTGCACCAGCCAGGCTGGAACTCTGGGCTCTGTCTTTTTTTGGAAGGCGTCAGCCCCTAACCTGAGCTTGCACATGCAGAAATAAACATTTATATTGACCTGTGTCCAAAGCACATTCCTAGGACGTCAAATCAGCGCCTCCTGGTTTATGGGCCTGACAAAGCATGGCATTTACAGCTCCCTGAATGAAACAGAGCAAGTTTGTGGTGTGGGGGTGTCGTGTAGGAGGTGTCACCTCATGGAGCCCAGACGGATCGTGGTGGGGTGGATGGAGCAGGGGTGCTCGGGGTCAGCTGCCAGCACTTATTGCCAGGGGTATAACCTCAAAGGGCCAGGCCAAGCGGGCACACCAGAGGAGCCTGAGGCTGAGCTGCAGCTTTGCATGAGGGCTGGTTTCAGCACAGCTGCTCAGGGCTTTTTTCCACCCATTGCTTTTCCCACTGGCAGCCCCTGTGTGTGGCCACGGGGCAGGCCAGGCTGGGTAACACCCAGCACAGACCCAGCTAGGCCTCATCCCACCTCCCTGGGGAAAAACCAAGCCAAAGAAGGATAAGCTGCAAGGCATCCAGCCTGGGGCCATGCACACACCAAAGCTCAGCATCCACTACCAGCTGCGAGCTCCTTCTGTGGGCTGGGTGCAGGAGGAGAAAAAGGCCCTGCGCTCAAGATGTAGCTGCTGAGGTATTTGGGTCCGTCCTGGCTTTCTGTGTCCCTGATGCAGACTGCAGTTAGGCGGTGCCCACTTTCTCCCTCTGGTTGTGCCCAGAGGACACTTTTCCATGGACCAGAGCGAACTTCTGCACAGAGCTTTCTTCTACTTACAAGCCAGCAGAGCAAATAAACTCTGTGGATACAAAGCTAAGCCTGTAAATTTTTCCTCTCTTTAGGGTTTTACTCCTTTTTCGACACATTTTTTTCCTTCCTTCTTTCTATGAATGTATTGTGAATAGCTTGCAGCAAGCTGTCCAGACTGGTCCTCAGTAGCCAGGCCTTTTCAAACTGAAGTCTGAGCTGGCAGCTGGTAGCCAGCGTTGTTTCCATGCACCCGCTTTCAGCAGAAAAGGCTTGCCAGTGGTGTCAAAGTGTTTCCTTCCCTGATTATCAGGGTAGCTTTGTGCTGTGCATCGTAGCCTCGTGCTATGGGACGTGAGGAATCAAAGATACCAGCTGTGGCTCCATGATGAGCGACCAAAGCAAAGACTGCCCCTCATCACAGTCCCCTCCCCACCCGCCCTGCTGCACACGTCAGCCCACTGATGGTCAGGAGCGTGTAAGTCAGGCATGAGAGAAAAAGCAGAGTGAGCGGCAGCACCCATGTATGGGGCTTGTGCACGGTCATAATGGTGTTGGCACTTGCTGCTGGAGCACTGTGAGTGTGGCAGAGACATGCCTGTGCTCCCTAATGTGAGCGTGCATTCTGTTGGCATCGCTCTATCCTTACCTAGCTCTCCAAATCATGTCCAGAGGGTAGATATGTCTGCTCTGAATAAATACGCTGGAGGAGTTGAGTTTCCTGCTCCCTTCTCTCCCTCCTAGCACATCTGTGCCGGAAGAGACCTAATTTAAGCCCTGTGTCTCTAGCACGAACAAATGGGAGCTCCAATCCCTCGGAAAGAGCAGACTAACGGGGTGATTTTTACACATTTTCCCTTAAAATTCTTGTTCTTCCTCATGGTCTCAGATCTCACTGTTCATCTAGGGAGACAGCAATCACGCTTTTAAATGATTTGCAAATGATTTCACTGGATCAGTTTCAGAATTGGACTCTGCTGTGTGCTGCTTAGTGTCCTGCCATTTTGGATGTGTTTATTCACTGAGCAATCGCTAGGATCGCTTCAGCCCATATATCCATCAAGACAGCTTGCCGTGGTTTGAAGTGGGTTTATCTCAATCTGCAGAATGTGTGGCAGTACACTGGTGACTCATAAAGGCTCTGTCCTGCAAAAGCACATGTTTGAGCACATGTTTAACTTTCAGCACATTATTATATCTCACAGAAGTCAATGGGACAACTCACTTTCTCAAAGTCAGGCTTGTTCTCAAGCACTGCTTGGGGCTGGAGTCCGAGAGCCCAGCACCTCACAGGAGTGAGCCCATAAAGATTTTCTTCTCTTGCCTGCGTAAGTAACATTCCTGAAAACATGCTCTAAAGGATCAAATTCTGCTACTGTTGAATAGCACATATTCACAGATAGTCTGGTTTTAATCAATCGGTGGATGACTTTGAGCAAATAAGATCCCCCTTCCTATAACTCAATTTCCCATGTGTAAAATAGAGATAATGATGCTTGCCTTGTTTGCAGTATACTTAAAGATTTACTGTGAATTCACTCTATAAGAGAAAGGGTCGGCATTTGACTCTGAATAAATCAATATGAACACATTCTCACTCCAGTGAACACAGAGTGGGGCTGGGAAGGTATTTTTTGCTTTTATGCAGTTGTCATCTCTCCACTGCAGGCAAACCATCTTTTCACGGGAAGACAGAGACGAGTCAGGATGAAGTTCTGGAACATATCTTTTAGTACAAGAGCTGCAGCCCTAGGGGAATAGGTTCTCATTCTCCTTATGTACATACATGCTAAAGCTGTTACAAGGTGCCTGAGCAGTAAAATTTAGACTTGTTGTAAAAGGTCAACTTTTATGCTTGTGATTATCATAAAATTTGTCATACACCTTTTCCATGGAGAGTAAAAATTGTAACAGATATCTTCCGTGCTGTTCCTGGAGGCTGTACCTCTGCACATGAAATCTGGATTTCCTGGTGACTGGGAGGGGGTTGAACATGTTTCCTACCTTCACCTGGATGAGGCAGAATGAAATTGTGCCGTGTGTCAGCTACAAGGGCGGAAACACATTGACTAGTCCTAGTTGAGGACCTAGCTCTTTACAATTAATTGTAAACTCATGAGGTTTGAAGTAAAAGGAAAAACCACCTATGAAGTATATTTTGAAAATGGTGTTGAAAGGATGATGTTGCTACCCCACAGTCTAGTGAGTAGGCAGTAGATATTTTCCAGCAAAATTCACCTTCGCACCTTTTCAATGGCACCCACGTCCTTTTGTTTAAACTCTCGGCTACGTTTAATCTGAAAGTTTCTGTAACACTCACGTTTCACTCTCAATTTTTGAAACTTCAGTTATTAGCATAGGGATAATTCTGGCTTTCCAACCCTGCAGATACCATGTTGGTTGGCTCTTAAACCTGTAAGTCCAGTTTCTGTATTTTCCACATCTTGGTATTTTCTTTTCAGTGGAGATTTCGTCTGCCATGTTAAACAAAGTGATTATTCCATCCAAAACTTTGGAAAATTCTGGTTTTGGCACATCATTACGTTGTCTGATACCTTCTTTTTTTTTTTTTTTTTTTTTTTTTTTAGTTTTATAAAGTTCTAAATTTCTGGAAGGGAAACCCTTCCTATGAGGAGATTTAAGTTTCCAGCAGTCATGACAAAACTGTTCCCTCTGGAATATTAGAGGTAACTTGGAAGACAACATTAAACAGAAATAAAATTCCAGATGATTGCTTCATTTTGAATTTCAGCTCTTTATCTTTGGAGGGGTTATTGTTTCCAGAAAACACCTTGTTTTTTAAATTCTCTTGGCCTTTTCAAGTTTAATGCATTAAGGGTAATAGCCAAGAGTTTTGGATATGCAGCAGACAGGAGAAATGTGCAGCATCTGTCAATAGACAAACATACATATGTGTGTTATATAGAATATAAAACTTTGTGTTGTGCCACTATAAAAGCAAAGCAATCTTGAAATGTTACAGCTCTGACTTTCCCTCTCAGTTGTTTTACTTTGACTGAAAGAGGGTTGGGGATTCTTGCAGAAGGTTGTTTCATAGGTAAGTTGTGAGATATATTTAGAAAAGTTTCATGCAAGTTCTCTGCCAGTTTCATAGTCTGGGTAAGCTCGTCTTCTCCCCATGATACCTGAACTCTGCTCCTGTGTCCATATGTAGTTCAGGCATGTGCTAGTTCATTCAGATTTCTCTTCAATGATTCTTCAAATTATGTTCTGATCTTTCTTAAGACTAGTCTTCATTCCCTTGATCTTTGAGCTGTAGGCAAAAGTTTCTGTTCTGCTAAGCAGGCAGAGATGTGTATCTATCACTGACTATGCGTTGTCCAGTTCAATAAAAGCTGAAGCCTGCATTCTTCTTACAAGGGCTGACAGGGTCACAAGTTACTCTTGGGGATGGGTGTCTCTAAATTAGTATTTCCTAATGCCACCAGGATCATGATTCCATTGCACATGCACAAACGTCTGGTGCCATTTGAGATGCCCTAGAGTTTTGCAGTTGGCCTCCAATTGCCGCTAGGCATGGCTCCCAGTGGCATGGCTCCCCCAGGCTGGGGTCTATGGCATAGCAAAATGCCAGCCATCCTTTCTTCTCCAGGTAGCACAGGATATTTCACGCTGTTTCAGAACAGCTTTGCTCTCTGGAACTCTGAAGTCACTGTGAAGTATCAAACAGCATAGAGGGGTAACTATATGGCTTCCTTTATGCAACTGATTCCTAAATATTTGCTTTGGAAGAAAACAGCCTTGTTGTTCAGCAAAAAATTAAAATGTAATTTACTTCTCCTTTGATCAAACTGAAGTCAGTCACATGATGGGAGTGCTGATAACACACAGTGTGACTGCTTTTGCCTATTCCCACTAGGCAGGCAGAGCTCGCTTTCAGTAGCAAGGCATCCTAGTGCTTGGGTGTGGTACAGAGGAGGGCTCAATGAGCAAGCTCTCATTTCTCTCAGAAGACCTGGCAGAAGGCCCCATCTGTTCTTTAATTACATTTCAACAGCTGCTTTTTATATATTTGTGTTTCCTTATTCAAACGTGGCTTACGAAGAAAAAAAATAGCAAATGATGAGCATGCTTTTAACCAAGAAACACAAAACTCTGCAACACAAGAAGCTGTCATGGACTAGCCAAAATCTTTCCAAGAAAAATTATTTCCTTCCCAGACCCACGTCAGTGTTGATGCCACTATGGATGAGGTGGAAAGAAAACAGAGAAGGTTGGGACTGTATTAGGAGCAAAGGTTCCTATATCCTAAAATCCATATTGGCTTGCAAAGAATCAGACATTGCTGGTTATCAGCCAGTCATCCTGACAGTGAAGCAATAGCCCAGCATTACAGTACCCACCATCAGGGCGCATGGAGAGGAGGAGCTTTCCAGGTCATTCCAGGAAGCCTTCATCCTTAAACAGCAGCTCCTGGACTTCAGCTGTAGAGCTGTTCTTGGTTTCAGGGGAGTTGGCTGCAGTACTGTCATGGATGTATGCCCACACCTTCCCCCAGATATCTGCTGCCAGCTCAGCAAAGCCATGGTGGGCTGGGGAGCTGTAGCTGTGACCATCTCCTCTGCTCATGGGGCATCCTACTGTCCCAGCCACCAGAACCTTCTTTCTGTGTCCCCCCAAGGCCGATGCCAGGCCACGTGTCGAGAGGTGTGAAGGACCTCCAGAAGATTTCTTTGCGACTGGTCGTTGGGAGACAAAGCTTCTCCTTGCTAGTTTATGTGAGCTAAGGCGAACGTTTTCGTACTGTAATGTGATGATAGCCTTTGCTCCAGAAAGGGTAAAACTGAAGAAGTTCATACAAAACCCTATGTGCAGAGGCAGATGTTTTCATTACTGAAAAGGAAAAGGAAAAGAAAGGTTCACCTTTCTTGGGTGGAGTCAGACTCTAAGCCTAAAGAGCATGACTGCTCTTTACAACTTTGCTGGTGCCCAAGAGATTGTCACATTCTGTACATCACGCCTGCCTTATCCCTTCTTCACTGCCCAAAGCTGTAAAAATAGGCAGGTAGTGATGACACAAGAGGGCCATCTTGTCTCCAGCTGTGGTCAGCAGCATTTGTTTAAGGAAGGTGTGTGGAACTTGGCACTCACGGCCCTTCACAGCTTCTAGCTGTCAGCAGTGCAGGGATTTCCTGCACTGGAAATTGCATGTAGACTATAGTGCTTAGCGGGCAGTAACAGACCTTTACTTCCTTGGGTTCACCAAACGTTCTTTGTGAACATGTTTAAACCTCTTTGAATTTATTTATAATTTGACCTCTACAGCATCCTGTGGCATAAATTCCACAATTTAATTATGAGCTGTATGTAAAAGTTCTTCCTTAGCTCATTACAAAAATGTTACCTTATTTATTTTTTTTCTTGTTCTTGTGCCATGAGAAATAGTGAATAATTGTTGCTTTCACCTTCTTCACTCTATTTATGATTTTAGAGACCTCTTTTGTACTTTTTCTACTGACACAAACACATGCAGAATATTTTCTGGGCACCGAGAAGAGGAGAAAACAGAATGTGAATACCCCAGAAGTATTAGTGGAATAGTTAAAGCAAGATGTTGTCCATATCTACTTGTGTACACATCTGTGTAAAGGGAAATCATAAAATAGAGAAGGGTCAGTTGTCTTTGTTGGTTAATGAAGTCAGAGCACAGAAACAATATGTTTAAACTCCATTGAGGCTATGTGGGCAAAACAGGAGGACAAAAAGTCATCCTGTTTCCAAAAAGACTAGCTGTGGAACAAGTTTAGAACCAAGACAGCCAAGTTCAGACTGGATGTTTCCTACTGAGGAATGTGGTGGATAATAATACAGTCCATTAGAAGTGGCTTCCAGCCCAAAGGGAATAATAAATGCAAGAATATGGTTGTCTCCTGAAAACAAAATACCAGGTTGTCTCCTGGTATTATGCTCAGAAACATAGTTGTTAATGAAATGCATTAAAACTAAAAATAACTTAGAAACAAATGTGCCGAAGTGTCAAAATCAGCTGGTGAAAAATAAGTACTAGCATTGAAATCAAGTGTATTTCTTGCAGGAGGTAAGTGAGTAATTTCATCTTCAGAGGACCCTAATATAAAACCTCTCAGGAACATTTGCGTCTGTTTTTACTTAGAGAGATATGCTTAAGCACAGTTAACTCACAGTTCTTTGCTTTTGTTTGCACAAGTGAAAGCAACATATGTTATTTTATGAACTGCCAGACATCACGACAGAGGAACGAGCTCTTCCCCTGTGGTGCAGAATGGAAAGGGCTCCAGCGCTTAACAGTGATACCAAAAGCACTGTTGGAAAGAGATGAAGTGGAGGACACACACCTTTCGAGGCATCTGCTGTCTCACCCAACGCACAAATCCCTCTGCACCCTTAAAACACTCAGACCCTGAAATGTCATAGCATAGAGCAAGGTGGGGATGCAAGCCATAGCACTGGTAAGGGATCACGGTGCAATCTATAGCTGTGGTTCATCTTGGGTGTTTTCAGATTAATTTCTGCAGCAGATTTTTAGTCCCTGAAAAAAAAAAAAAAAAAAAAAAATCCAGAGCAGATTTGGATCTGAATATTGTAATAGATTGCTTTTGCTAACTTAGCATGACACCAACCTTTGGACCTTCTTCCAGTTCTCATTCCTTTTTAGCTTATTTGTGGAAAATTATAATTAGATTTTCCTTTTCCTTCTTCTTCCCCCACCCCAGCTGATAAAGTGCCATAAATCCTGGACATCATCCACGAGTGCAGTCATTTATGAATTTTGCTATTTTTTGCACGTTGCACCATATGTAAGACAAACTAACTTAGAGGCACAGTTTCTTATTCCTGGCATGCAGGAGAGTCACTGAGAGATATCATATGGTCTCCTGGCAAAAGTACAAAGTGGCTCTTGTTGTTTGATCTACTGTCTTAAACTTAAATGCAAAATCTGATAATTGGGTCAGGCAGGAGAAGAACCTTACTAATAAAGCTCTTTTCATTTCCTCTTCCTATATTTCCTCTTTTCATCTTTTCTTTCTCTCTTTCTCAGTTGGTCAAAGGAGCTGGAATCAGCTGTTAGCAAAAGGGTTAGAAGCAGAGCTCAGCTTATGGAATTGCACCTTCTTCTCAAAATCCCCCTCTGCCTGTCATCCCTTGGTGTAAGCTGCTCTCTCAGCTTCCCTGTCAGTGGTCTCACTCACTCTCCTGGACTCGCTGTGAATATTTTCTAGAAGTGTCTCAGTCTTTACAAAACCAGAATTGTTGAGAGTGTGGTAGGCGTTCTCCAGAATCATCCCCTGTTCTAAAACAAAAAATGTAGGAATCTCTTTTTCACCTAGGAGTCTCTTCTATGCTATTTGTCACAAAGACAGAGGCTTACACTCCCAAGGATACACAAGCTAAAAGGACCCCGAGCTTTCTTCGCAAGCTAAACTTCTCAACAATATGAGAAGCTGAGACCTGAGCACTCACTCAGCTGAGTGATTTTTTAAGCAGTAATAGTGAGCTTTTGTTCACTGCTAAGAATAGCACAGCAAGAACATTTCATGGTTGGTTTCATGGGTGGAATTAGATACTCCATGGTTGCCCATGTAATTGAATTGGCTGCATTTCCCTCAGTGATTTTGTCTAAATTTCATCAGAAAATATGAAATCTCCATTTTGAAAAATCTGCCAGCATGCTTCAGAGAAACTCTCCAGATTCTGGAGCACCCTAACGTCCCCAGCCACCTCTTCTGCAGCAAGGGGCCGTCAGCGCAGGATGTGCCTGGTGCAGCCCGGTCTGCTTGATGGCCGCTGCTCCAGAGCCGTCAGCCTGACCAGATTGCCACAAAAGTGCTTTATAGTCACACGGGAGATAATTGCAGGAGCAGGTCATTGTTGGCCAGCAGCAGCTGAGTGTTTCAGTTGATCACTGAGCATGTTGAGCACACAGGCTGAGTCTTATGAAAATGATCATTTGCACCCTATTATTTTTAGTATAGAATGCACCGTCATTCAACTTACTATGCTCTTAGACCCGTGACTTTTGCCTCCACATCTCACCTCAGAGAGGCTTGTGAGCTCTTTTCAATTCAGAAAACAGATCTGACATTTGGTGAAGAACAAAAGAAGGTATTTTTTCTCTCAAATATTGACTACAAACACAGAAGCTCCCCAGCTGTGACCAGGAAAAATGTTCCAAAAGCGGTTTCTCTCTAGCCAGTTAGATACAGAGCAGTAGAGGTTTTGTGGGTGTAGCTGTGCTGGCACTCAAAACTGTGTCTTGGCTGGTGCATTTACAGGAGCAATTGCCCAGCTGGAGTCCTTACAAACCAAATAGGTTTGCTGGTTAAGAATTCACAAATAATTCCTTGCTCAGGACAGAAACTTAGCTTAAAAAACAACAAGAAGAACAACAAATAAGATTTAGAATACACATATTGAATAATGTGAATTGGAAGAGGATATTTTTAGCAAAGATCAGCTGCACAATATTTTCACCATGCGTTCCAAGTTTAGCCTTAAATTCTGCATCTTGATCTGTAGAAGGGACACTGGAGCAGCTGGGCAATTTCATAAAAGAAAACAGCAGAGCCAGTAAATACAGAATACATGAGCGGAAAATAAAATTAAAGAGCTGTAAGGTCCCCTCAAGATATATGCTGAAAATGGAGTTCAGGAAGTACATCAGGTTTTGCAAATGTTAAACAAGATGGCAGAATAATAATGTAAGATGCATGGGCTAATTTTTGATTGTTTCCAAAAACTTTTCTTCCTGCCTCGCTCTCTTGGAGAAAATTAGACAAACTCACACAAGAAGGCAATAAGAACACAAGCAAGGACTGTCAGCAGGGCTTCTGGGTTATTTCTACTTTTGGCAGATGGAAGAGTGTGCATTTCCTTGTCTGTTTCGTGTGGTGACTTAGGCCATTTGCAGGTTTTAATATTTGGTCTAGGGACCAGCTCGTGGTGTCAATTTTCCTCATGTATCAGCCTGAAGGCAGCTGTGTGTTGATCCACTGCAAAACCTCAGCATTGCACACAACTGAACTAGAGGGGTTGTCGAGTGTTATGGCATTACATATCATTATTGGCCCCCACTTTGCATCCTGAGTTCCTTCTGTTCCGGCTTTGACTGCCATTAATTACTTCATGTCCCATCTGTAAAGGAATGGACAATCCTGATGGTGAGTCAAGCACATGGGACCAAAAAATGTCTACCTTGCAGAGTTCCTTTCCAGTCATTTTACAAACTGAGCACCTCCAAGTAGGCCACTGCTAGTGCTGCTTGAATTCCTAAGTTGGCAAAAGATGCTGGTGCTGCTCTAGAAATTCCTGTGCCTTTATCTTTGACAAATATCTTGTCTTCTGTCATTCAGGGTTATTGCACTGTTATTAACCTCTCCTCCGGTTAAAATAGCTGTGTCATTACTGGCTAGAAGAGCAGCACATTACCAAAGCAGACAGATCATTGGTGGGCTGGAGCCAGACCCGACAGGCAGCCTTGGTGATTCTTAAGAAGGGAGATGAAGTGAACAGGAGCCCCAGATAACCTTGGGAGCAGTGCCTGGCATTTTAGACTCCTAGGAAAGCCTGGGAAACTGGAAATTTTGTGCATCCACCCCCTGCCATGGGCAGAATCACCTGCATCTCAAGTGTAAAAGAGGGCCTGGCGGCTTGATTCTGGGGACACCCAAGAGCTGCCATCTTGCTGACTCCAGTGCCTGGCATCTCAGGGAGGCAGACGGCTCATGGACACCCTCTCTCATGTCAAGGATTTGGTGACAACATGGAGAGTTGGGAGTGGTAGCACCCAGGGAGGCCTGACCACAAGGCAGGTGCAATGCGAGTCTTTGTGGCTCAGGGGAGCCTTCAAGGGAGCCATGGGCCAATGCAGGACAGCAGTTTCTCCCCTGGTTACGTTGACATCCATTGCCCTAGCCCACAGCATCACTGAGCCAAAACAGTCCCTTGGCAGTATCTAAAGGGGGGCTATAAGAAAGAAAGGGACAGACTCTTTAGCAGGGTCTGTTGTGGTAGGACATGGGGAAATGGTTTCAAACTAGAAGAGGGAAGATTTAGATTAGATAGCAGGACAAAGTTTTTTTTACAATCAGGGTGGTGAAGCACTGGCACAGGTTGCCCAGAGAGGTGGTGGATGCCCCATCCCTGGAGGCCTTCAAGGTCAGGCTGGACAGGGCTCTGAGCAACTTGATCCAGCTGTAGGTGTCCCTGTTCACTGGAGGGGATTTGGACTGGATGGCCTTTAAAGGTCCCTTCCAACTCAAGCAATTCTACGATTCTACGATTCTATGATTCTATGATCCAGAAGGACAGCACTGCCATGGCTCATCCAGCCCACAGCAGTCTGCTGGGCTGCAACCGCTGCACCAGTGGCTGCGGGCAGAGAAGGAAGGAGACACAATAAAAATTCTTGGTCTTACAGTCTGCCAGGAATTGCATGGCTTCAATTATAACCAGTTTGTTTTGCTGGGTTTGTTTTGATATCTTTTATTATTATTATTATTATTATGGATTCACTGGTTCAGTGTTTAATTCTACCCAGGACTTCCTTTGTCTGATTACTTCTTGAAACAACTTAAAAACAAGAACTTAATTAATAATTAATTATTGTTTTTAAAGTTCTTAAGTTTACTAGCTGACTTCAGGGAAAAAAAAAAAAAAAAAAAAAAATTTTCTATGANAAAAAAAAAAAACTTTTACTTCTTTTACTTGAAAGGGCAGAAGAAGTAACAGTGTTGTTTTAGATCAAAAATAAATGTGAACAAAACTGCTCCTGACAGTTAACAAATATGAAATACACTTGACTTCTAGGCTATTAAACAAGAGCAGCAAAATGTTCCCAGCAGTTGCTTAATGCAATTACTTGATTAGAGAAGGGCTTTTCATTTCCTAACCGCTACAAGAATAAGCAATATAGCTGTCAATAATTTTGCAGTGAGGGCTGAGGAGTGGTGGTCAGCCTTAGACCACATCTTTGCATGGTCATTAACGCATATCCATCAATGCACCCGGCACAGCCTTAAGATTCTTGAGGGATTTCAGCAGTATGCGAATGACCTTTTCGTTCATCAGTTTCCAGGATGTTTTTCATTACTGAATATGCAGCACATCGTAATGTTTTACATCAATTCTCCATTTAAGTCATATCATGTTATTTTGAGACAGCCTACGATCTTGGCTGCCTTTTGCATCCAGGGGGGATATGTAAGTGAGGGGGTTCTCCATCCGAAAGCACTGTCAGTGGGCTGCAAGGCCTCCAAATGCTTATACAAAATATGTACTCCAAGAAAAGAAAGAGGGATTTGTCTGCATTTTGGCAAGGGCTGCAGCAAGGGCCTCAAGGAGAGGTGACAGTCAGTCAGAATGTGTGCTCAGCTCCTGGGGCAATGTGGATCCATTTCCAACTTCCTTAAAAGGCTCTAAGGGCAAAACTGTCTCCATACCAAAAAGACAGCCTTTCATCCCCTGTAATGTTCACTAGTGGGAAGGGTGGGCCTTCACTGGCATTTTCGTGTGATCAGGGTTGCACCTCTGAAGGGCATCTCCCTGTCATCCTCCACCACACTGTGGTGCATATCGTGGAGTGGTCTCAGCAAGCATGGGCTGGGTCCCTTTCTGCTGAAACACAACTGAAAAGCAGGGACAGAGGGGCAGGTAGCCTCAAGTCTAGCCTTAGCTGAGCACTCTGAAACACAAGTGGTGTGTTTGTCAGGTCTACAGCACCGCTGGTTTCATGTCTGAAGATCTACCCCTACTGCCCAGCCTGACTTGTTAATGCCAACACAGCCAGAGTGTACGCCTCCCAGGTTAAAGAGCTGCTGGAGCAGCGTATAGCAATGGGACACAGCAAAAATGTTCATCGTTTTTGTATCGATCGCAGTGTGTGCAGCCCAACCCCACACTAGAACTTGGTGCTGGTAGCCCCACAGTGAGGGTTATCTCTGCTGTGAAAAGCCAAAGCACTTCTGCCTACAAAACCACACACGTGAAATCACTGATGTCCCTTTCCCTTGCTTAAAAGTCATCTTTGTAGGTAGCTATGGGGTGGCAGGACTGAGTAGTCCATGGTCAGAACAGAAAAACATAACCATTTTTGTTTCCATGGAAGATGGAATAGCCTCCATCATTCATCAGTCTTACTTAAGCCATATTTATAAACACATTCTGTCCGTGGTGCTAAGCGAGACATCTTGACCATGCGTTCAAAATTATATCATGATGTTCTGTTGAACATAAATGCTGTCTGCCACACTGTTGCTCCTCAGCTTTATACTGATGCCTTTAGACTCATTTATCGTGTAAATTATAATGCTTCCTTTTAAGGGGGCAAGTTCCTGGGCTGATACACCATGCATGGATTTATTGAGAGGATGGGGCAGAATTAAAGGCAGACCTGTCAAAGTTCAGGTCACACGATGCAGGAGGAAACTGCCAGATCTGCTGTAAAATCACCTCACTGAACTCTAGCAAAACTGAAGTCATTCATCCGTGGATGGCTTATGAACCTGGGGGTTAATTTCCACATTACAAAAAAAAATGTGAACAGGAGAGAAAACATTGTGGCAAAATTAAAAATCTAAAAAATGTTGATTTAAGGCAGTGAAAAATATTTTTGTTCGACCTGAATGTAAATATTTCAATTTGGGTTTGGTTTATGAATCTTTTATAATTTTTCTTTCATCTTCTTTTTAATGTAGACCAGTCTTCAAACAAACAAACAAACACACAACAAACAAACAAAAGTTACCAAAATAAAGAGTCAAATCATTCATTTTAAATATGCCTAAGTGACATTTTAAAAATCCCATTTAGAAAATGTCAAAATAAAATTAACCACTTCAAAACAATTTCCCCATTTTTCTGGATTGAATCTACATGGAAATTTTATTCAAATTCATGAACTATTATTCACCCCCCTGAAGTACCATCTTGCACTGGAAAAAAAAAAAAATTGTCTTAATCTCCATTCAGAACTTTTCCATGACAATTTCAACATTGGGGGTGTTTCTTACTTTTCCTGCATTCTGCCAAACATAGACACTGAAAAGACCAAGTTTTTCCCTGGGAGCAACTTTGTCATCTCTCTGAGATATTCAGATTTTCAGTGAACTCTCCTTTAGAAATAACGGTGGCTACTTGTAAAAGTAGGATTTTTCTTGGCCAAGCTGAAGTACACAGTACAGCTTGGCTTTTGCCAGGAATTGGGAAGTTTTCAGTGTTAGAAGGACTGGATACATTTTAGGGAAAACATAGAACCACAGAGTGGTTTGTGTTGGAAGGGACCCCAAAGCCCACCCAGCCCCAACCCCTGCCGTGGGCTGGCTGCCACCCACTGGATCAGGCTGCCCAGGGCCCACCCAGCCTGGCCTTGAGCACCTCCAGGGATGGGGCACCCACAGCTTCTCTGGGCAGCCTGAGCCAGGGCCTCACCGCCCTGAAGTGGAGAAGGCACCTCTGCACAGGTTATGACTGGTACACTTGCTAGCACACTCCGTGGGACTGCTTGCATGCACCGGAAGCTGTGCCCATCAGCAGGCAGTAAGTGGTGCTGAAGCAGGCCTCCCTGCCCCTGCTCCTCTTCCTCCTACCTCGTCCCTGTCAGAATCACTTAATGACAATGTGTTGGGACCAGCGCAACGTGGGGCAGTCAGGAGCACCTCCACTGCGTTCAGTGTGCTGACAGAGCGGGCGCTGGCGGGCATGGGTGATTTTGTGCAGCCATGAGACGTGGAAAGGCAAAACCAACTCAGCCCCCAGCCAGTCTCTGGCATGTCCCAGTGTGCACACCCGCTGCCTTACTGCACGCCAGAGATGCTTTCTAATTCCACTTCAAAAGGAATTTGAGCACATATATTGCCACTGTTGGGGAAAAACAGAGTTCAGGAATGCTTTCCTTGATGTGTTATTCATTCTTCTACTTGGTGTATCAAGGGCAAAATTCTCTCTCCTTTCTGATCCTGTGCAAGGATCAAAAGGAAAAGTAGATCCCACATTTGCTGGTTGCCTTTTAGAGATCCAGCTTCTACATGTATTACACAACAGTAGTATTTGCAACCTGTAGCCGAGAAAACTTCGGCTCGTTTGCGATAGTTAGCAAACATGTTAATGCAGCACTCATTTCTCTAGAGAACCAATGCCTGGGATTGCAGCCCTGGCTGTGATGCGATGCTGCACTGGGCTGAGTGGCTTGCTGACATGCGACAGCAGTTTCTGCTTTTGTTACTCCACAGTCAGGTATTGCAGTGGTAGCAAAGTGTCTGGGCTTTTATCCATCCAGCTCCTGGCCTGCAAGCAATTTACTGGCATGAGTAATTTCTCTGAGTTTGCTTTCATATGTAAGTTTTCATGATATCAAACTCATATCTTGCATTCATCACCGAGAGCTACACTTTGTATGAAACCAGTGGGGAGTTCAATCGTGTGCAGCTTGCTTTTCTCTTAATCTTTCTAGGAATTTTGCAACGTTATCATAGGCTTCAGCTTCTCTGTTTATGTCTTTTTGGGTGTATGTATACATGCATGCAGGAAACCTGTGCTTGCCTATGTTTGTGTACGCAAAACCAACAAGGCACAACGCCGTCTATTTTTCAGCTGAAATGATGAAACACAACTGCCACAAAGAGTCTTATATCATGTAGGAGGAAATAATTACCTAGGTGACTGACATCCATGTTGCTGTATCCCACATATTTCTCAGCTATTCCCATTACAAATATGAGATGTGTCACGTCAGCGAACATGAGGAGAGATGCTTCACTTCCATTTCACATACCTGGATATTGAGCACCGCAACAGCATAGTGACAGTGCATTAAAAGCACTGGGCTGCAAAGATGGTTGCAAGGTGGAAAAGTACTCCTTTTGCAAACAAAAAAATTAGATTTTTTAAAAAAGATATTCTTCCAGGGAAACATCCCCTCCATTTCTGATCCTTTAGCCATTGTCACCAGGCATCATGACACCTTTCCCATCCCTGCTGCCATGCAGGGGCCCTGTGGCCAACATCCCCCAGCCTAGCGCGGCAGCGCCCTGCCCCAAAACGCGGGCAGCACAATGCTTTTGAAGTGCTGAAGCCCAGCCCATTTCAATTTGGGAGGCTTTTCATCTCTGCCTTTCAGCCACAGCACAGGGGTTGGTCTCCAAACACAAACAGCAGAGCTGCCCACGCGCCAGCTGATCGGGGTCCCCAGCGCCACATGTCCCTGCGGAGGCTTGGTGCCCCTCATGCTGCATGATGTTGGATTGAGAGGAACAAAAATCAAAAAGAAAGTGGCAGTCTGCAAGTGCTGTAAATTTCCATTTGGGGAGGACAGAGGAAAAAAAAAAAAGATATCATCCCTTTGGGTAGCAGTGTTGAGCAGAGCAAATGGGGAGAGAAAGAGCAGGGGGGAGAGGGGAGAGAAATCAAGCTAGAAGCCTCACATGAGGA
Source organism: Alectura lathami (assembly GCA_013399715.1). Lineage (NCBI taxonomy): Eukaryota > Metazoa > Chordata > Aves > Galliformes > Megapodiidae > Alectura > Alectura lathami. The sequence goes on along the minus strand of VXAV01008432.1, from coordinate 38,622 downwards.
AATGCAATAGGATGTCAGAGCAAGGGCTTTGATGTCGCTGGAGGAGATTAAATGTCCACATAAAGGATTGGACTCGGATGGTCTGTGCTGTTTCCTCTCACATGCACCGCCGTGTGACAATTGCTTTTCAAACATCAGGAATTTACCACGTTCTAAAGCAGAACGAAGAGAAAGGGAAAAAAAAAAAAAAAGAAAAAAAAAGAAAAAGACATCAAACAGGAGCGCAGTGCACTCCATACATCACGTGGCCCCAGGCTTGCCGGCCACGGGACGATGCCGCCTGCTCTGCCATCATAGTGGAAACACAGCCAAAAGTATGCTGCTGCTGAGCCACCCTCACGGTGACATGTTCCAAAAGGGGAAGTCACCAAGATTGAGTTATTCCTCCTGAATCCCCAGCACACATTACCGAAATGACAGAGGAGCTCTCGGCATGTAGCCTCGCGCACAGATGTGCTTCAGCGGGACAGTGCTGTGCAGCGCTGCAGCTGGGCACAGCCCTGGTTGTAAGCATCTTCTGAAGTCACATTGCCTCAATGAAACCCCAGCACATCATTCATTCTCACTTGTAACTGCTCTGCTAGCTTTCAGCCAGAGTCCCCTCTAGTTTCCCTGAAGTCTTGAGGTATGAACCACAGCTTCAGAACGCCTCACCATAAGGGTGACTCTTATTATTGTTGTTGTTATTAATATTCCTGGGTGCAGATCATTAGGAACATTAACTTTGTTGACAGAGGCAACTAAAAATCCTTACTTCCTAAGGTTCAACATAATACACAGGAACATCTAGAGGAAATGCTTCCCCCTTTAGTGTTACAGTGGTAGCTTCAAACATAGTCCTGTACCAAAGTGTCCTAAACATGGCCTGAGTAAACCAGTAGATGTAAACAGGGAAAGTCTGATTAATTTTTTGGGCTTTGTGTCAAGCCTAAATATCAGGAAAAATGTACCAAAAAAAGTAACAAACAACAAACACTCCTAACCGGGTGCTGTGGGCTGAATCTTTTGCCAGTGCAGTTATGGTTTGGACCTGTAATTTGGCTACCGTGGTTTCAGACATTTTCTGCTGCCATCAGCATTTTTATTCTGCTCGGATTAGAGGTGCATTTGCAATTTTTAAGTACGTGGGTAGGGATTTTTTTTTGCACTGAATAATTACAGAATGATATTTACTGTTGTTTCCTTAAATATTTTTGACTTAAGTCACTTATTCTATTTTTCTTTCTGCATCAATTTTCTGCAATCTGTAATTTTCTGTTCAGTAAATTTAACACTTTCATATATTAAGATGAAGACAAAAAGAGGAAGTGTTTCCGTCTGAGAAGGTAATGTAACAAAAATCTGGCTGATTTTTGATGCCAGAAAATAATAAAAAAAAATCCTACAGATTACACTGAGCTGTGGAATCCAGCCAGATTCTCCAAGCTTTATCAAAAGAATGTATATATGTGCAGCATGCCACATGCACAGCATCTACAATGAATATGCTGAAGTTGCACCAGAAAAAATCTTGCATCAGTATACCTGCACCTCACTGTCGGGTTAACGAACTCATTTGAAAATGTAACTCATGTACTGTAATCCTGCTGAGTTTTCTGTGCCATGATGACTACAGTTAGTGTGCCTTCACACCCTATGCAGACCTAAGTCCCCGCTTTTAGTCTCTGCCTTCTTTGCTTAGACCAAAATTCTGTGATCCTGTGGAGTTTGCCTTCACTAAAGCAGAAAGAAGGCAAATGAGACAGTGAGATCGCTGCCTTTATGGTAAAAGCACTATGGAGAAGTCAAAGGAGCGTGCTTACTGTGCCAATTAGCTGACATTTTTGTCACACTCAGGAGAGTTTGCAAATCACCCTAACAGTAATGCAATGAGGGAAGGTTTGCTCTTACTTGCAGGGTAAAATATTTGATTCTGTCTGAAGTATAAACTCTAAAACCTTTCTCTCTCTCTTTCTGGTATCTCGAGAATGGGTAAGATAATTGTATAGTGTGGTTCAAAATACCATACACAAATCAAAGGATTTAACATAGTTTTGTAGGACACAGAGACAGTCTTAACTTACTAAGCTTAAGTTACTGCATATGTTTTTCATTATAGAATCCAGTCCCTCATCTTCATAAAAAAGCACCAAAACTCATTGTCTATAACAAAACATCAAACAATAAAATTATCATTAGCTTTCTAGACCATTACGAAATGAGAATCCCTACATCAATCTTGCTGTTATTCGGTTTTAGTAAAGTGACCTTCAAAAAGATTTTGGGTGAATAAAGCACCAAAGCATTTGCAGTGGAGCAGACATCCTGACATTTAAGAGAATTCTCTAGTTTTACTGTAATCAACATAGCATCACACATGCAGAAGCAATGATTTTAAAAGTAAGTCTGGGAGATAAAAAGGTCTGTTGCTCCAAGGAAAGAGCTTGAAAACATTTAAGAAAATGTCCTGACTGTAGCGGAAAACACATTGGATCATCTTAAGACAGTAAAGTCACCAAAGGAAAGCATATTGGTGAAAATAGTTTGTGAAGAGCATACAGACAGAGACACATCAACTTAGAGGCAACTCCATGAATAAAAATAATTAATTCCTTTATAAGCCACCTGCAAGTGTCCAACTTTTACACAGGCGGATAATGGTAGGACAAGGGGGAATGGGCTAAAACTGAAAGAGGTGATGTTTAGGTTGGACATCAGGAAGAAATTCTTCACTGAGAGAGTGGTGAGGTGCTGGCACAGGCTGCCCAGAGAAGCTGTGGCTGCCCCATCCCTGGCTGTGTTCAAGGCCAGGCTGGATGGGTTCCTGGGCAGTTTGATCTAGTGAGCTAGTGGCTGGCAGCCCTGTCCACAGCAAGGGGGTTGGAGCTAGATGATCTCTGAGGTCCCTTCCAATGCAGGTCATCCTGTGATTCTATGATTCTCTGCAAGAGTCGAGCTCTGAGACCTTTCCCAAGTGACATGCTTTGAACACAAGCTGTGGCTACATCTGGCTAGTGAATCTGCAGGACAGGGAGCAAGGAAGAATTGATCTGATGGCACAGGGGCGAAGCAATGCCCTTGCCCTGGGACCTTGTACCCTGTGAGCCCCAGCACAGGGCATGTGGGCACCTCTGGACTCAGTGCAAACAACTTGCATTGAGCTGCCCTCAGTTTTATTTCTAAGCATTTTTTTAACTGCTTCTGATTATTTTTAGTTACTAATGGATATATACAATAAAATGCAGTACTTGCCGTATTTAGATATCTTTAATGCAGAACACATTTGACAAGGACATTCAAGGACAAGTGAATACTTAGCACATGGCAGACCACATGTTATTTTTTCCTTTCGTCTGAAGGATTTGGATCCTAAGCTAGAGTGGCTTCTACTATTGTTAATTGCATCCCAGATCACTGAAATCCCCACTTCCATTGGGTATTCCCCACCCATTGCTCTCTCTTCTCTTGTCCTGGCACAGACAGGTGCTGGAGTCCCAGAGCAGGCTCTTAGGTCATCATCCTCATGGGTGCTCCCAGTCTTGCCCTAATCCTGGGGGCACTGCAGAAATGGGTGTGTAAGGGACTGTGGCAGAGGTCTAGTGTTTGCAGACACTGAGGCACCCCATGGTGGATAGAGGCCCATGGGATTTTATTGCCTACAGCCATGATTTCATTCTTTTGGCTAAGCGAGGCAAAGGCTGCATTCATGTAAGAGTCCTCCAGGCTCGAGGGGCAGCATGAGGCTCAGCACAGGTCTTGAAGAAGCAATGAATGTGCACCAGGCTCACAGGGCCCCTGCCTTCTGCCAGCCCTGCTCTGGGTGCAGCGAGCTGCCGCAGCCACCACTAGTTCTCCCCGCAGGTGGCTGGGCACTCAGATGTGGTTGCACTTCTTCAGTGGGTAAAATTGTGCTCCCAGACTCCCTGTGATCAGAAACACTCGGCAGAAATCTTTGGGATGAAAAGAGCCTTGTAAAAGAGAATCAGTGTTGTGTCTACTGCTAAAATAGGGGTCAAAGGATCTTTAATTTTCAGAGGCGAATAACAAGGTATAGAAAATACAACCTGTAGTCGCCACCTTTTTTCTTTTGAATGCGTGTTCAAGACATAAAGCAACAGCAAACTTGCATGCAAATGTAAAATGTGCATATGGAAAGAAGAAAAGTTCAACAAAATATGCAAGAATTTACAGTGGTGTTTTAAAGCCAATATTATTATCAGATGCAGCTCCAGAGAAGTGTAGTTCAGTGCTGTCAGCTTTTTTAAATTTATTCATTAAGTTAAGAAAGAAGATGGACATGTACGGCTTTATTCCAGGTGGAGGAAGCGAGAGCTCACACTGTGAAGGAATCACATTTTTCTCCATTCAGCAAAAGTCTGCTGGAACCAAACTGAAATGTGAGTGTAAAATAGATTATTGGCTCAATTCACTCATGCAGCCAAATAAGAAAAATTTTCCAAACAGAAATTTAATCCTAAATAATTTAATAATATAATCTAATTGCTTAGTTATTAGACAGAACATGAACAAAACTCAGCCCTGGAATGTACAGACTTGTCTTGACTGGAATTCTACCGACTTGCTGAAAGAGCTGGGTTTGGCTGTACTTTTTTATTTCCCCGATCATGATAATGAAAGTTGCTGTTCAGTTAATGTGGAAAACTTCACCAAAGCAGTGAGAAAAAAATTCCCAATTTTTGTCTTGTTCTCCAGGCTTAAACAGAGGTGAGACTCATGCTAGGCTTAAGGTTTTCAAAAATATCTCCTAGTCTGAAAACAGCACTCAGAGAGCCTGTTGCATCTGCAACACGGGCAAACCCTATCTCCCTTCAATGGCTTGAGAAGCGTTTGCTTTCAGAAGTGCCTCCGCTTTCGGTTTGATTTCTAAAATCCTATAAGGCGTGCTACCATGTCAAACGTCTTCTGGAGAGTGCAGAGTGTTTGACCTCTGCAGAGGTCTCAGAGGCATCTAGGGTAAATGGTGTCATGCCGGCGGCTCTTCACTGCTCCTGTAGTCCAGGTAAAAGCAGAAAAAAATATCAGTATGTGCCGCTGAAGTGCATGGAAGCACTCTGGGCATGTGAATAAGGAAACCCAGTGCCCTAATCTTCCACTTCAGTACAAGAAAGGTCTGTTCAGCCTTAGAGGGGGTGGTGGGATTTTTTGCACCCATTTAGCCAAATAAAAAAAAAAAAAAAAAAAGAGCATCTCAAACAAAAGGATTTGGAAGAGGAGAGGAAACCTCAGTTTGGACTTTGTGAGCATGGCAAACTGTGCAAGCACTGCAAAGAAGAATGCACGCTGGCTCACACCAGTAGGACACTCCGCTTCCTTGGGTGGTGAGAACTGGTCCTTGGTCTGCCCTTTGAAACCTCCCCTCTGCTTTTCTGTTTCCCATCTTCCATTGGTGTCCACTGCAGACGTAATATTTAAATCCAATTTATTATCCCTTTTAAAGTTTAGAATATGAAGGGGAGGGGAAGCGGGAGGAGAGAGGAAACCATATGTCAAGAGAAGCAAATCAAAGTGAAAGTGGTGTGTGTGCGTGCGCCGAAGGGGCCTACATTTGGCCTGATGTTTTCTATTCTGACTGTTGGAACATTTTGGTGAGATGTGGGCTTGGTGTAACATCTGTTCAGCTTTGAGGAGCGCGTGCGTGTCTGTGTGTGTGTGGCAGGGCCTGATGTCCTTGTGCAAGGCTGCATGATATCATATGGAGATATAAAGCATGAACACCCACTTAGAAAATTCACACAGAGCCTGTTGTGCGGTATTTCGTCTCTCTTCATTCTGGTGGGTTTGATTCATGGGGCATATGCACAACAAGTCTTTTTCACCATCAACATAGTGCTTTAGAGATCTCTACGCTGGTGGCGTTTTGTGAACCAATGGTCCAAAACCAGGTTGTTTTTAAAGCCTCTTTACGATGAATCTGTCCTAATGCATTCATTCAGGCTCTGAGAAAACATCACAAGAGGCATCCTGGGATGGTGCTGCAGCAAATGCTGCATGTGTGGCTCCCATCCCAGGCTACTGCTTGCCTAAACGAGTAGCAGGCATGGCGTGGCTCACTGCTTGAGTCAGCCCTGGAGATAAGGAACAAGTCTTCTCTTCTCATGACAAGAAAGGAGACAGCCACAAAAGAGTTGGGTTGTTGGTGCTTTTTTCCTACTTTCTTCATATCAGCAGTCCCAGTATTTTTTTAATAGAATAAGGAGGAGAGGGGGTGAACAAATCTATTTCAACAGACTTTACAGTATGTCGTGTATGGCTCTACTGAGAACAGAGCCTGATACTTCAAGGGTAATCAAGTGCCTGCAAACCAGCTTTTCCACCACTGCTGGCAATAATTAGCCATTCAGACTGCACTAAATGCTGCCTGAAGGCGGAGAGATGTTTTTAGTTCAGGGAGTTCTTTTAAAAAAATCCGTCGATATTTCTTGCTCCTGTTTTTCTTTAATTTCTTTCCATTTTCTGTGGCATCTCTGTGGAACATGGAAGTTTGTGTTGCCTAAAGAGAAACATGCAGTGTTTGTCAGCTTTTCAGGCATTAAAGCATTTGACATTAGTGTAGATTCTATTTTTGTGTAAAATCCCAAACATCTGTTCCGCAGGAGAGGGGTTTGCTACCAAGCACTACTGTTAGATTTCTCGCCAACAAGTTTCATTGCTTCATGTGGTTTGTGTTTTGTTCTTTAAACAGTTAATTATGTTTTATTCTTTCTTCCATAAAAGCTAAATTTAGCCAAGATCTTCTCTAATCTGAAACATTTTATGGAAATGACAGTGTTGTTAAAAAAAGCATTCTGGGTAGAGATTACAAATGTATAAAATAACTGAGCACGGTGTCCTTTATATCATATCTCTGTTCACCACCCTATCTTTGATGAATGCGGGCAGAGGCTGCTATAAACGGAGATCAAGTAGCCTGCTCTATGTACACATGTGTATGCTGGGATGCTCACACACCCAGTGGACGTGCATCCACACACATGCACACGGTGGTTTATATGCTGCTGTCAGCAGTTAGCACCTGATTCACTGAGCCAAAAGAAGGGGGTCAAAACACAGCCGATGGGATCGATAAGAAAGTTTCTCAGTGTCTTAGAAGAGCAGGGCTGAAAGAGACCTCCAGAGGTCACCCCATCCATTCCCTGTCCGTAGAGAGAGCAGCCTCACCTATATCACTGCTGGGGAGCGTTTCTATAACTAGTCCACAGAGACATCCAGTATGGGATATCGCACAGCTGGTCCCTGCTGTCGTACTGGTTTGCTGCTGCCTTGCATGCCCTGCACACTTTATGTGCATCACAGGAACTGCAGGTAGACAGGAACAGTCAGTCTGAGCCATGCTGAACACACACGGTACATCTCCGATGACAGAGCATCACCTCAGCAAGGCACGAGCTCTGCTGTTCGAATGGTTTCAGGATTTCAGCCAAAATATACATATTTACCACAGTGACACAAATGCAGGCATAAACTCACAAACTGTTGCCAAGAGTGCTGGCAGTCTTACTTATCTGCCCCTCAGTTTATCAAACTGAAAGATAAAGGCTGTTTACAAGAAAACTGCTGAGAAATCAGACTGCAACAAGCATGCTTAAAACAGCTCCCCAGCTCCTCCAAACATTCAGCATCTGTATCTTAAGCTCACTCCTACATGTTTCACATTTTGCATGTTTGCATTTTTCCCTCTCTGTATGGATGAAGTTTAATACCTCATCATCTCTAGGATCACAAAATGGACAGCAACCACTCCTAGCCAATGAAATGTGGGTCCCTTGACTTCAGCCCCACCAATGCGGTGATTCCTCCTCCTTGCTCTGCTTTTGATTGAGCTGCTGCCTTGTTGGCAGACCACGCAGTGCTGTACTCAAGAAGCAGAAACTCTCACTATGGATCTTTTCATATTGCTCTACAGCAACACGCAAACAAAGAGTATTCATGTGGAATACAGGGAAGTTCCTGCTATGTATCACCTGAAAACACTACAGTTGCTCACGCATCTATTTTACAGAGGTGCTCAGCCAATAGTACCAGCTGTGCCCAGAAGGCCCTCACCCAAGGCCACCACCACCATCACTTGCTGAGAAAGTGGCATTTCCCTATATTTCCACAGAAACAAGCACAGTGAAGGAAAGCACTCCAGCTTCTGCTTGATTTGCATCATGTTTGCTGCTGCTGCTGCTCACCAGCACCCCACTGCTGCAGGAAAGGAGCCTGGGTAATTTAAATGGTATTTGCATGGGCTGTCACAGTGCTGGGGGCTGCTCACATACAGGGCTGCCGGGCACTGCATGCCACCATGTGCAAGGGAGACCATGGTCACCACGGTGGTCACAGCCACAAAAATGCAACAGGCAAAAAACGGGCAGCGCTGTGCTGAGCCAGGGCTCTTGCTGGATTTTGCACGTCCATTCCCACCTGAGTTAATGAGGAAAACAGGCACACACATCAGCACCCTGTGGTTTTTTTTTGTTTGTTTGTTTATTTGTTTTTTCAGAAGTACAATATTCCTCTGTGCTTCCTCTCTTCCCTGCTTTGCATGTGATTGTGAACTCCAGCCTCTGTCTTCCTGGGAATTCTGTAACACATCCATTGAAATTTTCTGTTCAGTGCTATCAAGCTCCAGTCTCAGGAATACCTGCCACTTCCTGGCTCTAATTTTCATTTGGGCTATAAAATAGACCACCCAGCTGGAGGAGGAAATGGTGCCATCGCCACGCTAATTCTTAAATGATTTTTTTTTAGTACTTTGGCTCCACTGGAAAGGAGCCAAACGTGTGGTAGAGTACAAACCACCACGATCTGAACAAAGACCACCAAATACACCCTTCTACAGGCAGCCCATCAGCAACATGTGAACACAAAGCAGGCTGCCTCTCACACACTGTGCAGTTGTTGCTGGAGTTGAACAGCACGCTTGAGAAAATTCTGCATGGGATCACTCGTCTTTCATGCAGTGCTCGGGTATCTACTGTTGCATTGCCCTTCACAGCAGATTTGCTTGTAAAGTTGGCATTAACTGATTCCTCCAGCGGGCTGTGAACTGTTCCTGACCATCGCTTCACATTGCTGTTATTGCCTGGCTCTGCCCTGCCTTTATCTCTCATCACAATGGTGCCAAAATCCCTGCTCCCCGCGCTGCAGATAAGCCTGCCATTATCTGAAGCTGCTGTTCCAGGGTCAGGCTCTCCAATTCCCTTTCTGCACAAAGTGGTCAGCAGCATCCTTCCAGCACCCGATGGGGCTCCCCAGCGCCTTGCCCATCAGAGCTGGTGCCTCTGTTTGCATCGACAGTGCCCTGCATGGTACTGAAACATTTCAGCACAACTCTTAAGGCAGTTGAGACATGTAGGGCACTTCTAAGGGAAAGGTATTCCTCATGTTTCTACCCAGATACATTGTTTCCACTAGAACGAAATTCCTGGTGAAATATTTCATAAAATAAAAATAAATATGACATGCCACTCTTAATTACCTACTGTTTTAAGCCACAGAAAATATCGTTCTGAACCTCATTTCAAAATATTTCCAACCAGGAAATTTTGTTTCCTAGAGAAATAAGGAAGCACAATATCAAGTATAAAAATTTCAGATTATTTTCAAAGTATTTTCAAAGAAAATTGGCTGAAACTGACCCTTTTCACCATGAGAAGATTGAACTTGATAAATCATCAATGGAAAAAAATGTCTTCAACTCACAACTGATTCCAGTATGGATCATCACCCCAAGTGTATCCACCAAAATTAGCAACTTCAGCCTGTCACTGAATCATGTGATGGAAGATCACCAAGAAGATGTCAAATATCAACTACTTTAAGAGAAGCCACATAGGAAACTGGAGTAATTCAAATATGAATATGCTGAATACAGATTGTTGGCTGTTGTTACCTTAAATTTGACATCATTCAGCAAATTTCCCATGTTTCTATAATCTCTCCACCTTCTGCTTTGCAGCATACTGTGCTAAAAATTTTGTGGATAGATTTCCATTTTTCCATTTCTTTTAAAAAGAAAAAAAAAAAAGACAAAGAAGAAAAGAGAAAAAGCTTGGCACTCCAGTCTCCAAAGGCTAAAGCAGGGGCTTATCACCCCAGCTCTCGGGCAGTGGTCTGAAAGAGGTAGAAAGGAATATGTCGGTTTTCTGTCATAAAAAGTGACATAATAGAAAAGGGTTCGGTCCTTTACTAGTTGTGTTGATCTGGTGTAAAAGCATTTCTCTATGTCCTTCTATGTGTTTGAAATAATAAACCAATGTAAAGGCTTCAAAGGTGCTCAGTTTTCATTCTGGCTTTTGCTTAGGCTGGCAAGGAAACTCTTCACTTTACACCTATAATTTAAGAGGAGAGAAGAAAGTGGCACTCGGAAAGAATGAGACTAGTTGTAGTCAGCACCCTTGTCCTGGCTGACAGGGGCGGTGAGAGGAAGGTACGAAATCGAGTATTTCAGAAGGGTGAATTGCTTTCAGATAAAGTGAAGGGAGCTGTTCTGCCAGTGCTAGCTGCATAGAAGAAAAAATCTGGAAAACCTCAGGAAATGCTCTGTTCTGCATTGACTCATAGCAAGTTATTAAGAATTTTGGCAATCTGCTTTGAAAAATTATTCTAGAACCAAGCAAAACCCCACAGATCAAAGGTTTCAGCTGCCAAGGCTGTTAAAACTATTTCAAAATAAAGATGAGAGTGAAGTGTTATTTCAGGTAAAAATACTTGATTAAAAATTTCATTCTGAAAATAATTGAAAAGTATTTCATGTGTATAATTTTTCAATTTATTGAGAAAAAATACATTGAAAAATGTGCATAAATTCGTGAAATACCTTCCTAACCTACATCTGCATTATTTCAGTGGGTAAAAGATTTTAGCCTTAACATTTTATCCAGCCCTATAAAGCAGGATTCCTTTAGTCCGTTTTCCTTTCCTCATCCCTCCTTGCTACAGTTTGCTGCCTATTTGTCCCACTCTTCCTTCCCAGCAAGTGTTAGTGTGGGTGATACAATGCAGCGTGATCAATGGAGCCGAGCAGTGCTAGCGAGCAAGGAGGAATGCCATTTAACGGTGATCGTATATCTGACACCACCCTGCGAGTGGCTGCTTTCACGTCCTTTCAATTGTTGTGTCAGAAAATCAATCCGTGACTTCAGCAAAATCCTGACGCTTTCTCCCATCTGCAGAGGGGACTGTTAATAATTCACGACTGCTCTTCTTTTTCAAACTCATCTATTCCAAACCTAAACACCTCTCAAAATGCTCGTTACTGAATTCACGGTGGTTCTTGTAGCTCTCTTCTTCTAAAGCTGAAATAAGCCAGAACAGGTATTTTTAATGGCCAAATCTCAGAAGGGCATTGATAATAAATAATTCTGAGTGTTGAGATCATTTTGCAGCACGGGACTCTGTTCTGCGCCTTTTATGCGGAGTTAAGTCAGTTAATGCTGTAATCTCATAAACAGGATGGTGAAGTTAATTTCCTGTAGTGGCTTCTAGATTTTGTGACAAGACTGAGTGGGTATCAGCAGTTTTCTCATATTCTTGATGCATAAAAGATAAAAATGGAAGATTTTCTTGAGGAGAATATAGATATAAATAGCTGAAGAAGGGCTTGTGCACCAGAAGGCATCTTGGTTTTCTCCAATTTTTACAGCTGATGCAATAAAGGCACATTTTACTCCCCAGAATTTTAACATACTATATCCGTAAAATATCTATAAAAAGAAGACGTTTGGAGGAGAAATGGTTTGTTCCTGATCTACTGTTTCTGTGCTGTTTTGTAGCAAGTGCAACAAGGAGAAAAAAAGACTCTTTCAGAAGGGAAGCAAAGGACTGTTTAACAGGTGAAGCATTTTGGAACATAAGTTAGGGTTTTGACCTGAGTTATGCACAATAGGATTACCTATATCAAAGCAGAGATCACAAGCAAGTAAGCTCATATCCTCTAAAATGAATGAAAATATCTCCAGTAGTGCCCCCCACATAGCCTACCTAGGTCAGAGATTTCAAGCCTAAGTAATTAATCAGGAGATTTTTAAATCTGTGAGTATGGAGCATAGTAAATGCTCAGAAGTTCCTCAGATAATTTCATTAAGGTCAGTATAAGACAAACTTCTTTTGTTTAGTTATCTGACAGAATATGTCCATTTTGAACATTTTGACCACAAAAATTTATTTAACCTGCTGTGGCCACCCAGCCCTGGAGTTTACTAGAACCGGTGACTTACTGTGAAGATAAAAAGCTGTATAAAGCACTGTTAATCTCTGGAAACAGGTTCTGTCTTTTTGCCTTCCTGCTTCAGATTCATCCATATATACGCCTGTAGTGCTCACGGGTTTGCAAACAGGGCAGGCAACCTATTATGGGGTCAAGAGATGCTCCAGTGACCTCTCAGCTCAGCCGTACCTGGGCACAGAGCACGCTTCTGCAGCCTCCCTTCTTCCTGCAGCTCAGCGTGTTCTATTGTCTCCAGCTGACAGAAGCAGTGTTTTCATACCTACCGGATGTTCTAAATTTAAATACTATTGCCCTACTGTAAATAACAGTGCAATACTTTATTCTGACAGCATTGGAGGCAGCATATGGATTCAAGTTTTATACAACTCTTCATGTAAAATGCCTTTCCTTTTATAGCAGAATATATTTAGAGTCTTTTAAGCTCAGCTCCTGAGCTGAGTATGATGCATCTAGTCATCTAGTCCAATCAACAGCAGAATCACAACTTCATGTCAGTGCAATACATTGTTAACTGATATGTCAGAAAATCAATTAATTACTTTTAAGTAGCAGTTAAGAGTATCCACACAATACTGCCATGTGAATTATTAAAGATAGCAAGGTTGAGTTTTCTCTGCAATTGAAACCCTGTCTTAGAAGAAAGTGCAAAATGCTGCTTCTGCCCTGAAGCCTAATCAACATTATTGGGTAAGCAACAGGAACCAAAAGAGTGGCGGAGGGCATGAAACTGGAAGGATGCTGCCTCCCAAAGCACAGGCACCAGCAGCCTGCAATGGCCACAGCGGTTAAGAAGTCTGAACGATAAACCCTCCCTTCTGTGGAGGTGCTACGACCTCTGGATGAGAATAATGGCACAGACATGGCGAGCAGAGCAGTGTGAGAAGGGCAGAAGGGACTTCCTGTCTCTTTCTTCAGCTCATCAAGGGACTTGGTGCTCCCCCTGTCACTGTCTGTTATAGATTTTCGCCTGGGACTCTCCTCTGGCATGCTAAAGGGAAAAATGGCCTGAGTGGGACACTGTCATAAAGCTTTCTGCTTTCTTCATACCTTGGTCTGTTGGAGATGCTGCATGGGTGAATAAATCAATGAAGATGGAGAGGTGACTGTGAGGTGGGATTTGGCTTGAGTTTCTGATTTTCTCTCTTGTTGTGGAGGGAAGGCTTCACTGAGCGTGCTCTGGCAGGCTCAAGTAGGCCTAGGTGGAGCAAGTACACTGGAAGGTTGTCCCACCGCTGCCACCACCAGCGAGGCAGGGCAGGCTGTGTCACTGACCCTGCTCCATGGGGTGGCAGCATGGCCCAGGGTGATGGGCAGCTGACAGTGTTGTGGTATTCCTTTCCCATTGGGTAAAAGAGCAATGTTCTTGGTTCAGCTCCACCGTGAGCAAATGTGTCCCATCTGAGTGTGTGAGGGACACCCCTCAATCTTCTCCTCCTGGTAGGAGCTGTGGGAATGATAAGAGTGGGGGCAAGGAGCACACATGATCTGATGGGGTTTTCTGGGCTTTGTCCTCTACCACATGGCCAGGGAGCTCCTAGTGGTGGCACAACCAGAGGGAAGGATGTAGCAATGCATAGCATTGGGGTGCTATCACTGCCCAAGGTAATGAGATGTGGTGTCTCTGTGATGCCTTTTTTCCCTTGTCTCCCTGCCCCGTAGGGATCCTGGTTTTGCAGGCCTCAGTTACAAAGGCCCTGCGTTTTGTGATTTCCAGGCAACTAACAGTTGGGTCTGAGACTCATGACGTCTACTTCTCAGACCAATCTATGGTGCTTCTTTGGCTTCTCTGATCACATCTGTCCTTCTGGCTAAGATGAGGAATGGAAGGCAATTTTACACATAAACACTTTTTTTTTTTTTTTTTTTTTTTTTGTAAGGAAATGCCCATTCCTCAAAACTAATGCTTTAGACAAAATCATGCATACTGGTTTTGACCAGAAAACACCCCTCAGCTCCAAAGGTGGGATGTCTGGTCAAACGAGAGACCAACAGATCTGCCAGGCCTCTAGGTGTGGTTTTATTTGGCATGTCAGCATTTGGCTGTACCATGGCACACGTGCCTTGTGTTGTTTCCAGCCCAGTATTTCAAACTGAGTCAGTCTACAGCTGTCGGAGCCCACGGGCTGGTTTCTTCACTGGTAAAACACCAAGGAGAGGAAGAAAGCCAGCAACAAAGTGATTTCAGCCTGGGGCAGCTTTTAGCAGAGAGAGATGAGGAGACAGATGGAAACTGCTGGGCAGTGCAGATACAGCTTGTGCAGACATAGCAGGACATAGGCCCTAGCACACAGAACAGGTGATGAGTTGGCCTTGGGCCGTGGCACCAACCCTGGGCTGGCATTGCACTTGGCCAGGCCACTGCAAGGCTCACTGGAAGGCCCCAGGCTCTGCGCAGGGCCTGTGCTGCCATCAAGGCCATGGCCAAGTTGACGTGGTGCTGGGTGCTGGTGCGGTGCAGCTCCGATGGCTCTGCCCCTGAGCACTGGTCCCACCATGAGGTGGACAAATGTATTCCCAGGTTGCAAAGGCCTGCGTTTTTCTAGAAGTAACCAGTTCACAGGTCTGTAATTTTATTTAAAGGAGGTGGTGATGGAAGGATGTCTTGCATCAGAAAAAAAAGTAATAATAATAAAAAAAAAAAGATAAACGTGCTTTTGATAGCTTTCAAATGTCTATTAGGCAGCTCCAAAACAAATGAAATCTTAGCTATTGCTCCAAAAGTCTCACCGGGTTGGGTTTCATTGCAGAACACATCCAGCTTCAGAATGGTGAAAGTGCACATAAATATTATCCCTATCCAGAAAGCACTGGCATTTGAATTTTCCCAGTAGCCATGTGTATTTTCAGTGAAATCCACCCTTGTGTACTAGTTTGGCAATCCCCTCAGAGACACAGGCAAAACCATGACATCCCTCTTCCAGGAAAACAACCTGCTTCTGGAGGGGTTTGCTAACCACTCTGCAAAGAGGATGGCGTGCTTCAAAGCAAGTTAAAGATGGTGTTGAATGTCGAAAACAGGACGTGTGCTCCATCCTGTTTCATTCTTACTTTCCTCTTCTTTTTTTTTTTTTTTTTTTTTTTTTTTTGGCTTGTGTTTTGTGTTTTAAAATATGTCACTCATTCAACTCATTTCAGAGAACCCTAAAAATACTTCTGTTCGTAAAGTGAAACTCTCTGTGCTTATTGGGTAATCTCCCTGTACAGTCCGAAAAGAGATTGACAGAGGTTGGATCTTCAGACAGGAAGGGAATATCACAGTGTGTCCATTTCCCAGTGTGGCTTTTTGTGTAACCCAGGCCACAGAATCCCATAATGTCTATATGGAACCGATACCCTTGCGTAATTAAAGCATTGCAAGGTGTGAGAAGAGACCAGGGACATATGTGGGAACTCACTCATTTCACAGTATCCCTGTCTTGCTTGTCTGCTGAAGTAAAGGTTTCCTGTAAACATGAAGTTGGTTTGTACGGGTGTCCTGCAGCAGCAGGGGATGTAGGAAGGCAAAATGCTGCATATATGGGGGAAAACACAGGTTTCCATTTTTAAGTGGAATGCCTTGCCAAAACTTGCTTCTTCTTTAAATAAGCATTGGGTCAGAACTTGCTGAAGGAGAGATGATTACTGTATATAAGTGCAAATGAAGAACACCACTTCTCTTGGCTCTCATAACCTCCTCTCTGCCCATTACCACTTCAGCAAACCCTCTGTCACACAGCTGAGGAGTGGCTAGTTGGACAGGGAGTGCAGTTGGTGCAATAAAAAATCAGCTGGAGTTTTGTCTGCATGTTCATTAAGTCACCTTTGTGTTGCTGAGCACATACACTGTGAGTACAAGCAGCCCTCTCTGAGAACAGCTAGCTTTATCTGCAATGACAAAATAATGGAATTAAAATAAGAGGTAAAGAAAGTCTTTCACAATTGCCTCACTTCTCCGTCAGCTAGGGTATTATATTAGGGAAGAGAAGTATGAAACTCAAATCCATCCCAGGTCTTTGGTTTAGTTTTCCCTGGAAAACCATCCTTTCTCGTGTCTCGTGCATAGCCCCATCATTTCTTATCTTTACGTAAATGTCCACAAGGTTCTCACGCTCTGATAGATGGCCAAAATGCAATAAGAAACGGAAGGTGAAAACTGATAATGAAAAGCTATGAGAAAGTCGGGGACTAAAGGTCTGTACATTTCAAAAGCTCAAATCTAGAGCTGGATGGAGGGGTGGAAAGAAGGAACCTCCTCGGTGTAGTTAGCATCTGAAGATAGCAGTTCGTGGGGGTGCTTTATCTGGCCCATCACAGAGGGGCTATTGCACCTCTGCTGCAACACTGTCAGCAAAGCCCAGGAAACATCTTGCCGTGCAACTGATGAAACATTAGCCCAAGGACTCTCAGAGTCCTCCTGTGGCAGTTGAATAATGTCATAATCCAGGGTTGTGCAACGGCTGCTGGAGTGGTAGAGATTGTGCTGTTTCATTTCAGGACACAGGGCTTTCTGTGGTTTGTTTTTTTTTCTCTTTTCATTATTGTCCTTGGGAAAAGGAGTATGCTTCTTGTGCAAGTCTCTCTCTCTTTGCACAGGCAGTGTGAAGATAAAATTTGAAAGAAAGGGAAAAAATGTGCCGCTTGTTTTCCCATCCAGTACAGGAACAACGGACCATCAGCCCCAAATGCTTTCTGGATTAGGCTTTCCCAGAAGCACATTTTATTTCACTGTTCATTTTATAGAGGCTGTGTTGCAAGGTTTCTTGTGATCTCAGGGAATTAGAACCTGCTCTGGCAGACGTACAGCTTTGGCCATCCCTGGAGTAGCTTAAGCAGGCACGTGATTTTCCTCATAGGCTATGTTATAGGTGTTGAAGTGTTTGTAGGGCCTAGAGGTTTGTGGCCATGTGCTGACAAGTGAGAATGTAATGTTTAAAACCTTAACAGTGGCCTTTACTTGAAAATGTGAAATTTGGCCAGCAGCAAATCCCTAGTAAATCTCACAGCCTTTTGTTTCTGCATGCATTCCCTGGTTTCATTAGAAACATCCCATCTTGGAATCTGGAAAACACAAAATGCATCACACCAGCAGCTATATATTTAGGTAATATTTCTTATTGTCTACCCAGGTGCAACTGCCACTACTTGATTTTGGTTGTTCTTATCAGTGTCTATAAGCACCTCTCAATTTTCTAAGAGCAGAAGCAGATCACAAAAGTTTAAGTGAAAAAGTACAGGAAAAACATTCAGTGTTTAGCCAACTCTTCCCCCCTTTAATTGAAAAAACCAGAGCGTGGGTTGCCCTGTGAGCCACAAAGTGTGCAGGGTTTTTACAGCACTGCACTACAGGTGATGCTCGGTATATCTGCATTGCACACTGGGGTCTGCCTGGCCTCCAACTGCCTTTTGCTTTCTCTCAGCGACTGCCACATTCTGGCATGCTTCTAAAAAGAAATGGGCTAAACTTTGGGGTCTGGTGTAAAATTTTTGAGACTCTCCCTACATGTCTATCCGTCCATTTCTCTGTTCATCTGTATACCTGTTCATCTCTTCAAGAGCACTCTATCAAATTGCTGAATATCACACTTGGTGACGAATATGACAGGCTCTTACGGAGTACATAGCAACTTGTACACTTCTAGAAAGGATTATTTCCTCTTAAATGCTAGAGAACTGAGATGCATATCACTTCGCCTACAGAAGAAATTTCAAACTTAGCAGATTCTGACTCATGTTTACTGACTTATCAGAGCAGAGCAGCTGACTCCTGTTACCATTTCTCACACACATATCTATCCCAGTTATATCAGTGCAGTTATTCCCATGTGCGGGGGAAAAGAAGTTGACTGCCTGGCGTATTTACTGAAAAAAAAAATCTCCTCTTTGTAATCAGGGGGGTTCTCCTGATACCACTGTCAGTTGCTAGTGATCGTAAAATACTATGAGCAGGAGAAGTCTGAAGAAAGAATCATTACCAGTATCATTATTCTATTTACTGGTAGCAGACTCTCGTACCTTTGAAACAAGACATCAGCTGAGGCAACTGGAGAGCAGTCCACTGAACCATCCCAGCCTGGTTCCTAACAGCAAAACTCTGAACTTAAATTTTCATCCTCTTCCACTCTAATTGGGCAGAGAAAAATCATCTGAGAAGCTAAGTGAAAATTACTAGCCTATAAATGCCTGAGGCAAAGAAAAAGAGAGGGAGGAGAGAGAGAAGGAGGGGAAGTCTCCTGTGAGTATGGTTAGTGGAAAAAAAAAAAAAAAAACGTACTAAGTATGGCTGCATGTCATTTTTCAATTTGCTCATGTTAAATAATGATCTCTAGGGCAGAAAAGGAGTGGAATGAAAAGGAAGAGCTCTCCCCTCATCTTGTTTAGTTTGTGCTCATCTTTTACAGTGTCTGGCCACTGCCTGGCTATCATATATACTTAAAAATGAACCCCGGGCAGTTTGGTGTGTCTTCTCCTCTCTCCTGGACCATGTACCTGATGAGGAAAAACAGAGCAGCCCATGGCTTTTTTGGTAAAGACTTCTTTATCTTCCTTTTTTTTTTTTTTTTTCAATGCAATGCAATGCAATAAGAATCTTGATTGTAAAGTAGTAGAAAGCGTTTGGTGGAGAAAGTCTTTAAGGCAAGATAGTTTCTGTTGGAGTGAATTAAGAAAATCCATCACTGCATGCATGTGTGTATATTAACTTCCACGAGACAGTTGGATATGTACAGGAGCTTTCACTAGTCTGTTAGGCATGTTGCAAGCATCTTTAACTGAACCAATTTCTTCAGAGGAAATACTTTAAAACAGTTTCCATGTGAAATGCTTGGGATGAGGGTGCTGTGGTGGCAGGAGGGAGTCCCACTGCCGAGCGTGGGGGCACAAGGTGACGGCTGTCAGATGGCACCTACTGCTCCGTGCTTTGCAGCCCTGCGGGAGCAAAGTGATCACGGAGGACAAGGCAGTGGAAAGGGACGTTGTCAGCCGGCTTGAGTCACAGGGTTATTTGTGGTCACTAGTGATGCTGTTTTGTGCAAACTAAAGCCTTGACCCATATGGTAGGTGCTTTTTTAATCCCTCAAAAAATGACAATGGAGTAAAAATGTTCCCATCAGATCTTCAAAGATAATTTTTTATCACAAAGATATTTTGGCATTTTATCTCTTTTTAATATGTGACATAATGTCAAATTTGTTTCTTTTCCATAATCCTGGACTAGCCTGTTCTTAGCTACTTGTTTTCTATTAAATACATATTGAAGTAAGCAAAATGGTATCTAGGAGTTAAAGGATTGTACAGCAAGCATGTAATTATTGTTGTGGCTTTGATTTTAAAAGATCTGATGGGAACAAGAAAAGGAAGATGCATTATTTTGCATTTGCACTCCAGGATTCCCTCACTTTTCCTCTCCCACTCTGAGCTTTAGCCCGCCATGTAGCACCTTCGTCGGAGGGCTGCTGGTAACATTTGCTCCTGTAAAGTCCCAATTTGCAGTTGGCAAGAGGACAAATTTTCTTACCATTTGTAGCCTGTGAACCCCTTGAATGCTGAATTCCACTTGTCTTAAATTGGTGTCAACTTGAGAGGATTAAAACCTGTTTCCGTTGCGGATCACTTTCATAGAGGGCATTGAGTAATTCTGCCATACACCTAAGTGCTGGATAAAGCCCAGCACTGGGACCTTGCCACCAGAGCATTAAGGGACAATGTGCCTTTTCCTGGTTTACTTCTGCAGGGCATCACACTTGGTGAAAATGGTGGAAAAGTCTGTCACGCTGCTGCACGCTCTCTAAGGCTTTTCAAAATCAGCCAAAAGAGTATGACATCATTTTAATGACCCCTCTACAGTATTATGGCCCATGCCTAGAATAAATCTTGATATTTGTGGGATACTTTCTGCGTTGTGAGGTATGGGAATTCTTGGTGGTTATCCAAGAAATTAGTATCTTAATCCAGGAGGATGGAATAACAGGCAATCTACAGAATAACAAGAGGAAAGTGTTTAGGAGGCAACATCATAAGTTATGGTCGGTGTTTGTGCATTGTGTCATGGCAGTACATAAAGAGAGCTCTAATAAAATGCTCAAGTTAGAAATATTTGCTGTATTTAAGACTTTGTTCTTAACAGATGCACATAATTCTTGCTCTGCAGGACGCTGAAGAAAACTCCCTTTGATAATGTAGTGTTAAACGGATACCACTGTACTTGGTTTGTATAGTGCATAAACCTAAAGAGCAAATTCTTTTGCTTAATATTGTCCTGCATATACTTGATTTGGTGCTATAAACTCACACTTAAAAATAATGTAAGAATGCTTTGTCTCAGCTGAGAAAGGCTTAAACATACTGCTACTTCTGTCTGCTGCTGAAACTATAGCATTTATAATCCCTGATTTCCTAATTGTGCAAATGAGCTAGAGGAAAAATAGATTAAAACTCACTGTTGTCTTTAAAATGAACTTGTCAATTTATAGACAGCACATTGTGCCACTGGGTATCAGGGGCAACATTTGTAGCTGCAAAGCAGTAGAGGAATATGATCTTAAGCTAATCTTGCTAAGCTTTGCTCACTCTACAGCAGATTTCCTTTCAGAAGAGTTGTGTATGGTAGCTGGTGTTTAGGGAGCCATTTATAATGTCTTGCTGCCTTGGAAAGAATATTTCATGCTCTTAAGTGTTCTGTAAGGTATATTTCAGGGCAGATTTGCAACAAGACTGATGTTAGAGGCCTGGAATTGCAGCTTTTCTTCTCACTTTCCCTGACACAAGCCAGAGCCTTGCAACTAGTGCTCAGTAAGCAGAAGCCCACGCCCAGGGAGGACTTCACAGCTTGGGGGAGATAGGAGACGGTGGGCTCTGCTAAGTCCTGTTTTGACATCACTACCCTGCATGACACGTCCAGGACAGAGGAGTCCAAGCCTAGCATTGTCCCTCTGGGGGCAGAACTGGAGTCTCACAGAAGAGACCTGATCACCTCTCCTGCTGCTCGGGGCAGAGCCTCACCCTCTATTCTGGGCACCTGGAGTCCTCCGGCACCCTGCTGGGTGGCTGCAGTGCATTTCTCCGCGTCTTTGTGGGGTGATTTCAGCTTCTCCTTCCCTCTTCCAGCAGCACACACTGCTCCCTCACTTGCGCAGATCTCATCTTGGGCAGATGATAGTGGAAGCTTTGATATGAAGTTGTGCCTTGTTATGACCTGGGGGAAATCTGTGGTTGAGATCAAAGGCGGTAGATGACATACCTGGTAAATTAAAAATGCTTAAGAAAAAAACCACCCAAGAGGAGCAGCAATAATTTCCATTAAAACAAAGCACCACTTTTGTAGCAATTATTTACATGTGTTTCAGGTCCAATTAGTGGAGGTGAGAGGTGCCAGACTGACAGCCCAGTAAGCACGGCCCTTTCTCTCAGCAGCAGCAATAGCACCCATCCACCTAGGCCCACCCCTGGCCTGGCAGCCTGACGCTGGCTGCAGGCCTGCTCCCGCCATCACATGGCACCCCACAGATCTCCCTCCAAGTGCGTGCACACTGGTTTTCCCCTGAGGGAAGGCCAGACATGAGTAGGGAGGTGTTTCACTCCCTGCCACCCCCACATTCAGAGGTGGCCTCTGTTTTTGTGGCTGCCAGAGGGAAGCTCCCCACGAGCAGCAGCCTCTGGCCACCTCCCAGAGAGGGAGCCCCATAGCTTTTCCAGGCCTCCCCTCAGGGGAAGGTTTATCTTTTCTCCCCTACAAGTCCTTTTTTCCTCATTCCCACAAGTGCTGTAAGCCTCCTGTGTCTCACAAAAGGTGCTCAGGCAGAGTTAATCCTTGGCATAGCATCAGCCAGCACTGGAAATGGGCTGGTATCTGCCAGCGTGAAGTGGTGTGGGCCTGTCCCTCTGAGCAGAGGGGCACTGTCAGACTTTGCAATAGTGAGCCCGTCTCTCACACAGCTTTCTTAGGGCATCTGGACCCATTTCGGGTGATCCTTGGCACTGTGAAGGTAGGCTTGGTGCCATTAGAATATCCTGAAATTGTTCTGGGAAGGGGTAAAACTTCAGAACTGGGAATAGCCTGTCTTGAACACGAGCGTGTTGAAATGTCCTCACTTAACCAGAGCTGACAGACACAGAGCATTCTTGAAAGCATTTCTATCACCTTAAGAGTCTCCTGAAACAATCAGACTGTAGAAGTGTTTTGTAAAACTGTTTGATGGATTTAAACTATAATTGTAGTACCAAAACAAAATGATACAAAAAAAAAAAAAAAAAAAAAAAAAAAAAAAAAAAAAAGAATGAAACAGTTTGGAAAATGTTCTTGTCCTTAAACTAACAAAAAGAACACTTAGGGAAAATCGACATACCAAGAGTGTCACAAGGAATAAACCCGCTGAGTGATGTTGTGCCTTTGGCTCTGGGGACGCCTGTGGGCCTCCTGCTTCCCCTGCTTGTGCCACTGTGGGATTTGCTGTGTCAGGTGTTAGAGCAAGGCAGTATATCTAACTGCACTTGTCATTTACAAATGTCAAGTTTTATTATTAATCAGACTCACAATCATCCAAATATTTTTCATATTACTGTCATTTATGTCTGTATCCAAAGAAACTGAAGCCTTGTCTCTCTGACATTTCCCAAGTGCCAGCCCATCCCATCTGTCTCACAGCAGTGCAGGTGCTCCCTGCTCCAGGACGTGGCCAACGCCAGCATGCCCAAGCCCAGACCTGTATAGCACAGGCAGAGGCAGTCGCAGGTGGGATGTTAAGTGGAGAAGAAACAATTTATGAGATTAACTTGTGGCTTCATCTGTGGCTGTAAGAGTGCATTAGCGGTACTGTGCATGGTTAATAGCGCCTTGGCGTTTCAGCTGGGCTTTCCTTCCTCTGTCCTTGATTCAATCAAGTGGTGCAGCAGTGAAAAGTGCCAAGCAGGATTCCCCCATAACCAAAATCCTTTTCTGCATGAAGGTTTTGCTGTGTGTTCTTCGCAGGTACGAGGAGGGCTAAGTTTACAGTGAGGAGGTTAATGGTGAGCAGGGAATAGCCCAGCTGCTGGCTGAGGGCACTCACAAGACCTCTTGCAGCTGGGACCAGCCCTATGGTCTGAGGGAGACCCTGGCAGAAGCCTAGTCTCAGGTGAGGAACAAATTGACGAATCAAGAGAGACAGAAATATGATGCTTGGGATTTGCTACTCCTTATCCCCCTGGGACGAGGAGCTTCATGTGCTGTGGGCTGGGGAGCTCTCTGTCCGGATTGCAGCACCTGTCCCACAGACAACCCCTCTCCCACCACTGTCACAGGTGCTGAGGCCCACACAGCGAGTCCATCACTTGCCTTTCCCGTAGGGATGCAAAGATCCCAAAGGATACTAGTTCTACTTCACACCATATGCTGTAGTTAACAAACTGGATGCCAGACTAAAAGGCAGTTTTCCTCTCACTTGCTCACACTAAGCCTCTCACTGTGGCCTCTTTACAGTCTTCCTAGGAAAAATAATTCCTTGATGCCAGTTTGTTTGGCAGCTATTGCAAATGCTCTGCAAACTCAGTGCATGGAGCACTACCATGTGGGCAAGCAATGAATGAGCTACCAGCAGTTACCCCATCACCCTTGAAGGGCGCTAGGAACTAGGGGAAACAGCAATCCATCCTGAACCTTAAAAACAGGAACAGGAGGAACAGAGAAGCCATTCCTTCTCGGAATGCCTTTGCCAATAATACCACCCGCTGATACAAGCGCTGCAATGTCATACTGGGAATAATGTCATTATTTTCTTCTTGGCTTCCTGTTTCATCATTCTAGCCTGTCACAGTTTCTAAATGGTGAAAGTAATGTAGGAAAAAGAAAAAGGAAGCAGTTATCATTCTTACTTCTAGTTTTCAACTCCAGTTGAAAGTCAGTGTTGCAAGACCACAGCTTTCCTTCCAGCAAGCCTGGGAGCAGCGAGCCTCCTTTGGAAACATTCTTCCTCTCTGCTACATATCAGGAGCTCCTTTTCCTTGGGATGGAAGCACGTAACTCTGTACTGCATCCCCAGCTCTGCTTGACCTGAACAACCAATCCTGTATTTCACGGGACTGAGTAAGGACATTTGGGGATTTAAAAGCCTTTCTGTCTTAATTTCACTGTTTCAAATTTGGGCCAAAGTTAGTTGTGATTTAGGCTTTTGTACAAAGTTTTGATAACTCTTAGTTATTTACTGAAAAGCAGCATTTTTGTCACAGACATGCCCTGTAGTTAACTTCTTTACTGGCAGAGTGTGAGCCTCCCAGTGCCGAGGCCATGGATAATGTCCCACAGCTTCTCTGGTCAGCAGCAAAGCACTGTGCGAGCATGCAGGGAAGGAGCTCTGTCCCAAGAGCTCACTAAGGGTCTCAATCTTCTGCTTATGGCCCTAAAGGAACTTGGGCAATCATCTGTACTTTGTACTTAATTTTGACTGAAAATGAAGCAAAACAGCCCTGAGCAAGGCAAACCTATGCAAGGTATTTGGATCAGATGCAGCACTCATGCTACCTCTACATTCTGCCTATTACACCATACCTATCGTGCATTTTTTTTTTTCCTTAGATCATATATGTTCAGTGGCCCATTTCTTTGTCTCGTCAGCAACCACTAATTGCAGGAAGAAAGTCTGGGCACAGGAGGGGAACATTTACCTGCCCAGCTGGGCTCCTAGCATCAATCAAAACATCATCAGGGCCTCTCTGACATGAGTCGGGCTGTCTAGAGCACCCAGGCCATTCTGACAGCCCAGTGGCAATGCTGCTGCAGGTCCTGTTCCATGGGCTTGCCCTTGCCCTTCAAGGGGCAGGAGCAGGGAATAAAACAGTTAGATTAATTCTGTGCCACCAGAAGATTCCTCCTCATGCCAGGGATGTTCCCTGCTGTCCAGGTGGGTTAGCTTTACTGTTTACAGTAAGTGTCCCAGAACAAAAGGAAGATGGATTTTTTTATTCTATTATTTTTTTCCATTTGCTTGTACAAGGCATCCATAGTGTTCCTATCCGAGCAGAAGATCAAAAGCCCAAATGTTACAGTTTGTGCTAGAGGTTGTTATGATGTGAACCTGAGTACATAAAACGCCACAGAAAATACTAGGTGTGGGTGATGTTATCTGCATTAATCTCAGCATGTAATGAGCATAGTATAATGGCACACAATGCGTATTTTTTAAGTCTCCACACCAGCAAGTACTTATACCAGATGGCAGCTTTTCAACAATTTCCATTCCCTTCTCCACCCCATTCTCCCAAGTATTCCAAGTAATTGGCTTCTCCTCTAGGGATTAGCCACAGTAGAGTCATATTAAATGACTAATTTTCCTCACTTAGCCTTTCTCCCTCCCCCTTTTAATTTTGAATCGTGCAGAGAAAGAAATCATCCAAAAGCTCTGAATATTTGTTTGTGTTTGTTTTAGAAGCCCTCCAGAACAGCCTCAAAATCATTTGGGCTTTTAGGTCAGGCAGTACATCCCCATGCTTCTTGGCTTCACTTCTACTATTTCTTAAACTTTCCCCTTCAAGGTGTTTATCAAGCTCTGACTTGAAAAGTTCAAGTGATGTTGATGCTGCAGCTTCCCTGGGAGCGTTTTCTCCTGCCTATTTGATCTTGTGATCAACGGTGCCCCTGCTCTTAAAGCTGAACTCGTTTTACTTCAGTTGGCATCTGTTATTTCTTGTCTTATCATTTTTAACTAATGAAAACAGTTCCTCCCCTTCCTCTTTATAGTTGTCTTTCATGTACTTGTAAACCGCAGTCATGCTGTCCCCTTGGCTTCCCTTTTGCCCCAAATTATATGTATGTATTTAATTCCTTTAATCTTTCCTTATAGGCAGTTCCTTCCAGACCTTTAATCACTGCAGTTGCCCTTCTCTGTAATCTCCCTCATTCACTGATATATAGCCAATAACACCGTGGCCAGGACTAAACCCGCTGCTTTCCCTGGGACTCGAGCACTGGGAAAATAAGCCTGCTCGCTCCCTCAGTGCTGGATGTGACCCCTCTGCTCCCACACCTCGGGGAGCCTCTCCTGTCTACGATGCACCATTGCATCAAGTAACCAGCTTTCATTCCAAGGAAAATGCATCCTGATGGCAGAGTTATGCATTTCACATGCCCAGTCCACAGGTATGGGGAGGGTATCCAAGGCAAAGCACTGAAAGTTATTTTTGCAGTGGAAGCTTTAACACAAACTCCACTCCTACTCACAAGTTTATCAATAGCTGCACAAGAGCAAGGAGTGAAGTTGTCTCGTTCGCCATAGTCTAGTGAGGATTTCTAAGGCTGGGAGGTTTGAAAACCTCCAGGTGTCCTGTCCTCCCTGCCCACTGCCACCAGGTATTGTTTTCAGCTGGGACAGGGTTGATTTTCTTCATAGTGTCTGCTGTGATGCTATGTTTTGGCTTTAGGAGAAAAATAATGCTGATAACGTACCAATGGTTTAGTTGTTGCTGAGCAGTGCTGCACAGAGCCAAGGATGTTTCAGTTTCTCAGATTCCTGTACTGTCCTGCCAGTGAGGGGGACCGAGGGGGCACAAGTTGCTGGGAGGGGACAGAACCAGGGCAGCTGACCTAGACTGGCCAAAGGGATAGTCCACACTATACATCACGTGAGAAAATCTTTTAAAACTCTGGGGAGTTGGCCAGTTGGTGCATGCCTGTCTGCTGGGTTAAACCATTACACGCCACCAGCTGATGGTTTGAGTCCAGAGAGGTGCAGGTCTCTGGGTTGCAGTTTCTGAATGGCCAGGAGGCTGAAACGGTGAAAGGCAGCTCCCTTTTATGTAGGTCCATGTCCTTGCCACCCATGTGTCTGGTAACATGGCTAGTATTCAAGCAGATCATTTCCCACATCCACAGAATGGGTGTCATATTACCCTATAAAATACTCCAAAATACCCTAAAATATTCAGAGTGACGAGACCATGGATTGTTCTGCTCAGAAAAAGGCTCACAACTTCTGCCCAGGAAGAATGACACAGGCTCCTGGCCACCATTACCACCAGAAGGTCCTAGAGAGGATGGAGAGTCCTTAGGAACTTTTTCAGTGGTCAGGCTGGGTCACAAGTAATTTGGTGTCCAGACTAAAGGCACTAAATGAAAACGTGGTATTTCATTGTTCATTGCGACCCCTCTGCTTTGCAGAAGCTGAGCTGTAGCCAGTTTCCCCTCTGGCAGAGTGAATAACCTTGTATCAGCTAACAGAGATCAAAGACAAGATCCCCAGAAGGGTTCAGGCACTTCCCCTCCCTGAGACGGAGGAAGTCAGACACCATGCACCTGTGCAGTCCTGGCCCACCGAGCCAAGCTCCCGGCGTCGCACCAGCCATCTCACATCTCATTCTCGGTGGCATCAGACGTGCGCTTCAAATGCTGGGATGAAATATTCAGATTTCATTGTGTGAGGGATCAGTGCAGGGAATAAGGAGCATTTCACCTTTTTACCTACAGGCAGCTGCTTTTCTCTGTGCAATGTTTCATTACTGGAATAATGAGACACTATTCCAGCACCAAAATAATTTGATGTATCGCTGTGGTAATTGCTTTCATGTCAGTCAGTGGAATTACCCGTGATGGTAACAGTTATGCAATAAATACTTGCAGGGGCAGTTCAGAAGCCTGATCCTACAAACGTTATTTACAAGCACCAACTCACTGATTCATCACCAGCAGAAGCAAGGCATGCTCACCCCACTGTAAATATCTTCCAGATATATTTAATACAGACATTAAATGCATTCAGGTGCAAGAGGTAGGAGCTGACTGACTGAGTAACACCATGTTAAGCCCAGACGTTAAGACCAGTGCATGCATAATCGCATTCCCTGAAAAGATTTCTGTTGCATGCAGCAGAAAGGTTGCCAAGGTGAGGTTGGGCATGTTTCTGAGTGCTGGCAAGATCAAGGTCTGTAGCCAGTTCTTTCAGTTAGGGCTCAGACCGTGTGCCCACATAGTTATGGTCTGCATTTCTTCTCCATTAACAAAAGGTTTTTTCGCCTTCCTCACTCACATTTCTCTTGCCCCGCACAAATTCAAACCATTTCACACAAGTGTCCACTTCTGCCTCTTTGGCGGGGAGCGTTTGCATGTCGGTGGTGACTTGTGATGCGCTCGGGCTCTAATTTTCCCTTTGCAATTTAGGCTGTTTAAAATTCATCCCTAAATTGTTGCTCCTTCTCTCATACTTTCGAAGCTTTTGCTTAACTGTATTATGTAAAAAGCTCGGTGCTTTGTGGTCTAGTAATCCTGTAGGACAGAGGCAATGCATGGCAGATAGAGATTCAGTTGTGGCTTGTTTATGGCTGTAATAAATTGATGTCAAAATACAAATGTAAGCAGTGCTGTATGTGAATGTGTGAAGTTTTAACTCCAGTTGTAATTCCCGCTTCAAAGGGATTCTTGCACAAAGGACGAATGTCCGAGCGCAAGTCTCTGCTTTAGGGACGCTAAAAAGCCCTAGCATGTAAGAAGAAACACTGACTCTAAACGCCCTGCCTCGTTTCCTTGCTTTGCCTAATCACGGATACTCCCGCAAGATACTTCGCTCCTTTATCCGTAGCCTTCCAGCATCTGCTCAAGGTGCAGCAAGGCGACAGCAAATTCCTGTGGGAGTTCCTCTTTTGTCATGCAGAACTAAAATCATAAGCTAAAAAATCACAGACCCCTCGCCATGCGGATAGTGTCAATGGGCATGTAAAATACATAGCTCGATCTGTATCGAAATATCCTCACCGCCGTGCTTTCCCTGCCTGTCCCCACTTACTTAACTCCTCGGCTTACCTTGGAAAAGAGTGCTTCTGTGCAGTTAAAAAAGAATACCGTCACTTTCCGCCGAGAATAGTCGTTCCCCTCAGCCTTGATAATGCTGCTAAGTTACAGAAAACTTGAAGCATATAATATTTTCTCTGACTTCTGTTAAATCGTGGTATTCTGTGTTATTCTGACCGTTCACGTGTCATAGATCGGATTTGTTTTGTATTTGTATGAAGGAATTCAGATTAAGAAAGGATGTGAAGCAGCGAGTGGAATTTAGCTTCACATGTTCATTAATTTAAATACAAAATACTCTCTAACTCGTGGCTAAAATAGGAGAAACAGAGGGAAAAAAAAAAAAAAAAGGAAGAAAACACAAACACTTCATCAAACACTTCATGTGTATTTTATCATTTTAGGCGATGTATTTGGATGTATTGCACATCACTAAAATAGCCCCTTCTTATCTCTATAACGCCCGTAAAAAGTTATCAGCCACTAATATACCCCAGATGGCTTTTAAGGTGCAGTTTATAACAGCCATTCGCCTGTATAATTTTTTTTTTTTTTTTGGTCCTTCAAACAGAAGAAAACATCTCCATAGTAATTTAAATTCGGGATAATTTCAAACAAGGAAGAGCTCGACAGGGAGCAACTGATGAAAAGAAGCAGCCGTGCGGGATGACGGGTTTAGGGAAA
>VXAV01008430.1:298942-317152 GCA_013399715.1 Alectura lathami | reverse complement strand
TTATTAGGACATGACAGCTACATTGGATTAACAGTTGAATTGCCTTCATGAAGCTAGATCCACTGGTATAGTACAACCTTTAACGCTATTTAGTGCACTTTATGCCATTGCCCTTGTCGTCTCATTTTTGTTACATTTTCTGCTGTAGTAATACTTAGCTGAAAAATCATGTTCATGGCCCTCAGTATCTTTGATAAAAATGGTGTTGACTAATAAATGCAACTGCAATCACGTTGTGCAGTATCAGTTCATCACTCATTTGTTCCTGCATTTATTATTAGTTATATTAAAAATAATTGTAAAAAGGAATTGGTTTGGGTTTGAATCTATTAGAATACATTATGATAGATAGGATGAGAGGTAGTGGCCTCAAGTTGCATCAGGGGAGGTTCAGGTTGGATATTTTGGAAAACTTCACCTCAGAAAGAGTGCTCAGGCATTGGAACAGGCTGCCCAGGGAGGTGGTGGAGCCTCTGTCCCTGGAGGTGTTCAAGAAATGGGTAGATGTGGCACTGAGGGCCATGGTTTAGTGGGCATGGTGGTGATGGGTTGGACTAGATGATCTTAGAGGTCTTTTCCAACCTTAGTGATTCTATGACTCTGACTTCCTCTAAAGTTCTGGTTATATAATCAATGAAGAGAGACTGTACTTCAGTTGCTGCTCCCTTTTTAACTCATTCTGATATAAAATTTACTCATGTCTTTATATGAAGCATCACACAAATATGAACGTAAAGAGTCTTTCAAAGTTATGTGGTCTCTGCAACATGCATCTTTTGGATGTCAAGCTGAAATAAGACACACTTGAAACTAGATCATGAAGTTGATTTTGATAGTCATTTAGATCCAGGTAGCCTGAATTTAGCATAAACCACCCCCGTCCCCTGCTAAGTATATGAGACTATTCCAATTCTTTGCTTCTGCTTGTTTGTCCCAAATAATTTAAATTTGTTATGTACATACTTGCTCATTCTGGTAAGAAATACATAATATATTGATAGGTCACAACTGACAGCAGGATGAAGTTTGAGCATTTCTTCTCAATAATTATACTGGGTTTTGAATCCAAAATTGAATTCATGAATAAAAATGTGTGAATATGAAACCATCTGTGTCTGTTAGCTGCTGAACGCTTTGATTCACTCGGAGATTGATTGCTACCTCAGTAAAACAGGCACGTAGTTTTTTCTCAAAGTAGTATGAGGCATGAGACAAAGTTTAGCAAATGACTTTGCATGTTCTTTTTTCTCCTTCTTACTGTTTTCCACAACTGAAATCCACCTCAGTGTGCCTGAAGGTGCCTGCCATGGGAATCTGGGTTGCTCTTTCACAGTGGTCCATTCCTCGGTTGCTGTGCCCCCCACCACAAGTGCGGTGGTTCCAGAATGGCTCACACAACTTTGGGCTTCTCACCTGCACTTTATGTCACTTGTGCCTTTCTCTACCCAGAGGTCCAAATCACTGAATTCTGCCATACTCTGCTGGGCATCCAACTCTCACTGTGCTTGTAGGGCTGTTACAGTTTAGTGATCTAAGAGCTGGGTAGACTTTTGCTAAGTGTTATAAAAACACAGCCTGTTTCACCCTGCCTGATCATGTCTCTTGAAANATGTCAATGGATTCGTGCGCTTGCTGTATAATTGCTTTTCCTTTTCTTGCTGTTTTCTTTCTCACTTATTTGAGGTTTAATGCACCTTCTGTGGATTCCTCTCTATTTACCAGCTGCCCAGATCTTGCTGACTGAACAAAACAAAAGATATAATAACAGTTTGTATGGTTTGGAATGATTCTAGTCCTCAAGGCAGCTTTATTTTGAACTAACACCAGTTTATCTGAGGTAGTAGACCATTCCCCAGAAGCTTCAGTATGCTGTAATAGAAATGGAAATCTTAAGATCAGTGTAAATGAGAGAAAGCCAACTGCTTATGAAAGGGAAAGCTAAGCTTTGTCATATGCTGCTTTGGTTGCAAAACCTTCAGCCAAAATAAACTGAAAACAAACCAGAAAGACCTCATCTGCTTCCTGCACTCTTCTAAGCAATGAGTCTTCGCCAGTTGGAAGAAACTCTAAGAATGTCACTATTAGGAAAAGCAACAGGAAATAGCGTGTAATCACTTTTGTGGGTGAACAGATACCTCCTGGATTATTACATCTGGATAAAGAATACATGCACCACATTCAAAAAACTGTAGTAAATCTTCCATTACCTTTAGGTAGCAGCTTTGAAGCTCTTACAGATGTGAGACTGTGGGGGACTGTGGAGGTTTTTTATGGGACAGGATATTTTCTCAATTACAAAATTAATAATCCTCAGTATTAACTGAGACATGCTATGGTACACATTTTTTTTTTAAGAGAATGGATATAGCAAGCTTTTTATTTATTTATTTTTAACATGCTGATAGCTTTGAAGGAAAAGACCAAAATCTACTTCCCCGTTGCACAGAAAAACAATTACTCGAGAGTATGTCTTGTTAGATTAGAATTACTTATTCTGAGTTTCTTCTAATCAGCTCCCATAGTTCTGATAAATTCATTAAATAATTTTGTCTGGACTCCCTAAGGCTTTAACCATTGTCCATGAGATTGACAGTCAGGGAGATGAATAGATTTGGGATTCAAACTTTCCTCCTTCAAATATTGCCTAAGTATGCGGAGTAGGTAGATGCACATTTACTGTCCTTGAAAATGCAGGCATGAAAATGCACACATAGTTTTGCACTGAGTCCCCGAGTTTCTTGCTTTATAAATCTTGACTATAAATGCTCGCACTGTATTATTATAGTTCTTTGAGATTTTACAATTGCTACTGAATATTAGACATTAAAATGGTTGTTAAAGCCATTTAAATGTGTTCATTAAGCAAGAGGAATTTTCACCAGGGAAGTTGCAGATGGGCATTTGGGGCCTGTGTTAACATATTTTGAAAATCATTTATTGAGAGCTGATCTTACTTCATGATCACGATTTGATACATGCTTTGGTACAGAACAGCAAAAGCAGCTGAAACTGAAGTTTGCCATGTTTCTGTCTCACTACAAGGCAATAAGACTTAAGTGGCTGTGTCAGTAACAGTCAGTAAAACATCAAAGTTTAAACAAAATGTGCTCTAAATATAAATAGGGATTTTGTCATTACATAGCACAAAATCAAACTTGAGGAAAGTTGAGATATCTAAAATTTTAAATGAGAATTTAAATATAATAAAAGAATTACAATCTGTCTGTTAATAATGCAGTGGCAATGAAATGTAAGAAATAAAATGTCTGTGATGCCAGTTTACATCCTGGCAACCTCTGGCTGTCACTGTAGAGGTTCCTTTCTGCTGTTGGTCCTTCATCATGTCTGCCAGCCCAACACACACTTCTTCAATGTGCCATATGGAGGCAGAGGAACCTGTAAATGATGTTCACATTCAGAATTCAAAGTGGCATCTGACTGACACATGGCTTCTGTGATGTCTGATGGTAACACTCTAGTTGCTGACGGTAGCTCTATGCCATGCTCTCCCTCCTTGCCATTTATTTTAACTCCCTTACAGGCGTTGTCACCTTTCTGTCCTTTCAGATGTAGGTGGGAGCTGTGAGTCAGATCCAAAGTCCAAAATGGAAGGTGCTGCTCAGCCAGGTGTCCAAGCACAGCACCAAGCACTCACTTTGTAAGGAAGTTTAATGCACAGATAAAACCAACAAAAATATTGTCAACGATATCTGAAATATTGTCACCTTTAGGAAAAAAAACCTTCCTAGCACTAAATGTATAAGTATTTCTTCCTATACCAGTTTTCAACATTGTGTTATTTTACCGCTTATAAGTCAGGAAATTAACATTTAGTTTGTAACATCTGCATTATTATAGTGTCAAAATAATGTTAACAATTTTATACTATTTTGCTTGCATTCTTTCCCCCATGCCTTTTCTTTCAGACTTATCAATTTGCATCACCTTAAAATCTGCAGTGTCATTTGAATTTCTCTGTGTATTACAATAAAATGTCTCTAGGTCAAAAATAAATGAAAATCCCAAAACTCATTTGTATCCTACAGCCTAAGAATAACTTTTTGATTAAAGGCAGACGATCTTGTAGTCAGATTGTAAAACCTTTTCCTATTTTTTTTTTAATTTATGTGACTGAAGTATTTCATATTGGTAGCAGCATATTTTTTTTTTTTATGCTAGAGATTTCTGAGGTTTTTTTAGCGCTCTGTTGCTGTCAGTGTTAAGCAGATTATCGCCATTATATTCATCACCCCTCTTCTAGTCGCATCGCAAGGATTAAACGTCACTTTTTACAAGCAGGTAATAAATTATCTGACTCCTGAGTGTTCTCAGGTCTTCCTTGCCACCTACTGAAGTCAGTCTGTGCCACCTACCTCTGATTTGTTTTTTCATCAGATGGGCAGGCAAACTATGCTTCAGAAGTGAGACACAATGCAGTGGAAACATCCATCCACATTTTGTAGGATGTTGCTGAATTATGTTGTTGTTAAAGGAAAATCAGGTGCAATAATGATTCCCTGTATACTTTTTGAAGCTTTTTTCCCTAGCATATGGAATATAAAGAGAACTGTCTATTATCCTGAGGACTGAAGGCAGGGGAGATCATCTTGAGAGGCAGAAATTTATTTTATTTATTGTGTTGATTTTTCTAAGCTTTGCCTGACAGGATCCCTTTTCAATGGTACTGGAGACTAGCCCCAGCTGATAACACATGAATGATTGCTGTGAATTCACACAGAGGTTAGCACTCGTGTCGCAGACAGCAGTGGCATGTTTCACCGCACGTGTAGGACCCACTCGGAATCCCGCTGGTGGTCAGCCTGGTGCATGAGGCCCCTGACAGGCATTTCCCTTTGAGGGGAGGCTTCCTGTGTTCCTAAACCAACACATTTTCTAAACATGCTCCTAAATGTAATAAAAGAACTAGATTCTGTCTATTAATAACATTCTCCTAACATTCCTATTTTAGCGGTTTTCAGAAAAACTGGAGAATTGTGTGTCTGTTTGCAACAAATTAGGTGTCTGCCTGTCAGGTTAAAGAAAAAAAAAAAAAAAAAAAAGAGAAAGCTATAAGTCTTAAAAAAAACTATCAGACAGTCCAAAGAATACCTTTAATTGTTGATGGCCTCATCAAACTAAACACTGAAGCTGTGAAACATGGGTAGTGTGTTAAGCTTTCAGTACTGCCTTCTCCTTCATAGACTTCAGTAAATTACCCTAATTCGATCGACACAAGCCCCAGTGCCGTGCAGATCCACTACTCAATATAGCTGATGACAACATGCTAAAACCAAAGCACTGAGAGCACTCCAGCCCTTCTGCCTGAACTTTACATACCATCATCTGGTTGTGTATGAGGGACGTATTTACTCTTAGTACTGTGTTAGGAAACAATACGTTTTCTGTTATTGTAGGTTGGAGGAGAGTAAATAAAATGTATGGATCAGTCAGACATGAGAGGCTTTTCTAATATAAAGAAAAAGTGTCAGAAAAATAGTAAGTAAGCAGCAATTTTTCCCTTAAGCCATCCCATGAGAAACAAGGGTAAGGAAACTTGTTTTTTAAAGCAAAGAATAAAAACATTTTGAGTCATTTGCATGGTGAAAATCAATACTGTGAAGCTTAAGGGGAAGAGAGGAAGAGTTATTTATATGGGAAATACTACAATTTGTGTTTCTTCAGGCTACAATTGACCAATGAAATATGTATTGAACTGGAGAATAATGAATATTTGGGAGAGTCTCTTCAGGGGGAAAAAAAAAAAAAAAAAAAAACAACAATGAATCTGTTTGCAGGAGGAATCTCAGCCTTTAATTGCTTCAGTCTTCCAGTGGATGACTGTTTCAGCTACGATGCAAAGGTACCAGTAACATTTTTCAGCATTTTTTGTGAGAAACTCAAATTTTTCCTACTCATTCATTGATTGTTAAAACACCTATGTACCTTAATGGAAAACTTTGTTCAGCTTTTTTAAAAAAAGCTTTTTTATTTATATTGCAGTGTAAGTCTTTTCTTAGCTGGGTTACAACATTCCATTAAATAGGAAAATAGAAGCTGTCATACTGACTCAGACACAATAGCCACTCCAGCTTCCTTTCTTCCATAAAAGCTGATATCAAACACTTCAGAGGGAAGTTAAAGATTTCCACAGATGTGGTATCATCTGCCACGTATTAGCTCTTCTTTTAATATCTAATAACTAGATTGCTTTAAACTTTAAAGGCATTAAATTGTATATCCCAACATTTTTACCAATTATACTAAAAATTCTTGATGTAAAAGTATCTTTTTCTTTGAAATGTGAATAAATACTTCCAATTGTTCTTACAGCATCGGTCGTCATCTCAATACCACATGCTACTTGGAAACAGTATATCTCCACTTTTTTATTCACTTCATGTGGAATATTCATTCCCTCTGCTTAGCGTACAGAATAGGAAGAAATTAAATTACCGGGTTCACTTCATTCATTAATTTTTATCATGTCATTACTATTGTCTTCTGTATTGGACCTGACAATTAAGGAACGAGCAAATCACCATGATGTATGTTACATTAAGAAATTGTCTGAGCTGTGAATTTCAAGAAATAGGTGTGTTTGTTGTTGTGTCAACCAAAGTTGATACGGGAAGTTTCCGTTGAGGCTTTATGAAAGACAGTTCTTGGTGGGAAGAGAATGGTATGTACAGGGTTTTCCAAGCCACTCAGTGTCTTGTATTGGTTGGTAAAAGTTGGGCTACAGCAAATGGGAAGTGGCTGAGTAATAGCCAAGTGCAGGGTCTTGTGGCCATGGGAAAGAGCTGTAGTCTCTAAACAAATGGTTACAGGTTCTCTCAGGGAAAAAAGGCTGCCTTCA
Organism: Alectura lathami; assembly: GCA_013399715.1. Classification (NCBI taxonomy): domain Eukaryota; kingdom Metazoa; phylum Chordata; class Aves; order Galliformes; family Megapodiidae; genus Alectura; species Alectura lathami. The sequence goes on along the minus strand of VXAV01008430.1, from coordinate 310,296 downwards.
ATAAACTAACATTTTGATATTAATCAGGGGCTCTTTTGATTCCATTTTGAATCCCGATATATAGTTTTACATATATTTGTCATTCTAATACATAAAGCTCTTGATTTTTACAAATTTTGGCACACTTCACTGTTTTGATGAAGAATAGAGGTAAATCCTATTGTTATGTAGATATAATATCTTTCTTTTAGTGCATTATGAATAAAAAGTCTTCCATGGCAATGGTTAACTGAGATGGGTCACATAAAGTTTAGCAGATAGTCACTTTGAAGTAAAGACCCCTTAGCATTTGGAATTCAAATTGTCAAATTAAACTCATTTATGAAAATGTAATTGCTGTTTTTGCAATTGCATGGTACAAATCATCCTGAAAATTTACTGTGTATATATGCAGAAAGAAAAATAGCAAATCTGTATTAAATATGCAGTTGGCAGCGGGAGCAGATTATGGAATTTCCAGAGTGTGAAAATTGGGATCAGAGTAAAGCTGTCAAAAGCACATCTGAAGAATTTTTAAAAGTGAATTTGATGTGTATATGTTTCTTGCTGAAATCCTTCAAGAAGCAGTTATCTTTCAGCCAGGAGTCCAGATGGATACTTAACACAATTTTTAGAAGCACCAGAAAGAGCCTAACTTTGTCTGAAACTGCGATGTTTATATTTTTACTACATTCTGCTGGTGTATTTTCCATGCTCAGAATTTTCAAGGGCAATTATTGCAGCAGCCTGTTTTTTCTTCCCATCTGTGTGTTTACCTCAGAGCAGCTGAAAAGATCAGGACTGTGCAGGCACACTCCTGGGTGGATTATTTACAAAAAACATGTTATCTGTTACAGTTAGCAAGTCCCATTATTGAGATAATTACAAGATGTTTATGAAAAACTTTGGAGATGTTGTAGCTGAGACTACAAGGTCATTTGGCCCAAGCCACCTGCAGCAAGGAGCCTCTGAAGCCAGTGGCCCCCAACCTCGGAGGTGGACAGAATGGTCAGAGCAGGTTTTCCAGTATTTTCGAGCATGAGGCATGCTACAGAAAAGTATTTCTCCTCATAGCATTCTTTAAGGAGGCATGCATGCAAAATAGGATTTGACTGTTTAATAAATGAGTATGAATAAACATAGCATGAACCTGATCATTTTTAATCAAGATTTGAATGCAGGAGAGATAATAAGAAGCATTCAGAAAATCTCTTCTTGGCACACTGTAATATAACCAGTGTTCTCTGGATTTCTGTAAACCGTGGATTGTGCTGGTGAAATTCCCAGCTGTAGCAAGAATCAACACAGAGCCTACACTGGCATGAACGGTAAAACAAGGCTCTTAGTTTTAGACCCCTCTCAACATTGTGGATATTGGAATAAGTGTTTCTAAAAGTATGTTTTCCTTCTGTTTTTCTACAGCATTTACTACATTAAACAGGTATAGGTACTTATTGTAATTAGAGCATTATCCCAGCTTAGTTTTTAAAGGAATAAAAGTGAGCCTCTGAAAACTTTTGTTTTTTAAGAAAAGAAGATTTCAAACATTCTGTGGCATCCAAAACCTATATTAAACCCAAAAACCTGTGTTAACCAATGTTAAACCCAGAACCATCTATTCAAAGTCTCTATCGAACACCTTTTTGTGTTCCCAGCCTCTTTTGTCTGGTTTTCCTGGCCCATGAGTTAACAGCGGGGACTTGCAAATGTAATGTAAAATCAGCTTTGACTTCCATAGGCCTTAGATCAGTCTTAGGTACATGATGTTATAAACCCTCTGCTTCCAGCCCCAGTGGCCTGGTTGTGCTGCTGGAGAGAGGCTGGGCATCCACTGCAGGCGCTGACTGCAGGTCTTCTGCTGCTTGGAGACTTCCAGGCGAGGTGCAGGGCTTCCAGGGAATAAACATCCCTGCTTGCTTGCAGGATGGACTCCTGGCGTGGCTGGAGGTGTTGCTGGCCGTAAAGGGTTCAAACAGCTGGCAGAGGCCCAAAGAACTTTTCCTGTTAGTTTCTCTGTGTCTTTGTGTATGTGTTTGTAAGAATCTGTGTATATGCATGTATGAGTCTGGTTTCGCACGTTGCATCACTTGGGAATTGCAACTCATTTCTGATTTCATAGGGAGTGAATCGACAGGGTACAGCACATTTACCACCTTAATACATACGGTGGAGACTAATCAACTCATTTAGTGTGCTGTTAGGTTTGTGTAACTGGAAATATTATGTTTACAACATGTTCTGGATACTTAGGTTTATTACTCTGGCAGTCACAGTTTGTTTGATGTTTCGGAGAGTATGTAAAATAAACGTGAACTCTTCTATTTATGTCAGGTTTCTTACTCATGAGCATGACTTGCTTATCAGTAATATATATATTTTTTTTTTCTGGCTGGTTTTGGTATTTGATTCCATCTGAGATTCTTCTTATTTTTTTTTTTTTTGCTCACTGATTTTGAATTATATCTTGAATAATATGTATTTTTCTCATGGTGCAGGTTCCTACTAACAGATAAGACATTAAGCATATTTATTATTTAATTAAAATTTATATCAATATGTGCAGGAAAAAATACTTTTATATGTAAAAATGAGGATGTCTAGTTAATTGAAGTTCATTTTATATCAAACAAAAAGTCACTGTGAAGCTCATTATCTTCTATTACATGGAGATAGAAGGCACAATTAGAAATGAATTCTAAGCAGTCTTTGTCTGATTGTCTCACCATTAATAGTCTGTTGTTCTTAATATAATTAGAAATATAAACAAAAGAAATAATTTTCTTTCTTCTCTCAGTAACTCCCAATGAGTTTCACCAGATTACAGTGCTCTTGCTATTTTAAGTATATTGCTTACTAGTTTCCATGAACACTCTGGGTAAGGCAAATTCTAAGTGAAAGCAAAACTCAGGAGAGCAAAAGTGCATTTGGCTTTCCAAGCTGCTGGTGTCACTGAGGCCTGGTGATAGATAGCCTGCCTCAGCTCTTCTCCATTCTTCCCTCTCTCCTTCCTCTGCAACTAATGCAGAGCAGTGTGCATTGCCCTTCTCAGGTGGATATTCTGATGAAGTAAATGGGCAACACAGTGATTTCCAGAAGTTTGCTGAAAATAAAATTGGCTCAGGGTGTCCAGGTCACATTGTAATCTTCTTGCAGGAAGTAGGTACACACTCCTTATTCTCCCTCCTGCTGTGATGATGATTTGATCCCTTCAGCATGCTCCAGTCTACCATCATCCCTCCTTTTTCCAGGTGAGACCTTGTTGCAATCCTTATTTCCTTTCATTCCCAAATCTAGTCTCCATGTTTCAGGTCCCAGTGTCTTTCTCCCATCTGAAGTTGGATTGTTAGGGTGCGGGCTGATATTCACACACCACAGTAATTCTCCGTTTACATCCCATTCTGAATCCCTTTCCTTTCACATAAACTCTTTGTGCTTTGTTTCTGTGCTCCTTTCTCACTGGCCCCCAGTCACAGGCCTGTTTCCCAACATATTTCATTCACATTCTCCTCCACTTGTCTGGTATTTTATCTTTGCCCCTGAGCTGTAACTGTTCCCGCTCTACTCCAGCTGCTCATTGGATCTGAATCCTCTCACTTCTACAAATATCCAAGGTAGGATTTCCCTCCTCCTTGTTCTTGCTTCAGGTATTTATCTCAATGCCAGCTGGGTGCTGCCAGGACAAGGAGGGTCTGCCTCCACCAGCATACCCCTGGCTTTAATCATGTTTATATGTTCTCTGGGGACAATAGCTGTGGTGACTCCTGCACAGGAACGAAGTAGGTCAAAAAAATGTGAGTTGCATTTCACAGTGTCGTTATTCCAGTCCACCTGTTTGGCTCCTCAGCCACATGCTCCTCTCGCAGCTTCTCAGTCACCTGTGCTAGTAACTCAGCAACCACACAGGGAGCGGGATCGGATCTGTCATTTGTGACAGAAAATTAACCTGTCACAACAATGGTTTTCTCTCAACTCATTAGGCTGATCCAACTCACTGCATAGTCAGAAGATCAATAAAATCTCATGCAAGGGGGGGGGAGGCTGATGAAAGTGGCTAACTTGAGAGAGGAAACAAACAAAAAAAAAAAAAAAAAAAAAAAAAAAAAAAAAAAAAAAAAAGGACATCCCTGTACAGCAGGTCTGATCTGTGTGTGTTTGGAGTGACTGCAGATTCTACCAGCCCTGCATATTATTTTGCTAGCTCCATGTGCAACATTTTCTTATTCCAGAAAAGCCAAAGTTTCCTAGCACTTGCCTTGTGCTGTTAGGATCACTCACCAAAGAAACAAAAGATAAATAAAACACCAGCTTTCTTTCTCAATTCAGTTTTTTTTTTTTTTTTCCTTTTCTACTTTCCAGTGTTGTTGAAAAAACTTATCTGATTTCTCCTCCAGCTGAGCAACCCTTTCTCTTACACTTGCCTGTCCTCTGAGAAGAACTCAGATACTTTGTTAAGACCTCCTACAGACATGCTTAACTCTTTCTGTCTCTTCTCCACTTTCCAATATTTTTTCCTTCTTTTTTTCACAGTCAAGTAAGCCAGCAATAAGAGTTCTTGCAGCTTTTCATTACATGAGTTTTGGCCTCATTTATTAGTTCAGGACATTGAGTATGGAGATTGCACTCAGAAGAAAACAAATGGTCTTTCCCATAACCGCTTTGCACACACAAACCCACAAAATGCTGAAGTATCTTAAGGGAAGGATTTTTATCTAGGTAATCATAACCTGAAGTTGCAGCCGTGACATGGAAAAGAGACAGATAAGTAGGAATGAAATTAATAGTTATTCAGTGTAGCTCACCCTTATCATTGTTCTGCACACTTCATTATGAACTATAGGTGTAAAAAATGCTGTTCAAACTATGGTTTCTAATGTTCTAAAATACACTTTTTCATCAGTTCCTCTTCTGACATGTATAGAAAGATAAATGAAGCAAGAAGTTCTACCACCTTTTACCACAGAAATGAGAAAAATTATAAACTTCACAGTGCAAACTTACTGACAAATTTAGTTGAGTACTGGCAGCTATATGGTACTCCAGGTAGGTAATGCTTAGCACTGAGCATCCAAGGACATATATTTACTTAAGCAGGCATGTAAGGATAAACAAAGAAGCAAGTCTGTCTGCTGAAAGTATTTCTGCTTGTGTATGTAATGTAGGAACAGACGGAAGAGCATGCGAGGATTTTGGCAGCTGCAGAGTGTCTGTAACGTTCAGATGTTCAGGGCTTTCTTGGTCCCGCAGTATGGGCAGCAGCTGCACAGGTAGTGTCACAGCCCAGTGCCTGCCTTGCAGAGAACAAGAAACAGAGAACATCATGTTGCTCCACTTCTGTTAGAATTAGAAATACAGTGCTACTATCTGGGAAATCAGATTAAGTTATTGTTTTCAGTGTAAGGATCCAATGCTCGTGCAAAGGCTGTGCAGTAAACTTTTATGTCCCTGAAACCACAGATGTGAGCTTGTAGTAACTAATTATTTGGATCATGAGTGCTATGTATGTGTGATTCTGTCATAGTCATTTATTGGTAGGATAAATTGATCAACATGTCAGTCTTTACAATCTAACAGGGTGAGATTCATCACACACAGCTTTAGATGTCTACACCTGATCTGGCATCTGATGCTTTATTTCTAGTAAGTGGAAAAAAATGCTGCTTTTGTAGCATGATCAATACATTGTATTTTAGATATTTACTTTAAGGTGATATATGTATTAAAATAAGATGAATGACATCGTGAAAGATCTTCCCTCCCATGCCTAGAAAAGGTCTCCAAAAGTGACTAGTTCAAGTCAGATGCAAATATATAAATATTTGCTTTTGTTGGAACAGGCTGCCCAGAGAGGCCGTGGATGCCCCATCCCTGGATGTGTTCAAGGCCAGGCTGGATGGGTTCCTGGGCAGTTTGATCTAGGGAGCTAGCGGTTGGCAGCCCACAGCTAGAGCCGTGGCAACCGCCATGGCAGGGGGGTTGGTACTAGATGAGATTTGAGGTTCCTTCCAACCCAAGCCATTCTGTGATTCAATGATACAGCATTCACTATTTCCTGTAAAACTACTGGTTTGTATTTCAGCGGCAGTGGTTAGAAAAATGGCTGCATCTGTTGAGATTTGTTTCATTCTCCAAAGTAACTTTAATAAAAATTTTAACTCAGTGTCTTAAGCAGCCAACATTTTTTGAAGGAACGGGCTACCAAGCTTTATATCTACTGTAAAGAACAGCTCAGGTTGAAACATCTGCTAAACATCAGAAGCTCATAAAAACAAAAATTGAAAGACCAGCAGGGAACAAACAGATTGCTACCAAAGATAACATCTTCAGTATGTGCTCTCCCAAGACTGCAACATGAATATGGTGAAAGCTTTTATTGCTTATGATGCACGTACTGGTTGGTACACAACTCCTACGAACAGCGATGGCCGTATGAGAAGGTACAGGGCTCAGTAGGCCAGACGTCATGCATCTACTCTTGCTTCTTCCCCTGGAGCTGGGCTGTGATGGTGACAGTAGGGATAACGCAACCTAAAAACCTGCATTTCCCTGCTCGGTGTTGCTGTTCTTGGCTTTTCCATACAGGATAACAATGTCCTGTCCTTGCAGATTGGTGAAGCTAACAAGGCAGGCATCCCTCAGCATCCTGTGACCAAAGATTTGTTAAAATGAGCCTCACCACTGGCAGACAAAAAATGTTGTGCACTTTCCAGTATGGACAAGGTGTCCTTCTGCTAACTGAATCTTCCCCCCAGTGCCATCACCTGACCTCATGTGAAAACAGGTAGCAAGACGTGGTCTTTGTTTTGGTAGCATTGGGATGACACAACTAGAAAACACACGCCACAAGCACCAGAACAGCTCTGAGAGGCAGTTGCTCTCAGACAGCTTGAAGCCATCCAGGCATTTTGTGTAATGTGTCACTGCTGATTTTAAGCTATACATACCACAAATGCAAATGGACTTTCTTGTGAAGCAGCAAAACCAGGCTTTTCCTATGAGCCACAACTCAGGACTTCCTGCTGAAATCATCTCTACTTGTAATATTTCAAATGTTGAATGAGACTTGCAAAGACTTTTGTTTCAATTTTGAAATTCTTTCTAAGATTTAAGAAGACAAATTTTGCTGTTTCTTTTGTATCTGACAATTTCTATTAGCTGTGAAGGCTCTGAGAAAGGAGATCACCATAACAGTATCTGGTAAAGCACCTCTTTACTCATCAGCTTGCAAATCTCCTTTAAATATATATATATATATATGTATTTATAAATGAATGAGCTCCAGGTGTCAATTGTGTCTTGAGGTACAGAAGTGTTGGATGCCTCTGATTTTCAAAACCTCTTAGCTTTCCTGTTTTACATGTTATTTGGCTAGCTTAATTTGGTTGTTATAGGCTTAGCTGTGATAGCTTCCCTTGTATTTCTACCTCTTTTGTAAGGCCTAAAGTCATTAGTGTTGTGAGAACAAACAGGAAAAATTACCAACATCAGAAAAACACATATTAGGTAAACATTGCAGGTAAATGTGTCCCTTCACATGGGTGTTTTCAAGTTGAAAGAAGTCCTGTTGTGGACTGAAAGAGCTACTCCAAACTGGCTGGTGGTGCTTCTCCATTCTTCTCCACAAATAAAACTTAACAAGGCTAGATAAAGCTGTTCTGCTATACGACCCTGACAAAATAAAAAGTAGAAGGGAAGAAGAGTGGCAGTTTGTAATAAACATTTGTACTTAATCTGCTTTAGCATGTTGTACTGGGTGTGAATCAGCACTTTTCTCACTGGGATTAATATGGTAAAGGAACAGTTCTCTCATAAAAAAAAAAAAAAATCACAATTCCATTTACTACTGATAGGTAATCTCCTAATACTTGCTTTATACTGATAGAGACTTGAGCATGAGAAGTTGTTACGACCCAAAGCCATGCAAAGGAAATGAAAAATCCTATCAACTGCATTGATCCTAAGGCAAAATTGCTAAGGATCACTCTTCTATCTGTAATTTCAGGAGTGCTCACTGAGCATCAGAACGTGGTAGCAAAGATACTGAAAGTATTTCCTATCAACACGTTTACTGGAGACAGCAATGATTATGCTTCGTTGTTTGTGCACTGCCAGTCTAAGTATCTCTTGGAGAGGAAATTCTTTCTAGTCAGATGTGATTTGTTTTCTTATGATTTAGGATTTCAAGGTTGATATTTGGCAATGGCTTATTGTTGTGAGAGAGGAGAGATGATTTTTACTTGATCTGAGATGAGCTCAGGAATATGTCTTAGTGTATAACAATTTGTCCAATGTGAACAAGTGAAAAGAGGGAAATCTGAAATCCAGAAGTTGGGTTCTTTCTTCAAAATAATACCAGGTTGCTGCTGCACATTTGCTGTTTTTATCAACAAAAAGAGTGAAGTACTTAATCGTGCCTCCTTAGAAATTCATAATCATAAGGTAGGTACCACTTACGGACAGTCGAATGACAACTGGGAAGAACGCTGCAGTGATTAGGTGCGCCTGCAGAGAAAGAGGGCAGCATAACCTAAAATCTGTTTGCTTTCTCAGCATTGTAGACTTAAACTTGTACAGTTTAGTGTGCTACAAACGTGTTTTTACTCCTACATTTCAATTGAAATGTATATATAGATTAGTATTGCTGTTAATAGACCATAGCATGTATTTCTAAGGACTTACCAAATGTGAAAATTCTGAAACATCAGGGCAAAAATAAAAGGGCTTCTTGTGGTAATAAAGCCATGCTGGAATAAAAACTCTCTTTTGGATTATCTGAAAGACCTATTTGATGCCACTCTGGAAGCAATCAGCACCTGATTTATTGGACAAAATCCAACCCTTATATTATCATCTTACTACTTTAATGACCCGAAGCAGTAATATACGTTTCTAAGGCAGTAAACAACCTTTAGGGGCATAAAAGTTAGATTTCTCAATATCAAAGATCCCTTTTTTTTCCCCTTGGGAGAGGAAAGTATAAGACTGTTTTCTCCATGATTAACATTTTGTCTTCGGGCAAGTGGCAACATAATCCCTATCATTTTTACCTCCCACTGCTCCACTGGGAAAACACAATCCTGCACATGTGTTTGTGGCTCTTCTTTTCATTCCTGTTCCCTGCTGTGCCTGTGCTGTGACAGGGCAGCAGCAGGTGGCATAAATAAAGGAGAAAGCTGGCAGAAAGCTGTAGATAACTTCTGAGAGTTTGTATTTGACAATGTTTTGGAGCCCCACTGTCTCTAGGAGATAAACACAGATTTTTGCCCAAACTCTCCTTTTGCTGCAGGAAGGATGAGCTCCCCATCCTGTACCAGGAAGCAAAAACTGAAGCGATGTTATCGCCACTCCTGAGGTGCAGAGAAGCTATAAAAGACACTTAGTTTCATGATTAGAAGTTAAGTGATGTTTGTGAGTGTGTTTTCCATTGCTACGGGACTTAGAAACTGCCTTAGAATGAAATTCAAGCCTACTGTGAATAAACAGACAGGGACAGACTTCTCTGTCATCTCTGTGTAAGAGACACTGTTCTGCTGCTTGTTACCAGAGGAAAGGTTTTAGTGCCTCCTGCAGAAGAAAAGAATTATCTTGGCATCTGGTCTGCCTGAAATATGTTCACGCTGAGGAAATTTCTTATTCTTTTCCAAGGTAAAATAACTCAGGCTGCCTCCAACACCTCCTTGGGGCACTTAGTGATTTTGTAAATATGTGGGACCAAACGGGGTGACTCTGCCCTGGGCAGAAGAGCAGCCCTTTCTTTGCACTCCTGGTTCCCAGTGGAAACTTCTCTTATCTGCAGACCAGAGAGTTGAGGATGCCCTGTGCCCAAGAAAGGTGATGAAGTGTAGGATTTCTGCTGCAAATAACGGTTTGACATTGCTTTTCTTTCTGCATCTGAATGAAAGGAGTTGTTGCTAATGTTCCCACAAAGCGTTAATTCTGTGGCATGATAGAAATACATCTTATAAATTTCCTTTTGAATATGTACTATGTGAAATCTCATGATAGGACACTGACAGAAGTGATCTATTATTGACTTGTGATTTTTTAAAATACCATTAATAACATGAAATAAGTATATCTTACTATAACTTACTTCATACCTGTCTTTCATACTTAGTTGATTTCCTAAATCACAGTTTTTTTCCTGTAAGTTGTAAAATGAGAGTTTGAGAATTTGGCACTTTATTTAGAATGTCTTCTCACTTACCGTAACAGAATGTAACACAAATACAGAAATAAAATACCTCAATACATAGGTGAACATTTATTTAGAAACAGAATTTCAAAATTTTCATGAAAAATTTGGGTGAAAATATTTTCCTTCAAGAAAATACATTTTTCCTATAGTTTTCATTGCCAACCTTATCATTTTACCTGTTTATTTTTGTGACAAATAACAGCAAAGGGTACTAATAACACTCTAATTTAAGTGTCTCCTGAATTTACCTTGCAGTATAAGGGCTATCAGTGTTTAATCTGTACATAATTTCCTGATGGCTTACAGAACTGGTGTTCTTGACGGTGAATCTGTCTTTGGGTGGTTATTAGCCTGTGCTTCGTCAGTGGCAATAATTTAACTGGAAATTCTAGGAATAACTGTAAAATTTGCTGGAGAAAGTGGACCACATGAGATCATATACCAGTATATGACTAAAAAGGAAAAACAAACTGAAACCACAAATACACCTACCTGAATCTGAAGCATATTGAGCGCTTCAGTTACTTCAGGCAGTTGATAATAGAAGGCTGTACACATCACTTAGAGGAGCGGAACTGAAGTGGCGGCTGTTGATCTCAGAGAACATGGCCACAAATAATTAAAGGGAAGAATGGAACTCTTGCAATCTCTTGATATCAGCGTGAAACTGCATGGGCATTAAGAAAATTGGGTAATAAAATATTTTATGCTTTGCATCCTACAGAAGATTGCTCACATTCAGCAGAGAAGTAGTCACTTACATACAGAGCAGGCTGAGGACCATGATTTTCAGTATGATTAGACAGACTCAAGCATAGAAAATCATACATTTCCTAACTGAAAATACAGAAGTGGAAAATTAACAGATTCAATAATGCAATTTCTCTGGCCTCTCTTCGGCTTAGGGTGAAACAAATTAAGAAACCTGAATCAGAGATCCTTAAACTTGGCACGTGCGATACGCTTCTAAGTGTTTATGAAAGCAAGCTATCAAGAGGTTTCTTCCTGACCATACAGATAGACGAGAGAAGAGGCTGAGCTGCTTCTGTTAGCAGTGCTGATGGTGGGACTTGACCTAAACATTGTAGTCAGAACTGTCTGGAAAAACACACGTTTTCAAGAAAACAGGCTGTTTCCTGAGGTTAATCTGTGTTTTGCAGTGTATGGTAATATCCCATTA